>WAAB01021043.1:93981-170847 GCA_013389865.1 Piaya cayana | reverse complement strand
ATGACACTATGCTGGGTGGAAGTGTCATTCTGCTGGAGGACAGGGAGGCTCTGCAAAGGGAGCTGAAGAGAGTGGACTGCTGGGTTGAGAGCAATGGCATGAGATTCAACAAGGCCAAATGCCGAGGTCCTGCACTTGATAGTGTATAGCGATTCTGTGATTTTATAATTCTATGAAAGTAGAAAAGAATGTGCCTCAGGTTAGCACAGACAGCCCCCCAGTAGACAACAATGCCCTTTGCACAACACCAATGAAAATCATCTGGCAATGGAGAAGAAAGTTGTGGACATGCTCATGGAACATGATGAACTAAATTATAGTGCTGTAATATTTACCAACATGCTACCTGGACTACAGTTCTGTTCTTGATTGAATGTCCAGCACTCAAGAGATGCCCAAACACTGGCAAGAAGGTGATAAGTCGGTAAGTATGATAACACTTTTTAAATTACAGACAAAATTTTAAGCAAATCCATGTAAATTTTCAGTGCATATCTTAGTGATCTCTTGAGGATGCTATGACTTACCTACTCTCTTTTCTCAACATTTTTTCAAAAGTTTTTTTCCCCCCATGAATATTTATGTCGATGCCTCATTTGCTGACTGAATTTCCACTCTCCTGGAATTATGCTTCCCAATAGTGCATCCAGGAAAGGTGAGCTGTTAGAGGTGAGAAAAAGAGATTCCATGACCTTTAGGAAATAGCAAGTACCACTAGATAAAACCTATTCTGTGAGGGGTTACTTATGGATTGGTTGGACATAATTACCAAAAAATTATTATCTCTATGAAACAATTAACTTCTGGTAGACCACAGTCCAAATCTCCAGAAGCTTTGAACTTTTGCAAGTTGGCTTTGCCCATTGCCACTGTCACGCAGTGAGTAATTCTTAAAGTAGGCATGAGTGATAGATATCACATATTTCTAGTTATGAGTATGGACTTATTTACTACTGGCATTTTTTTTAAAATGGGTTGTAAATGTTAAGGTGCTAGATTCAATGCTTATGAATGTGTTTCCTTGGCGATAAAGCTTTCACTAAGCACGTTATCTATCTATGCTATCTCGTATGCAGACAAGAGATGATTCACACTGTACATTATAGGTCTTGTGCTTAAAAATTGAATCCTCTATTGACTCATGGGTGAGAAACACAGAAATCAAATCCACAGCTGGTTCTTCTTAATACTGAAGTTTTGGCGAAAGCAATGAAGGTTTTAATGCATTACAAAAGTGTGCATTTTTTAAAGTTGTTTCACTTCCTATTTTCTCTCTGCAAAACTCCTTGAAGTCAGGAGTGTTTCATCTTGCATTTCCAGCAGAAGATATTTTTGATTTTGCATACCCTGCTACTGCTTATTAAATGCAAAGATGTTAGTTCACGGAGGTACACAAATTAAATAAACAAATACATAGAATGAAATCTTTCTTACACAAAGAAGTGATTTATCTAATGATTAAGCTTTGGTTTTTAGATTTCTCTTCAGTGGAGAAATAGAAATGTATTTGGATAAGGTGAGGTGGGACAGAAAGTCTAAACAAAATCCTACTTGCTCTGAAAAATAAGGTCAATTAAACTAGAGTGAGAAGTGCTGACCCCATTGAGGGCAACAAGGGTATTACCATTCTTTCCATTTAATGTTCTTTTGTAAGTAAAATAAGGGAAAGTTGGCCTATTGGATGTCTGTGAGGGGTTGCTTAGTGCATCTCTGATTTACTCTGGCCTCCTGTAAAAGGATGATCTTGCTTTTCAACAGCTCTGGCACATTTTGGAGCTTAGAGGGATTTTAACATGGAGGAACAGGTAGATACAGAAGATGCAAAGTGAAAGGAGTCCTGCTGCCAGTGAGACATTGCTGATCACAAAAAGCTATCATCCCAGCAAACATTACATGTTATGGTTCAAGAACAATAAATAGCATAGGGTTATGTGCATTAATTGCATCATAAAGTAGAGAGGCCCCAAAGGAGGTCTGGTCTCAGCTGTGCTATGACTGGGACAAACAATTAATGAGAGATCTTACAGTCTCTCTAGGCAGGATGGAAGTAGAGAGTATTAATCTCCCATCCTCTGTGTTTGGGGCTTGAGTTTAAATATGCCCATTATTGGCAATCAATGGAGCAGAGGGCAACAGACCTCACTTTTCCTCACTCCTATTCCAAATTTAGACATTAGGAAGAAATTCCTCACGATGATAGTGGTGAGTCACTGGGACAGGTCACACTGGGAAGCTGCAGATGCCCCATCCCTGGAGGTGTTCAAGGCCAGGTTGGATGGGACCTTGGACAGTCTGGTCCAGTGGGAGGTGTCCCTACCTATCGCGGAGAGGGAAGCTCTGCACAGCCAGTATGATTGATAAACAAGCTTCAGTTTATTAGCCAGAGTATAGAAGTTATATAGCTTTCTTAACAAGACATAGGAGAGGCGCTTACCTAACAACAGACTTCTAATTGGTTACTTCTTAAAAATAATGACTACATGTTTTTTCCCCTACTTGCAGGCTACTATTGTGTCTAAATCCTTTGTTTCCCAGGCCCAGTATCTCTTGCTTAGTATCCTGTTGTTGTACAGCAGGGGCATCTTGGCCTTGCCATGTTGCAGGTGGTAAGATACACAAAGTTGCTACACAGAGGAGTTATCTAATAGCTGCTGGAGCAAGCCATGGCCTTACTGGGAAGGCCACTCTCCCACACCTGCCCATGGCAGGGTGGTTGGAACTGGATGGTCTTTAAGGTCCCTTCCAAACAAGACCATTCTATGATTTCATGAATTTCAGGAACTAGCTTTTCCTTCCTTCCTGTTTAACCACCATGAGCTCTGAAACCCCCTTTGTTGCACAGAAGTCATCAAAGATTTTTCGATTTTATTTTTGTCTCTAATTTCAAATCTTGTTTCTACTTTTTATGTTTTAGATAGCTGCAGTGTCATGCAGTAAACTGTGAGATATTCCAAATTATCTTCTCTTAATTCTTCAAGGAACATACTGCTGTCCTTACACAGGCAAAACTGTCCCATACATTTTTTGAGAATGTTATTTTGGACTCCTCAGGTACAATAAAGTTAAGTCAAGAATGAAAACAAGTAACATTGTGGTTCTGAAGCACAGTGAAGAGAGAGACTATCTGACCCTGCAGGTTTTAAAACTTCTTGTTGGCCATTTTGCAGAAATGAGACAAATGTTGATCCCTTTTGCAACCCGTTTAACAAGCTGTAGCCCAGGCTGTAGCAACTTGGTAGAAAAAATTGATTCCCTAGTTGGTGGTAATGCGCACACACAGACTTGAACTCTGCTATTGGAACTGGTACAAGCTTTCTGTCATCTCTAGATATACTCTCATGTAATTTACAGAAGTTGTCAAGGGATGGCATTAGCTTTGAAAAAATGTTAGAGATAGACTATATAGCTACCACACCACAGACCAGCCCTATAGAAACCTACATGGGGACTACCAAGTTTACAGGCTGTAGAAATGGCTTTACGTGCTGTCCACATCATGGACATGAGTCATATAGGACTGATCTGGAGAAATCTCTTCTTTGCTGAGTGGGGGTGAGGATCAATGTTAGGATCTTTCACTAAATGTGCTATCATTCTGCAGATGGTGAGAAGACAGGAAGAACTACAGTACCTCCTAGAGGCCGTATTGCTGCTTTTGGATTTGCTGTCATTGTTGACCTGGTCTTGGACAGCTTTTACTGGAACTGTACCTCGTAGATCCTGATTTTGGCATTGTTCTGTCTGTTCTTGTACTGTTTGGTCCCAGTTTGTCTTTGAGAATGTCCAGAAATGGAAGAGGAGTGACTTCGTCAATAGTGCACGGGGAAGAGAGCTCATCTCCTCCCTCCTGGTTGGATTAGAAATCCCCCTTAATTAATATTATCATCAGATTCTCATTCATATCAACCATTATGTCTATTCTGCTTAAATATACCACCTCCAAACACAACAAATCTGAGAAAATATGCATATTATTTAAATTAAGTCAAAATTAAATCAAGTCAAAAAAAAGGAACCAGCCATATAGTTCCACTATAGTAACTGCTGCTTTTTCTGCTTAATTTCTGCCCCTCTTCTTTCCTATTATCCTTTGTTTTTTTTCCATATCTCTAGGATACATAAACTCCCTGTCACTCTCACAGATCTTCTCATCTATGCAGCTGCCTGTCAAGGAATACATAGTAAAATTCCTACCATTACCCATTCCTTACACTCAGACAAGTTTTATGTCAAGATCCATAAATGTGATTTGCTTGTTTAGGTTTCACCCATTCCATGTAGAACTTCATGATTTAACAAGAAACAACACAAAGCAAACAAGCTACCCTCTAACCTAGGAAATTCCTCTAAAGCATGTCCCTTGGAAAACTCCTGCATGAGGACAGTCAGATATAAGGGGGTTTGGAAAAATGTGGTTTCACCTTAACTTTGGCTGGATAATACAGTTCCTAGAAAGCTGTTTCCTTTATGGGGCTGTCTCAACTAGAGTGAGATGAAAATCAGTATTTCTCCTATCCCATCCTGTCCTAAGCATTTTTCTGAATAGCACTGCTAATAAAAAAGGATAAAAGGACTTTGTAGGTTCCTGAAAGTTGTTCAAGATGGACACTTGTAAGAGCAGGAAAGTGAGTTTGAAGAAAGGAGGTGCCATGTCTTTTTAGTTTGTTGTATTAAAGTGGTGGTGGAACTAAGATATATATTATTGTCAGTATTTACTCTTGATTTTGTTGTATTTATCCTTAGTTACAAAAGTGACAAATTTTCCAGGTAATAAGTATTTTCTTTACTGTTATTTCCTACCTCCAAGTTGAAGCATTTTAGGAAAAGTTACAGATCTGACCAATAAAACATCAGTCAAGATGATGCTTCTTTTTGTAGCAGTATGCTTTCATAGTCACTGATGTCATTTTTATTTTTCTAACAATGGAATTGTTTAATAAATCCATTTAAATTATTTCCCAGCCAGAGCCAAAGTAATCTAAGATAATTCCTCCTCATAGTTACGATGTGGTGCTTCGTATCTGGTATATCTGTTTCTCAGTGCCTGATTATGAGCTACGGATTATGAACTAGTTATATTTAAGACTGTAATTTGTTTTTTAAAGTTCCTCTTTGTTATTCTTCTTTTTTCAGTCTCCCTATAAATACCTTTTAAGAGGACCTGAAATCCTGCCAGACCCCAGAGGTCAAAGGTTGTACACAGGTGTCACAAATATCCGGCTGTTCCACTAACTAGTGGCTTTGCAGGGAGCATCAGCTTTGATTTAAAGTATGCTGTTGTTTTGGCATTGCTAGTGTGTGTATGTATAAACAAGTGAACAGTATGAAATTTTTTTTATATAAATATCCATTGGACTTGCTTGGATTCTCATTAGTTGATGTATCAAAACATCACTAACTACAAGATAGATGGGCTAGTAGATATATCAGTTAAGCCAAGTTGAGCTTAAGTGTCACAGATAATAAAACTTTGCATAAATTCTAATTCAAGCAATTTCAGCAAAAAGCATAACCGGTAGCCAATCCGGGATAAAAATGTTTTTATTTCAGTACCTTGTTCTTCATAACATCCTTCACAGACACCATAACATTATTTCAGTCTTTATAAAAATATCTAACAATATGATTGTCTCACACCAGGCATAATCCCAGTGGAAATTAAAATTGCATGCATTTGCTCATCACTCTTTATTTAACAACTGGGAGAGTTTTAATATTTGAAACTCAACAAGAAAATTGTCTTGAAGCACAGAGATTCCTTTGGGGTAATTTCACTTTTGTTTTGTGTGAACTTTAGCTAGCAATTTTTTTAACAATAATATGGATCTGTTGATTGTTTGATGGTTAACAGGACTTCTTGTATGTGGTTCACAGCTAACATACAAGGAAAAATAGCAAAGAACATTCTAATAAATCATGAGTCAACTAGCCCTAGTAATAAAGATGCCCTCTTTCACGTTTTTTAATAGTTTCTTTTAAACCATATCACTGGGTTTAAGAGTGAACCTGAATGTCACTGTACCCCTGCATGAAAGGTAGCACAGTGGTGACATTTCTTCATTTTTCACAATAACATCACAGAAAAGAAGGTGAAGGAATAAACAGAACTCTGCTATGAATATTCAATGCCATGAACAAGCAAATACAGGAAAATCACTTTAGATTCTAATAACAACTAAAATTACAGCATCTTATCCAGAGCTATTTGATGAAAAGAGTAAAAGTTGGTTCTAGGAAGATATGTTATCTGACGAATATATGCAGAAACCTCTGCTTTGTTTATATTAAGTATCTTTGAAAAGATTTTGCACCATTACTTCCACAGCTTACCCTAGGATAAGGCAGCACAGTAGTCTGGACTAGGACAGAAAATAGCATTTTTGCCTTGCTGTCAAAAAAAAAATGGGTTCTGTGACATTGTAAAGTCAGTAAGGAGGGATATTTTTATTGGGGTTTTTTATATAACTCCTTAATATACACTGGGCCTCGGTGTAAGTGAAGCAGCATTTTTCTTGGTGTTTTTGAGGACACTGATTTGTATTTCTTTTTCTGTAAGTGAGACAACATCTGGCATGTCCAAGAAATCTAGCACTGATGGGACTTGCTGAGGCAGTTTACCTGACTCAGAACAGCAGTATCCAGAAACTGATGGCTCTGCTACAAAATGACCTGGTTGGTTTCCTTCAACAACTAAAGGGCAAATGCTTGCAGTGCAAAAATAACATTACAATAGGCTTTTGCAAGTCAATGTAGAAAAGTGACAGTAGGGTTGATTGTATCAGCTGATTTCCATTAGAATCTTTTTCTTTTTGCCTGTAATGGACTATCAAGAGACAGGTTGGCTATCAAGAGACCATGGTTATCATGTAGTGGCTTGCTGTGTTCATTGTAGCTCAGATCTCTTCTACAGATTCAAGACTCAGAGGTTGATAAGCACCTTTCAGAAACACTATATACACATTTAGAGAATGGAGCTATTGCACTGCCTTGCATTGGACATCATCATTTGCTTTCATGTGTTCAGCAGAGTAACAGCAACACTTGTATATTTTTGCTTGCATTCTTGATGTTTCTATCTTCAGCATTTCTGAGACAGAGTGAGACCAGTCAGTCCCTATCAGGAATCTGTGGCTCTCCCCTCTAGTGTTTCTAACAAGATGAAACCAGCAATGTCCAGGGCCTTTCTTTATGCAGAACTTTACACCGGAGCTGATATTGGTGCCACCACATTCAAACCCAATTTGCTTGTCAACCGGGATGATTGCACACTGAAATATAGGCTCAGATATATATTTATTTGGATTTCACTCTTATTGTAATATTTTAATCTTTTTTGCTAATCTTAATCATGACATATTTTTTTCTCCCATTAAATGTCTCACAGGAATCTTGTTTACTAATTCTTCAACTGACAGAGGCCTCAGGCCTCCAAGCTGTTTCAGAAAAGAGACATCAGACCTACCCCTCTGGTGCAGCAGCATCAAGACGAAACAGAAACAGAAAATGTTTCCTGTGCTTGTCTTCTTTGCATTAGTCCTGTACAGAGATACAGGTGAGTATTTGCCAGGCCAGAGCATATATCATCAGACTCCATTTCAATGGCACAGTATGTACCTGTAAATAAACCTGTAGAAGAAGAGATGTCATGCAAGATGTTTATTCCTAGGCAGCTCTGTCAATCTCACACAGCATAAGACCTGAGGAATCTTAGTAGCATGGGCCAAGTGGGCTTCAGACACTTGAGGAGTGTGGGTAGCCAGCAACAATTCAATATTGAAAGGAACTGTTGTAAGTCTTCTGCAAAAGTCCAGTTTTTCACCAAACCATGGGCTCAGATCACTATTAGAACCTCTAAAAAGCTGGAAGCTCATTGTTTCATTGTTACTTTCTCTGGACCCAAGCTGAGAACTAAGAATTCAGTAGCCTGGTAGTGGATGGAAAGAGTGTGTTTCCAGAAAAAGAAGGTTATCACTAAATTCAGGATACATTCTGATTACCCTTGCAATCTTTATGCCAGGAACAGGGGCACTGAGGTTGTTGTCAGTTACCTGTGTGCAAGCAAAGTGCATCAAGAGGACCACTTTAGACCATCAGTCAAAAGTGTCTGTGAAATCTCATACTGTTCAACCACACAGCCACATGTGCAAGACTAGCCTTTGGAGCAAAGTTACTACTATCTTCTGTCCAGGCAACAGACTCTTCTAAGCCAGGGGCTGGTTTTGCATTCTAAATCTTGGAAATTAAGTTTAAATTGGTTGAGGCTAGGGTTGTCTTTGTTCTGTTTGTGCAGAACCTAGCACAGCAAACACCATGGTTTGTTTCTTAGGTGCATAGGTGGTGTAGATGGCCAGGTATACATGTCAAAAATAGACCTTATTTCCTACTGAACAGTCCTGTCATCACCTTGTTCATGATCAGGCACTGAGAAGATTTTGGTTTGTGTCAGTCATAAGTGTCTCTGGAATATACAAAACTCTCACCAGATTTTTTCACTGAGACTGCCAATTATTTCTGTTTGCAGATCACCTTAACTCCTTGTTAAATACTGCACCTCTCATTATCAGAATCTTTCAACCCTATTGAAGCTGTTGTAATTATTTCCTAAAGTCTGTTTGTCCTGTATTAGTGTGACTGGTACAAGTATATTAAAGATTTCCCTTTTTATATTTCAGCCTGACTATCGTTATTTGAGGAACAAACATGTCATCTTACCATTAGAATTTGTTTGTGCACAGAAGGCATTTTATTTCTTAATTTCTTTGGTATTTTAACAAGGACAATGGACTTAACTCCACATTCTCTTTTGAGATTTTGCCTTCTAGGTAAAGAACATCCTTTACCTCCCCTTCTCTCTCTTTTCCCAAACAATCTTCTGCTGTGCTGGGAAGATGGAATGTATAGGTGATATCCCTTTAAGAAAATATATCACAAGTATTGTCATTATGATGTATTAATGTAATGCATCATCAGAGACCTGTCAGTGTGAAGACTTATTACTCTAAAATAAGTTATGGTGAGACACCAGGGAAAAGCCTGAGAGAATTTTTGTTTGTTTTTCTAAAATAAGGACTTCTAAACTAAGTTTAAAAATCTCTTATCTTCAAGAAGTAGTGGGAGTGGAGGTCACAGAAAAGAGGACATGAATCAAAACCACCAGAAGTACTCAAGAGACCTCATAGAATAAGGATGCAATATTTTTGCCCCAGGTAGTTTCCATAGGTCTACAAAGTTCGAGTTTCCAGCTTAGATGAGACCTACAGTGGTCAAAGTTGTTTTAATCACCTTGTGCTTGACTTTATTGTTTCTGCTTTAAAGGAAAACAAAGTCATCAAAGTATGAATACTTGAGCTAAAAAAAGGCAAACAAGGCTGAAAGTGGTCCAAAAATAGTTGTGTTTAGTGAAAAGGCTATTCACTTTGTCCTATGGACTTATCATAAACCTAATACAAATCCACTGGAATAAGTGAAAGCTTTTATGCAGGCTTGCACAGACTTCAGATTAAGCCCCTTCCTTACATCACACAGTGAAGCCATGAAACTGGAACATTTATAGCATTGCAACATAAAGCCATCTGCATACAAGAACAAACTTTTCCTTATTGTCAGAGTACTTAATGTAACTGCAATCAGGCTCGCTTCTCCTCTTCTTAGTTCATCCATATGCTGGGATGGTTGAAAACTTGCACTGGTAAAGAATCCTGCAGCATCTGAGAACATGCGCTGCTTGCAGTACACGTTGCTAATCTTGTAAATCTTAGGCACTCTTGCATTTTAAGTAGCACATAAAGTTACAGACTGTATTCTGGGGAAACAGGTAACAGAAACATTTTAAAAGCTTAGCCTGGATTTTCTTACTGACTAGACAAGGCACCTGACTTAGGAGCCCAGTTGCCCTAGCTTCCCTGTGTAGTCCAGGAGGAGTGAGATGTGTCACAGAGTGTGGATATCTAAGATGGGAACTGCCTTTGGGAAGTGACTTTCACTCTTTTTGTTGGCTGGAAAATGAACTCAGGGTTCCTATTCAGCTTGTTCACTGCCTGAAGATAGTTGTATTAATGCCGAATATTGGTTTCCCAGGTTGTCCCTTTCCATAAATATCTACAAAGTAGTTGTTTCATCTTATGATTCACACTCTATGTTGACTTCAACTACCTCCAAATACAGCATCACCTCACGGCATTACTATATGCTTACATCTCCTAGTGCAATGCCATCATGGTTATGGTTTGCAGTTTCTTTCATACAGGCTATAATATTGGTCAGTAGAAGTTAAATACCAAGGTTGCTTATAGGTTAATGAATGCACTGTGCCTGCTGCTGACTGGCGTAATTACTGATAGGTGATACACTGAACTTGACCCTACAGTCCATAGAGATGTACTTGACTTCATCAGTGTGGATGGTATATTTGAAAGGAATATTAACATTAAAAGGAAACATATGGATCGAATGCATCTGCAGGCATAGAGGATAAATTTTGAGGGAAAATAGTTGCTGAAGACAGAAGGCGGCTATGCCAAAAACTGTCTAAAAATTTCCCTTCCTGATGGAAAGTAACGATAAGCTTTTTAATTTTGGCCAATTTTAGGAAGACGGTTTAATTAATTATCTAAAATAAAGATATGACATGAGTGCTAAAGTTATGCAGATTGCCTTTACCCAAAGGCCTCTATAAACTGTGCTGTTATCAGTCTAGGAAAAAAACCTTTCCTCCTCCACAAACTTCAGAATAGTTTAATCGGGTATAGTGACACAGATACATTGGCTTAGGAGAAATCCATTTTGAGGTAATATCAGAATTGGGTATATACAGATCCTTAAAAAGCACTTGCACTTTGCAGATGCCAAACAGCTTTTTTCTTCAAGAACAGAAAGCTTATCTGGCTCTCCATAAAGTTTTATAAGTACATGCCTATGGGTTAAAAATGCACTGTCAATGGAGATTATATGTCCATCTCAAATACAACAGGTTTTTACTCTTATAAACTGAGATGCAAGAAAGTCATGATCTTTTTAATTGTTTTAACTAGTAAAAAATGTTCTTAATATGTATTCATGGTCAACTCATCTTCTTCATGGAAGAAGGTGAGCCTAATCCTCTGAGTTGTCAAGCATGAGATTGTAGGATCAACTGTTCAAGTGTAGCAGTTGAGGGAAAATTTATGTTGGGATCTGTAGTCCTCTGACAGTAGTTTCTTTCCTAATTTTGTGATGTCAAAAGAAAGGACTTCTGACTCATGCTGCAAGTCTTAAGAGACAAATTAAGTCTCTCATTTAAAGGTTTCTGTGGAAAGTTGTCGCACAGGCTACACATCAGAAACTTAAGTGCTTGTGTTACATAGACATAGGAGTTATACGCATGTTGCCCAAACTCCTGTGTCCTCTCTGACTAGGGTTTCACTCAAATTTAGTATTTCTGCTGATTACTTCTCAGACCACCAGTTAGCACAATCTTAGGTCAGTAAGCTTTAAAGGAGGTGAAGCATCTTGGAGAGACCATATGAAATCTATCATGGCAAACCACTGATAAGTTCACATCTTATTAGCTTCAATTAAGTATTTCCATGGGGAACCATGGAACTGTTTAAAGTCATGATGACACATAAACACACTTTGTTCCATCCAAAGAAATAATCTGTTTTCCAGATTTCCAAATAGCCAAGCTATTTCATTATTGTTTGATTCTTTTCCTCCTTTTAAAAGAAATAATTCATAAGAATTTATCTTGGGCTTGCTACAGATTTAGGAGGAGAAAAAAAAAGGTTTCTTCTGTCCGACTTTTAAATTACATGCATGAGCAAAGATAAATATGCTTTTTATTTATAACTGTGGATAGATGCCAAACAAAGCCTTTCATATGATGCACCGCTGCTGTAGTGGAGAAGTACTTAAAACAGTTCCAGTCATGTTAGGGCCCAAGATTTTTCATTCAACTTCATGCAAAATGGTTAAGACCTTTCATTTATTAGTTTGGGGTTTCTTTTCCTTTTCTTTTGAACATCTTCAAAGGTTGGAAGTGCAACATACTTACAGGATGCCAGGCTTCTTCCTGTCGAGCTGAGATGGTCTGAAAACCACATTGAAACATAGAAAACTGCAGCTACCACAGAATGCAGATGAGGGGGCAGGTTTTTCAGGCTGTAGATCTCTCCTGCAACTTCCAGTGTGGTTGGTAAACTGTTGGTTGAAGATTGTGGATGGAGGCTGGTAAAGCAAAAGATTGGTGTGATGTTATGAGAATGGGATTAATGGACTTTGACAATACCACTGAATAGGAATACTTGTGGAGCTAATACAAACAATTTGTAATTGTCAGAGCTGAAAAGTAAAAACATGATTACAAACTGTGTCTAGAATCAGCTTGTGTCAGCTTTAAAAGATTTAGAAGTCTAGTGTCTGGTGCTGCATCTTACTTGCCTGTAAAACTCCTTAAAGAAGACTTGCATAACCACATAAGTATGTCTCTCCCTTCTCGTGTATTTACTGTGAAAAGTAACCCTTTGTCTAGCTGACAGGAGACAGCTTTTTAGGACAGATGTGAAACAATGCCTTACAAATAAATCAGAGAATATACAATTTCTCAATTTAAATAGAATGAGATGACTGCCTGGCAACAATAACTCTTCTAGAAACTACTAGTTGCCTTTGTTTTATGCAAGGAGAAGCTCTGAATAGTTAGGTGCTAATGCACCTTGGTCACCTGGTGGATTTTTGCTATGCCAGCCTTGGAAACTGTTTCTGCATGCATGTGAAGAAAGTCTGTAAAGGATGCAGATTTCTCCAAGAGAAGGGAAGGAGCATAAGAAAGCATCCTCTGTTACCCAGAGCCTACCATCATTATGATTGACCCTAGCTCATTATTCCTTGCTGTCTGCAGCAGATGATGACCTCTGATGACACTGCACAACAGTATGCAAAGGAACTGCCTTCCTTTTAATTCTGGTTACTGAATGCCAAATGTGGTAGCTTCTTACCCACATTATGCCCAGTCTTCCTTTACTCAAACACACGTATAAAAATTAAAAAGCTACTAAATACTACTAAATAAGGTCTTTACATACTAGCTTATTTTTTTATTTTGCTGGAAGTGTCTCTGTCTTCCCATCACCTAGGAGTCTGGAGTAGGCTGGAAGCAACTAATTTACCATGTAATAAGATAGGTTCCTGTTGACAGTCAAGGGCAAAACTATTAAGTCATTAGGGCTAATGTTGGAACATTCTGATACAAAGGCATGGCCTGGGCCTTTCAGATGTACATCTGACCTTGGAGGATTAAGTTTCTTTACAGCTTATTTTTGATACTCAAAATCTCCCTTTTTTTCCCCCCTTCTGCTTCACATGCTTTGATCTTTGGCCTTGTGTTAGGTGCTGCTTGCATAGTGGCTTCTGTAGCCCTGATTTACCCCACTTTTATGAGAGGATGAATGGCTAGAAAAGACGTCCTATTCTTAGTCCTGCAATACTAAGAGCACATCACATATTCCTTTGCTTAGCACTGCTCTTGTCACAGCTTGGCCCAAGTTGTTACTGGTAGAAAGGTGTCAGGGAAATAGAGGTGGCTCTCAGGCTTTCTCCACAAGGTAGAGAAAGTGAGGGTGGCTTAAAACAATCTATTTAGATATCATTTAAGAACATGTAATATGATTGTGGGTTGTGTTTGCCCTGTGATATTTTGGTAAATTTTTATTAATAACCAGGTGATTATTTCTACCACTGTATCCTCCAGCACAGCAGCAGGTCTGAGCTCCTTTCACTTTCTTTGCGTGGACAAGGGAAGTACCAAGATTCTCCAAAACTTGTCTTGCTGTCATACTTATTATCTCTCAGGGCTGGTTCATTTAATGTCAACTTCGTAGACTTGTTAGCTCTGAAATTTCTGGCTTAATGCTTTTCCTTTTATAAATCGCTCTCTGAAATAAGGAGTCAAGAAATGTTCTCATTTAGACCTGTGCTGGGTTGTGTCTCCATTTATGGTCAGTCTGAAGGCTAACTGCTCTCTAGGTGAAATCAGCGTTACCTGCAGGTAGCATAACATGGCCGTTATATGTAATGAACCATTTTTCATTTTCAAGATGCATGAAGAAACCACATTAAAGGACACTCCAAGCTGTTGTCTGAGTCTGCTGTTTGAAACTTTTGACCAAAATATTTTATAGCATGCAGAGAGACTGAGAACCAAAGCCTGAGTGACATTGCCAGAGCTGCTCAAAGTGACTCTGTATTTAACAAAGAAGGCTTATTTTATATGATGCTTTTGTTAATTATACAGGAATGTATTTGTTAACGTGGAGCATTCACAAAAAAAAAAAAGTGTGAGTAACTTTAACTTCACTTGTAAGTTGTTTTTGAAGTCAATCATGGTTGTGCACTTAACCTGTCCTTTTGAACTACTGGAAAGGGTCCTCTCTCTCGAGGAAGGATTAGCAGGTCATTCTTTAAAAAAGACAATTGGGGACCATGGCATCCAATAAGCTTATGGCAATAAGCTGTGGAATGCTACATTTTGTTAATTTCCGTTTTATTTTATTTTTACATTCAGTGTTTTTAAATGGGGATGTGGAAATGCTGTGGTTTATTAATTGGAGCATTCACTTGTTTTATTTTGTTTTGTTTTATTTTATTTTATTTTATTTTTGTGTTCAGCAACTTTAAATACAACAGTGATGGGGTGAGGGAAGTTGCAGTAAAAAAGATTTTGCTGTTAAGACTGTACATGCCAAGGTAGGTCTGGAATGGATGCTCATGACTGAATTAATAAACTCTGACTGTAGAGGTTTCAAACACAAATTCTGACAGACCCTTCACTATGACAATACTAGTGGGAGTCACTATAATATCATCTGCTGCTGAACATCGCTAGTGTGTGAGCACTGTTGTGCCAAAGGTTAATATCCCAGTTTTATTTCCTCCTCTCTACAGCTGTAATTTAAATGAGTTGCACATATAAGAGATGTTATATGCATAGGGTTTTGCATTAAGTTTGCTATGTCAGATTTGTTTATAAAAATCATATTTTGAACCACTTGCCCAGGGGCTCTGTTCTGGGGATCTGCAAGCAGATTTCTTTTAAAGAGGCAGTTTTCATTTTCCATGAACATTCAATAGACATTTTGGAGCTCTGAACAGGGAGCTCAGTTTCAAAATTAGCACTTGCCCAGGTTTACAATTAGGTTTAATTACTTAGCAGCAAAGAGTTTAATCTACTTTTACATATGTGCTACATGACCCTTTCCATACCTTATTGGGATTGGAAGGGCCCCCTGCCTCTCTTGGGGAAAATTGCTTCCCAACATTTTGGAGACCGTTTACAATGTTTTTGTTCCTATGCTGCAATGTTAACATTGTCCATAAACCTAATACTCACACAGTAGTTAATAAGGGGCAGAAAGTTTTATAGTCTTTTCCGCAGTTGTTAAAAACCTGCTACTGCAATTTAGTCCTAGCCACACAAAGCCTATCAGTTGTGTGAAATATAAGAGGCTTTATATTGGTGTATTCTTGGAAACCAATGGAAAAGTGGACCTACCCTGAGAATCTGACTGAATATAATGAACTTGAGGATTATTTAAATTGCCTAGTTTGTAATATAAACACTTGAGGGCTTGCCAGAAGGATTATCATCAGGATTTGTGGCTTTTCTAAAAAAAATTCATTTGGGATTGTTTTTCAGGATCCATTGCAATTAACAGCACTACGGCAAAGGATGATTTCTCAAATTGCCTTTCAGTTACAGGAAATAAAATTCATTCATGATGTTGCAAACATTTTTAGTCAGGTTTGGTAAGAACAATTTTCTAGTTGTCTTTCTATGTTAAGTAAGCTAAGAACATTCCTAAGGTACTAGGTGAATCATCCTTTGTGCCGTGGTTGATCTTCTGCTAGAAGAGATGCCAATATTCAAGACTACATCAGTGGAAGTGAAATACTTCTCAAAGTTAGTACGATTTGTAGAGTCAAATCTAAACTGAAATGGGCTTAAATGTAATTAGGGTTGGGCTAATAGTACCTGTTGGGTACACACTCCAGTTCCTTTATCATATCAACATGGAACTGGAAAGACTGGAGGTGGGATGGAGTGGTCACTGGAAGGACTGACAGACAAAAACTGAAAAGAACAGTTCACAGATTTCTCTAACAGAGTATTTTCCATTAGTCAACCCCTGCTAATAGCTAAGAAGTTACATTTAAAAAAAAAAATTGCAGCCATCTTTAATTCAGAGTATTTTTCTGAGAAGTTACCTGCTCTACTAGTATGTGGAAAACTAACGTAGAGATTATTACACAGTAGTAAAGAGAGGCGAGGAATAAGCAAAAGCTTATTTCAAAATTGGAGTACTATGGACATCATTAGCTCTTACACGCAGTGATACTGTGTACTTATGAAAAGGGTAGAGTTCTCCTTACTTGGCTGTCTTACCTCTACTTCAGTGATTAAGATGCTGTGATTTCCTTTATATTTCATCTTATGCCTCTCTTACCTTGGTTTGCAATATGTTCTTAGCTTTCTGTAACATTTATAAAATGTGTTTTACCTCAGTTTATAAGTGTGTATGTAACATTGTTCTACTCCATCTATCCTAAGAAGAGGGTTATGGGCACTCATGTGTGAATTTGGCCCTGCCATCACATTGGGTTTGCATCCTGTGAAAACTAAGTACAGTTAATGGAGTAGAAATCTGCAGGCTTGGTGCTGAATCCCATTTTGAGTGCAAGGAACAGATAATTTAAAAATGATAGAAGTGAAGGTTGTCTGTGGTGGGTGGACATTTCAACCAGAAGTCTCACAAGAACACTCCACAGTTACTACTCTGTGCACTGCGTTTAAGCATTACCCAAATACAGCACAATTACACTGCCACCATGCTATAATAGAGGTCTAAAAAGGACATGGTACTATTTACTCAGTAATTTCTGACCCATTGCATGATTACACTACTGGATTCATTCTGAAGCACATAGGTGGGAGTACTCTTGTCATTATCTGTCTGAAAATACAGCACTGCCATTTCTGGGTTGGTTTTTGAAGAGTGGTTGCATCAAACTTTATCAAGATGCTTAATACACTGTGCTGTGCCCTTCTTGGGCTGGGTTGTTGCAATGGTTGCAACACCTTCCAGTTCTGTCATGACCTATGATTCCATACAGCAAAATTCCCATAGCTGGCAGGCTCGATGCTGATAGAGCAGGAAAGGGTTGAAAGTAGAGGCAGGTCCCTGTGTCTATCCCTTCCCACACTGTCTTCCTCGCTCTTTGTGGCTCAGCACACATGGTCTGAAGATAAATATTTCCTGCTTTACATCCTCCTTGTTGTCTTGAACAAGATGTGGTGAGGGCGGAGGGAGAACTCCTTCCCTGAGATGCTCCTGGACACCCTACAACTATGTACAACCCTTCAGCCTGAGTTTTCCCTCAAAGGTACAGTTTGCTTCTAAATGACATGCTACTTCTATCAAGAAGCAAGCATTGCTTTGAAAAACAAACTTGTCTCCATGCAGTAAATTTGTTCTACTAAACCTTAAACCCCAAACCACTGAAATCAACAGTGTTTTGAAGTCAGTTGCCAGTGATTTCCATTTTTCAAATTCTGTCTCAACAATTCCTACCACCTAGCCCTGGCTCTTTTTTTTGCCTCTACTGCAGGCAAAAAGATGCTGTTTAAAGTGATGAAATCTAAATAACTGGGCATCCTGCATGGAAACTAATGTTAGCCCCATTTGGCAGATAAGAAATTTGTGTCTGAAGTGATCCCTCCAAATTGCAACAAAGCCAATAACAGAGTCCAAATTTAATTTGTCAGATATCCTAATACAAGGAATTATTTCACCCTCATTTTCACTTGAAAATACTTCTGAACATCTTGCCTTATTCTTGGTCTCCTGCAAATGTTGCCATGAACTGGGAAAACTTCATGTTCATTTTCCTATTGCATTACTTTTCTTCCATTTTCTTTACAGTCATTAACAGGTGGTGAATAAATCAGTTACAGGTGACAGTGTACTAATCAAGATATTTTGTTTTTAATTGTTGTGCTGACTGAGGTAGAATGCTGTGGAGAAAATGCACTTGTATTTTCAAACTCAAATGGAGTATTATTTTTCCCAAGCCGAACTAACTTACAACACTCTTAACTTTGAATTGGGCTCCTTAGAAAAAAAAGAGACAGAGGTGCTGGGACAGTTCTCAGATTTTCTATTATTGAGGAAGTATCTTTAGTTCAGCAACCAGTCAGGGAAGGTTGCTGGAGAGATACATTGTAGGTGACACTTTGGAATCCTACTTTTTTGGTATTTATCAACCACTGTATTTTCAGCTTGAAGGTACCAATGTTTTCGTGTTGCGTAATAAATTACAGAATGTTTATATGCAATTAGATTTGTGCCTACGGAGAAGAAGTCACTGAGTAACAGGATTTTCTAGAGGCAGTAGCTAGTTCAGAGACCCAGAGCCACTGCAGTAGCTGTTGTCAGGGAGGACTGAGTGGCAGTTCTAATTACCAGTGTCTACACAGGTTTTTCATGGGAAGATACAAGCTGTCACGTCCCTTGCCAATCACATGAGAACTGACCTAGGGAGAACATCAGCTGAAGGTGAGTGTACATGTCCAATAAATTCAGTCCCTACTGCATTAGCTTATTTTTAAGATTGTCCTGATAAGACAATTCAGCCTGTACCATAAAACCTTCAACTGAGTAGAAAATATACAGAATGATGATGACTTTAAATTTGGGTTCATGCCCTCTGGGGCATGGATTCATAGTACTTCAGATATGATTTGATAATGTACTGAATGCTGAAGGAACACAGGGTCTCTAGATGAGTTCATAAACACAGAATATTTATGCAATGTTGGTTCTCGCCTAATCAAAGGAAGCAAAAGAAATTTTGTTCTTAATTTTACTGCAAATGTTATTTTTAATTTGCAATGAAATCTTTCTTTTTTATATGATATTTCTCAGGAATGGGATGTTTAAACCTAACACATAAATGTATGCATGCAACTGATATGCCGTTTTCTGATTTTTCATCTTCTTCCATTGAATGTATTAGAGACTTGTTCTTGAACATAGTTTAGACAATACATGTGTCACAAGCAATGATGAATCAAAGAAAGAAAGCATCCAGAAAGGGAAGCTAACTAGACAGGTAGGCCCTCATCAGCATCACATTCTGTTCCATAGCTACAATAACAATAATTGAGTCAGACACATGGATTTTAAGTGGCTCTTAAAGTGGAAAGTTAGGGAGAGACACTGTGGAAAGAAAATTATACACCGAAATGTGGCATCTCGGTTTTGCAGCTGCCAACCTTGTTCTGTCAGTAGCCACAGCTGTTGCCTTTGCTTCTAAACTTAGCAGGGGATGGGTGAAAGCAAGGAGAAACAGTGCAAGAACCTCCTGACAAGGAGGTGTGGCTCCAAAGTCTCAATGTAATCAAAGGAAACCTTTAATTAGTTTTAACTCTTGAGAGAAGGGTATTGTATTTGTGTGAACAGAAGATGACGCACAAGGAGATATGTGCCTGCCTTGTGGATGGATGCACTCGCAGGGTGATTTTTTCTTCCCCTGCCCTTGGGGTTGCAGATTGAAGACATGACCTGACATTCAAAACAAAACACAAACACTAAAACAGATTATCTACCACTTATGATTTTCTTTTTCAGTATTTTTTTTTAAATGCAGTCTTACACCTGGCTTGGGATCTTTAAGTGCTTTGTCTTTGTGATAGTCACTTGCCAGTTACTCAAATGATTTGAGGAGGTGAAAAAAAAGCAGATGTAGATAATTGAAAAAGTGTATCCCCCTGAGTCACATAGTCTATAGTAATCTAGGCCTTGGCATAAGAACATGAAAGGTGTTTGTGATGCAAAGGACTGTTGATGTAGCACTGGAGACCAGTAAGACCACCAAACCTGCTGTGGTTTTGACATGTAAGAAATAGTCCTGGGGCAGAGTTAACTGCTGAGTATCTTTCAGCTTGGAGGGATACAGTTGACTTCTTCCAACACAGAAGCTGGAAGCGATTTAATGTGAGGTGTGAATAATCAGGAAAGGGAGAATATAACTTACCTTATGGGTGAGCTTCACTGGGGGATTAAATAGTCTCAGCACCAAACAGGATAATGCTCATTGATGCTGAACTATTCTATGAGCCACTGGCTGTGAAGGAAGGAAGGTCTAAGGAAACAGAGGAAATATGGATATTTGTGTCATGTACAGAAAATTCAGCCTGGCCTGCATGCCAGATGGTATCCGTCCATCTGGTGAAGCTGAAGGTTTGGAAAACAAGGATGGAAGGAAGGGGACCATACCGTAGTTAGATCTAGGCACAATATGTAGTTGAATGAAATAAAATATTTCTTGAAAAATGATTGATGAAGACTAGAGTTCATAACTCCTGGGGTAATTTTGTCACTTTTATCTTCAGGGTGGAGATCACTATGTGCCAGGCTGCATTCCTTCATAGCATCTGAATCATTCTTATTGTCTCCACAAGCTGAAAATGAGAAACAGACTGGCAGGGAAGTTAAAATTTTCAAGGTGGAAAGAGCAGAGAATATCCTGAGTTTGGGATTTGTTTGGGGTTTTTTAAGATTAGAAGTTCCTGTTGCATTTTTGCAGACAATAATACACCAGATTTTATTATTCCTGTACTTAAAACAAGGCACTGGTGTGTATATTTTGAAAAGAAAGAAGAGCACCTGAAGAAGGGGGGCTTACTCCAGTGCTGTTTATATCCAGCCCATCTTTCTATGAGCTGCATGGGGAAGAACTATTTCCAAGGCATCAGTGATTGCCATATCCTGTATGCAAAAAGATTCCATGAATGTCTGAAAACAGATGGAATGCAGCATTGGAGGAATAAATGGATTTTTAATTTTCTGAACGTTTTGGATTCCATCTGGCTGAAGTAACTAAGTGACCTAGTAGAATACTTTTACCTTTCTTGTATAACAGTCAGAAGCACAGCTTGCACTGCTCTTGACTGACATATTCCCCATTCAGACACAGGTTTTACTTGCTCATACATTTGCTTACTTTTAACTCTTTTGAGTGCATGGCAAGGAATATCTGATGAACCTCTTGCTGCAGGTCAGATCTAAATGTTGACCCTCCCTCAGTTCATGATTTCTCCTAAAGCTAGTACAGAGATAAACCACCTGCCTAAGCTCACCTGACAGTAGTGGGAGTCTCAAGAGATAACATACCTTAGACTTACCTCCTGAATTTTTGCTTCAAGCGTTGGCACAGATCAAAAAGAAAAAAAATATTCTTAAATTTGTCATGTTTAAAAGCAAAGAATAAGAAGGAGTAGAGGCTTTATGTACAGGTACCAATAAGGTGCATTATTTCTGTTCACTGCTTTTTTGTTACTGCCATTTAGAATGTTGTTAAACAAATAAGAATAAATACATGTGTGTTTTTAAACAGGAAATGAACATTCCTCTATGAATAGGAAATACAGGCAACTTGAACTCACAAGAAAGAAGTCATAAAGTATATGACACTATATAAAAAATAGGAGACCTGGGTTTATGGAAGACACTATTTTTGTGCCTGCCTCAGTGAAAACTGAAAACCAAATCTGTTCGCTCTCCTTGAGAGAGGAAGGGAGTCTTTTGGATCACTAATAATTAAGCCTGTACTTACTAACTGTGCTACTTACGAAGCTGATTATTTATCATTGCCATTTAGAAAACTTCCAAAGAAAATAACTATTTCTGTACTGATAAGTTCATTAGCAATAGTTAGTAGGATATTAGCGATGTGTTTATTATTAGTTTTCATACTTTTTGGCACTTTGGAACATTTCTCAGGGTTCTTGCTATGAATATGGATGAAACATTTCAAAGAATGGGAAATAACAACCCCCTTTTTATTTTTAAGGGACTGTAGTGAGACTGTTTGCCACTTCTGGAAGCAAATATATTTGCATTTTTTAAAAAGCCATTGCATTTTAGGATCACCAGTTTCAGTCCAGCACAGACCTGTAAATCATTGAAAGATTTCACTTTTGCCTGACACATTAATGCTATGTAAAAAGTGTGTTTGCTCAGTCCCTAATAAGACATAATGCAATATTTCCACTACAAATAACTTTTGTACAACTCTCTGGTCACTGTAACCCTGTAATTCAAAGTAGTCTTGTTTCTTCTCCCTGAATTTTGTGATTATGAACTTCTGATGGCTGGCAGGAACACACACTGATGCTGCCAGAAAAACTCTGGACAGAGTGCGGTCATGTTTTGAGTGTCTTTTGCTGGGATCCTGTAATAAGGATTCCTTGTATGGCATTCAGAGAAATTCTCTTTTGTATAATACACTTATATAATTGCATTAGTGTCTCTGAAGCCTTTTTGCCCCCATAAATGATTAAAGCCATTGTTATATGAAGAGAGACATATTGAGAACTCCTTATAGAGAATGTAAGTGGCTAAAAGACTCATTGGCTGTGAGGAGGGAGGTTTTTTCTTTTGTGATTCCCTGAGAGTTTAGAGTTTTGTTAAAGAGAAGTCTGTGTTCTACTGATAGTGCTGATCATGTTCTCTCATTTTTATAATTTAGAAAATTAGCAATATAATGAAAACAGCTCCATCTAAGTAAATTCTCAATCTGCAGTTAATAAAATAGTATCTACCCTCAGAGACCTGGAATTTCTCTGCAAACACTTTTAGTTAAACAAAGCATTTTGTGTACCTACAGCAAATGTGATATTTATTTTTTCATTATTCATGAAACAACTTAAATGTCACTGCTGATTTTCCTGGTAGGATGTTCAGCTCCAGCATACTGGAGCTCATGCTGAGTTGTAACTGAAGATGTCATTCAAAATAAACATGAGCTGCTGCGACAATACAGTGGCAGAAGGTGAAGAATCTCTTTTCTTGTGCAAGGGCGTGCATGTGTCTCTCTGTGTGTGAGAGGGAGAGAAAGAGAGAGATTTGATTGTGTTTACAAGATTCATTCGCAGCACAGCAGGCAGTAGTCACATTGTAATATTCACCTTAACACGGATAATTTGATTTTCAACCTGGTTATCATACATTTAGACATAACAATACATACTTTAGCAGTGCATTTTAAACAAGGTTGCACACTTTAAGTCAGAATATATTAGAGGTGAGTGTTGATTTTTGCAATTGCAGAAGTCCTGGTAAGCAGGGTTCAGTGTGTGTTACAAAATTGCTAAAAGAAAAGTAAATTCTAATGGCTAAGTCTCAGGGACTGCTACTGTTTCTGCGCTGAACTCAATAGTATGGGCTTCCCCAAATCTGACGTCTTTAAAGGTGTCCAGGTTTTTCCCATTTGAGACCCTCAGGCACTAATGGAATTTCTTTTTTGAGTCCCACGTCATCTCCTGACTGGATAATGAAGTCAAAAAGTCCCATGGCCTTTCTACCCTTTACACTGAAAGGAAAATGAACTGCCTAGCCATAGGACAAACGTTGTCTTGGGTCACCATAGAGATCCTGACCTGCCTAACTGACACGACACAGGGAAAGAGGTATGTTGATGCTCATCAAGAGCAGAGCTTTATTACTGCGTCCTGGAGAAACCTTAGAGATAAGGGGATCTATCAGCAGTTTAATTATAGTTGTAACACACCAGCCTTCATGCAAGGTGAAAAAGAATCTGCTGTTGGCATTGTGAGATTTCAAGCTCAGCTTAAATCTAAAGAGTACGGACATGGTTGGGCATGATTTTGTGCGTCACCTACAGCACATTTGCAAGAAAAAATTAGCAGACATAATTCTCCTGAAGTCAATAGATCTGAGCATGTTTATACAAATGGGGCATTTGGCCCAAATCCAGTTGGCGTCTTTGTGGTATTGCACCTCTGAATCTTCTGAGGTTTTCTTAGAGTCATTAATATTGAGACTGTATAGTACCCAAGGCAATTATCCACTACTGCTTGGGCCTGCCCAGGAACCATTCCACAACACATTGATTCATTAGTATAATAAAATGGAAAAAAACCAAACCCAAAACCAATCTGGAAACTAGGAAAATAAGACTATTAAGAGAAGAGTGTGAAGAAAACTAACACAATGAGGTGAGGTCCTCCAATAGGGTAAATTGGTGCAGCACTATCACCTTCCATGAGGCTTTGCCAGTTTACACCCTGCGATGATTTGGCCCATGATTATTAGGAATGTACGTTGTTGATGTGCTCCGTAATGCCTTCCATTACCATCCCATGCTAAAAGAAGCAGCTGGTGAAAGTTATGTTTATGTTTCACAGATGGATCGGCAACAGCAAACACATATCTCTGCATCTGCTAAACAGGTGTTTGACTTTATACTTGCTAGCGAGCCAGAAGAAGACAAATTCTTGGTGAAGGATGTAGGCAAAGGTGATCAATACAGTTGTTGAAAAGGAAGAGGCAATCTTTTTGTTCTTTATCTTCTTTTTAAATGCCGAGCAGTGTCCTGAAATGCATCCTGCCTTTTATCAGTATAGTCTAGGTAACTGGGAAGAAAAACTAAGAGGGGCAAAAATCCCAAAACTAGTGGAGATATTCAAATGATACTGTCTAACTTCCTTTCTTCCCCATTTACAGTAGGAATAGGAAGCACTTTGGCTTCAGACAAAGTGAAAGGTGTCTGTAATGGAGTCAACCCATGCCACAGAAGAAAAATCACCATTGTTACAGAACAAAACTACTTGAAATTACAGCAGACTTTAGCTATGTTTTTTGTTAGGAGGTGGAAATACAAACCTTTCTTTAATAAGAAATGTTTTGTGAACCAATTCTGACACCTGTAAGTTTAATAGTTATGGATGCTCATCTGGTGCAAGGGAACGATTGCTTTTCAGCTTACTCAAAATAAGACATTTGTTTCGATGGTTTTTATTCATTTCTGGTTGCTCAGAAAACCAGAAGCGGCTGGGATTTTTTCTGGTCTCTGAATGATAAATATTTCTAGATGGAAAAATGACGGTATGTAAATTCCTGAGTGAATATCATTCCAACTAAAATTCCTTAAACTCTGAGAGTTTGGGAACATTTTCATGGATACCCAGCAGCAGGCTGAAAACTCATTAATAACTAATATTATGACTCTATTTATCCCAGTGATACAGATTCAGCATTTCTAGTTGCAAATCAGAATATTTTACTCTTTGACTGGCTCTGGGGAGATCTCTTCAGCATGTAACGCAAAGACGTTGCCTAAGGGAATAGAGCAGGCTGGCATCATTTGCCTAAAACTTTCCCACGCTGCTATTGTGTGTTGATCCTTCTGGCAGAGGGTTAAATGTTTCCTATTAAGTCCCTGAAACCAGTGTCCAAGGCAGGCACAAGTGGTTCTCCAAGACAACAGATGAGCCAGGAAATGGGAAGAGCAGCTGGGATGGCTGAAGAACCTGGGGTAGGTCTGACGAGTGGTTCACCCTTAGTGTTGTTAACTTGTTATCACACCTATTTTATTGAAACAAAACTGCTTGAAGGGATGGCTTTGGAATCAGTGTGTTATGTCGGGAAGGTAGCTGTTTAAATTGTGAGCAGTGTGTTTTTTCTAATTTTTGTGTAGATTTAATATATGAAGGAATAGCAAAAGCAGCAGGTGCTGTTAAAATTTATGGAGGAGCAGCAAGCCCAGGCGGCAGCCCCACAGGAAGAGCAGTGACAGTTACCACAACAGATGGTCTTGAGAATTATGAATGTGGGATCTATCCCCATCTGCCCCTATAGCCTAGTCCTTCTTGATCAGGAACCAACAAGATGTCTCCAGGCCTACACAGTCAACTTGAGCAGTGAGACTGGGGGCAGTCAGGGCAATCAGCCACTCTAGATCCATGCTAAACAAGTCTGACCCAAGCTGTACATGTGGATCTCTGAGCATTGGTACTACTCTACTAGGAGAGGTACATCTTGAAACAGCTGGGAATCTCAGAATAAAAGTACTGATGAAGGCTCGTGGAGGAATTTAACTACCCAGACATCTGTTGAGTAACAAATACAACTGAACATGCATCATCACAGAGGTTCCTAAATTATAGTGAAGACAACTTTATGATCCAGAAAGTAGAGACTCCTAAGGAGAAGCCATCCTAGATCTACAGGAGCATATTAATGAAATTTGCAGATGAAACTCTGCAAGCGCATTAAAAATACAGCAGCACTGTGTTTTAGGATTTACTTTAGAAGAGTATCATGTGTGTTTAGAATGGACTGTCTTCCCATCCATTTATAAATTTTCATCGATTCACAAGTAAATGGAAGTTTAAGCTTATCTTCTGGTTTTAAACCTGTTTGCATACCAAATATTTGAGATCTGCAGACTTTTAACTAATACAATTTACAAACATCTATCTTGCACAACACACAGCTCATGATAGAGACCAAGAGAATTAGAAAAATGGATAGATTATAGCATTGTGTCAGTGCTCTTCAAAAATGGAAGTGCATACCTTTACAGAAGAAAACCATTTCAAACAAATGTAGCAGAGCATGAGGAATCTTAAGGAGCAGAAATATTGTAAAGATAATAATGAAGAGCAAATAAGACATGAGTTTTCAATAAGGTACAATAGCAGAGGAGGCCTATAAAATTTTGGAGTACAAACAAAAATATATTACATCACAGGGCAAAGTTCAAATAGGGCTTTTCCCCCATCCTAGTTTTAGGCTTGTGCACTGAAATGAACCAAAAAGTAAATTACTCTGATAGTAATGACGAACTGATTGTAAGACTTCAGAATTTTTAAAAAATCACCTAGAAGTTTTGGTTTACACTGATACTTAATGGAAAAAAATAAAAAGAAAAAAAAAAGAAAACCAAACAAAAGGCCCACAAAAGGCCCACAAATCTTGATTTTCATCCTGAAATAAATGAATCTGTAACCCCTAAGAGGAAAAATTTCTCTTAAAATTTCTCAAATAGATCAGCTAATTTTTGCTATCCTCAAAGAAAAGCAACTCTGAGTGAATCAGGCTTCATTCCTCAGATCCAGTACAGGGATAGTGCCAGGTTTACTCTCTAATGTTTCATTTCCTTACATGTGGAGAATGTGTCTTTTAAAAATTTAGGCAGGGGGAGGGAAACAAGGGTTGGTGTTTTTTCCCTCTTTTGCCAAGTTTTAATTTGATGCATTTCTTTCTGCATTAATATTCTGTCTCAAAATTTATTGTCTCAAACTCTATGCAGGAAAATCTTTTTCTTATCTCTTCGGGAAGGTAAAGTTTCAGTTTACATTTGTAATAGCAAGTTATGATCATCTCAGTGGGCTGGTAGCCTCAGTAATCTTCCTGCTAAAAACCTGTTCACTAGGTTTTTGATAAAATATGACTGTGTTATAAATATTTTCAGAAAAGAACACAACTTTTCACTTGTCTATATTAATCATGACATCTACTATAGGTCACTGTACTGGTTTTGGCTGGAGTATTTTCTTCGTAGTAGCTAGTATGAGGGTATGTTTTGGATTTGTGCTGGAAACACTGGTAATAATACACGGATGTTTTCACTATTGCTGAGTAGCATTTACACAGAGTCAAGGCCTTTTCTGCTTCTCACACTACCCCACCAGAAAGTGGGCTGGAGGACCACAAGAAGTTAGGAGGGGACACAGCTGGCTCCAACTGACCAAAGGGATATTCCACACCACGGGATGTCATGGTCAGCATAGAAACCTGGGGGAAGAAGAAAAAGGGGATGCTTGGAGTGATGGCATTTGTCTTCCCAAGTAACTGTTAGGTGTGATGGAAAACTGCTTTCCTGGAGATGCCTGAAGACCTGCCTGCTGATGGGAAGTAATGAATGAATTTCTTGTTTTGTTTTGCTTTCATGCATGGCTTTTGTTTTACTTATAAAACTGTCTTTATCTCAACCCATGAGTATTATCACTTTTACCCTTCTGATTCTCTCCCCCATCCAACCAGGTGTGAGTGAGCAGGCAGCTGTGTGCTGCTTAGTTGCCAGCTAGGGTTAAACTATAATAGTCACATAGAGAAAGAAATCTATCTCCAAACGTGATTCCAGTTCAGCATTGTATTAAGACTATTATCAAATAATTCCACTCCACTCGATCAAAGGCTTTCTCAGCATCTAATGCTAATAACATTTGTGGTCTTGAGCATTTGCTTTTTTGAAGATTTTAGGCTCCCCAAAGCATCACTTAAAGGTCACTGAGGGGTCAGGGAATGTTCAGCTCTTTGATGAGAAAGAACCAAGAGCTCCTTTTAATCTTAATATTCAACTTCAGTACACACACAAAAGAATAAATAATCCTGGGAAGACTGATCTCAGTCCAGCCAAAAGCAATAGTGGAAGACTTTTTTTGTCGAAGGTGCACTCTAAGAACCACCTTTGCAAGCAAGGAATTTGGAAGGAGATGAAAAAATGAATGAGAATCCTTCTCTGGTTGTTATTTCTGTCTGAATTCCAGGTCAAATTGGACTCAGACAAAGAAGATTGGAGACAAGCATGTTATCAACAAGATAGCAGCAGTGATCTACAAACCACTGCTAATGAACTTCCTTTAAGTGTCCAGGGAACCCTTCTAAAGAAAGCCTACAAACACCCGCCTGAAGGCTCTCCTTGCTTCAGGCCATGTAGATTTGCTTGCTACTTTGCTCAAAGTTAATTTGTATTTACAAAATCAGTGTCCTATTAGGAGACAGAAACAAAACCAAAGGTAAAAAAGGGGTGATCTCTGTCAACCTGAAGCTTCAGTTTTTCTGTCTGCTGCACCTGAACTAGTATACACAGTCACTGAACAGAGCCTCTTCAAGGTTTCAGCACTGCAATGGAAGCAAAGAACAGTGAGAAAATATCTATAAGGGAAGGTATAAAAGGCCCTGAACTGTCCCAAAGCAAGGTTATTATCTTGGAAAGTACTTAGCTGAAACTCTTTCCTGGTGCATTGACTCATGCCCTCCACTTCAGCAAAGCCAGATTACAGTGATTTGCCAATGATTTTGTGGCTGCAAAATGCAGGAAGGTATTTTAATTGCATTTTCCCCTGTGATCGGTTCTGTTGCCATGTTCTATGGTTGAAATCTTATTGGAGTGCTTTAAATAGAACAAAGATTTAGTCAGCTATTCTATCCCTTTGCCTTTCCTCTTCCCTTCCCAAACTGGTCTAGGCTGATTGAATGGAAATGCTGCTTTTATCTTAAGGACTTTTCTCTTAGAAAGTGACTGCAGATGACCAGTGCCAACAGGAACGCTTCATAATCACTGGTTGGACTTCTCTCACTCGATGAACTACACTGAACAATTTGTATCAAGTATTGAAATGGAGTGGTGTGAACTGACTCAGAGCTATCTATATGCTGATTTACCCCAGCTGAAGTTCCTGAGCTGCACCAAAAAAAAAGACCTTCTTAATTTATATGTGAATAAACTGTTTAGTAATCATCAGGATCCAGATTCTGGTGGTTTTACTTCCACAAAATACAGCAAAAAGTTTTTTAGCACGTTTTTTTCTCGGTATCAGCTTTGAGGCCTTGCCGGTGGATGAAATTTCAACTCAGTCTTATTTGAATTGATACAAAGATGGTGAAGCTGTTTGCTCACTTCTTGCTTTTCACTCATATATACTCACCTTCTGTAGTATGAGTATTTATAACTTGCCTTGATCACTTTAATGGCCCTTCTGGAGGAGGTGCAGAGATGATCCTCGGGTCCCTGGACAAGCCTATTGGGAGACACGGACTCTTCACTTCTATCTCCTGAATTTCCTCATGGATCAACTAACCTATTTATATCAAAGAAGGCTAATCCTTCTCTTACCTGGTTGAGATTGGTACCACTCCTGCAAACCCACAAAGTATTTAATGTCAGATACCAGTTCCCCAAAATGTTTGTGTGGCAGCGGGACTTGGATTTATGCTGAGAAGGAGGAGCAGGGGTGGAAGCATGGGTTGATTAGGTCCCCTTGGTTAGATTGGATCTAGTTCCTGTCTTGTGCTAATCCACCCCAGACTCCTGGCGGTAAGATCCAAAGCAGCATAAAACAGATACAGGAGAAGGTGGAGGGGGCTGGTCAGGGGTGTTTGTAAATAAATCTGGAACCTGGAATCTGCAGCCTGCTTGGTTATGGTTTTGTGAAAACACAATTACAGCATAAAATGAAAGCAGGCTGTGCAACAAAAACAAGAGGAATGCCATCACCCAGGTTGGCTTGTACTGCAAACCACCCTGGTCAATCATCCGAGATGAATGGAGGTATCCGCTGAATAACCTCACTTTGCAACTTTTATGTGAAGGCTTGATAAATGAAGTCAGGGAGAGGTACAAGAAAGTGATTAAAACCAGCCTGTGCAAAAGGCAATGATAACCTCCATGAGCTTGAAAACTTTTTTTTCCCTTCTGTCTGAGTTTGTTGGATAATTAACCCTTTCATTCTTCAGTCTCTGTACACAAACATTTGTATATTCTTACAAAGCAGTTGCCTCCTGAAAGACAATTTGTCTCTAGTAATAAATTGGACTCAGTGGCAAGGCCAGCCACTTTCAGTGGGAATGATTAGAGCCAAATGCTGTGATATGGAGCTTTCTAGTGGCCTCACTGTAGCAGAAGACCATTTCAAAAGTTTAACTAACTTATTTCAGGTCTCTGGGTTCTCTCATCTGCCTACTAGCTCACTTAGGCTCTTCTTTTTAGGCACCTTCCTGGAAGAACTGCAAGATAGTTTTAGGGGATGCCAGTCTGTTGTCATAGTGAGCTTAAATGCGATATTATTATCACTAAAGCAAAAGTCAATTCTGGCATTATTGTCAGGCAGGGGTCAGGATTTCTCTTTGTGGACCTGGAACTGTCATGAGTCTTCTCTTGTGCTAAAACTGGTTACTGACTTGAGGGATGACTTGAGCATGCAAAAGCATCTTACCCACATAGTCAGAGATCAATAGATTTTCCATTCCTAGGTATTTTGCTCAGAGGTGCTTGCTGGTGTTAAAAAGATAGGAACTAGCAAAGGGGTCTCACAAGTAGACCCATGCCCAGATGTGGTCAGAGGCATCTGTTGATAGTTTGGTTGATTCTTTTTTGGTCTACCCAACTGCACTAGGATACCAAAGCAGGCACTTATGAAAAACCAGCTGTCTGCACTCTCAAGTGAAGATCTAGAATTTAGCATTAACAAAATAAACAGAAGTTTCTTGCATGTCAGAAAAATAAGCTTTTCTTTGAGGAACCCCCCCTAGACTTAGCCCAAAGAATCACAGCAGCAGCACTGCCTGTATTGAACAAAGCTCTTTAAACCCTTCCCATGAAGCAAAATTTCAGCTGAGAAATGTCAACAGAGCTTTTATGACAGCCTGAAGATTAATTGTCCTCTGAAATGGCAGTCCTCAATTTAGGCTTAATCTCTCTTGCATTACTCAGGTAGCTATTGTGAAGTATCACCCTGCTTGCTGCTCTTGCTGACAGTTTCTATATCCTTTCACCACGCCCACTGGAAGGAAAACAATCACATAAATCCCTCTTGCAGGGCATGCTCAAACTCGTTTCTTATTGTGGGGCAAATTTATGGCTGCATTTACTATGTAATCTTTAAAGAGGACTGGCTAGTGGTTGAAGGTCCAAAATTACAGGTGACCTGGGTGTAAGTAAAAGTGGATTTGTTAAAAAATCTGTATTTAAGGGAGGAGGTAAGGGGGTGAGAAAGGAAAGCTAGATGTTCCCTGTGTAGTTTATGACCTTTCCTAACAAAAAATAAAATACATATATATATACACACCCTTCAAGAAAGGTAGAAAAGCAATTTTCATTCTGTGACTCTGAATAACTGTTTATCCCACTGCCATGATTTGAGCATGCCCAGTTGGGATGATTTAGCACTCTGCTGATGACTACCAACGGAAGGACTTCATGTGAAAAGGTAGTCTGCCACAGCTAATGGGCTCTTGTTTCAAAGGGATGCTGTGTGTACATTACTAGTGTATGGAGAAGGTGCAGAAAGGCCTCAGCAGACATTAGGAATGGAGTGTTGCTGATGATGAAAAGGCACTTTGCTGTTGAGGGAATGGTGGGAGAGAAAAGGCGTATCTGTCTTTTTGATTAGAAATGCATGCTTCCTTTCATCATCTGAGCTGAAAAATTGGCTTCTGCTCTTGGTTTATGAAACCATTTTTCTTTTCCCTTCCTTCCCAGGTTTGCAAACTCTTTAATAAATTAGTTACTGTGAGGTGCATAGGTGCAACAATCACCTTAGAGGCTTTTCCCAAATGGATCTTTAATATTTTATAAGTATTTAAATAGATTTATTCAATATGAACAGCCTGATTTATTAACACTGGCACTCTGGCATCGAAAGGGGGTTCAATACAAATTATGTCGTGTCAGAAATTTTTAGCAGCTAGATCTCAATTTACCAATGGATTCTTGGAAGTCAGGAAATAATAGGACCCACCCCATGTTAATATTTAATCAGGCTTTGGTGCCAGATAGGAGAAGCTGTTGAATGAATGAGATGCATTGCAAGGAATCCTGTATTACATTAAAGCATACATCATGTGCCTTCACTTCTCAGATGGGGGCAGGGAGAAGTGGGTCAGTTGTTCTGGCAAGTGGGAGGATTAGACCTGCCACTGAATAAAGATTCTTTGTCAGGCTCGGAGAGCTGACCATATTAAGTTAAAGTCTCACTGTAGACATATGTGGGAAACCTGAGTGACCAGATGTGAAACTTGTTCACTTTGTCCTGGGTCCAACAGATACCTTTCCTTGTGCATATTCAAAAAATAATCTATGAAAACAGAAACACTGAACCTGACATCAGAGTGGAGCACTTTACAATGACACAATGAGAAGGGTGCTACCAAACCTAATGCTGTCCTGTGTAACTAGTGCACAAATAGGCAGGGGAAGGACAGGTTTACTGGTCTTCTGTAGTTCAGTGCCCTGTAGGTTAGTGTTTTGAATTACCCAAAAATCATTTTCACTCTGAAGTTCCAGGTAAGATTATTTTTATTTAGCCTGGCACATTGCTCTCATAAAAACAAATTGGTTTTATTTCTGTCTTGAAACACCAAACCACTCTTTCACACAGATTTGGAATATACATTTAAATTGCAAAGAAGCAAAGTTTTTCACAGTAGTGTTCACTCACTTGGGTAGAACAGATAACATACCGGCATGGTTGTAAAATAGATCTATATATCAGCAGGGCTTTCCTAAATCACTGCACCCAGTGTGGAATGATTCAGATGAATTAGGAATCTGCTCAAAAAGTAGTAACATCTCATGTCTACTGAGTACCACTGAGACAGCCTCATCAATCCACCACACGAGGCAGAGGCTAAATAGTTTAGTGAAGAGCAAAGAGGAAAGCTTCATCCAGCTGCAGCAGGACTGATACAGGAGAAAAGAGGACATCTTGGATGCCGCAGATCTTTTCCTGGAATATTTCAGGATGACCCAGCAATGAAGTAAACCTCCAGTGATCAAGACGACCTAGCCATAATTGCATATTCATATGTCTGGGTTGAGTTCTTCAGAGGGTGTGAACTAGAGTAGTGTGGTCAAAATGCCTGGAATAACAGTGTTGAGCACCAGCTGAAATTTTGGCCTGTAGCTGAAGTCCTGGTGACAGTGAACTAGTCGTCTAGTAGGAACTTTATTCATTTCCTTTTCTCACTTAATTGTTATTTTCTGTCCCTTTAAACAGGCAGTGTGCTTAGTTTCTTTGTGCACTTGCTTTATTTAAAGAAAGAAAGAAACATTGAACAGCTAGTCCTTTGTAATGTTAATATTAAGAAACTTAGACAATGCTCTCGTAAGATCTCTGAGTCAAGACAAAAGGCAATGCTACACATCTAATTCTACCAAAGTTTGGTTGGAATGGTTTAGTGTAAGGTTAGATTACCAGGGAAGAACCTAGGAAAAACCCTGCTGTGACAGTTGCCTGTTCCTGCTGGCATCAGGATCTCAGTTCTTTTAATTGGATATTTGGAATTGGGGAGATAAATGGAGGAGTGGAGCAGAATGCTATGCGTGGTTTCTTTATGCTGTTTGTGGTGAATTTTAATTTATTTTTGTAGAGTGTGTGCCTAAGAATGTTTTGACGAGATGATAGTAGATCCAGAGCAAGATCAACTCTATCTGTGTCATTACTTACCAATCTCCACCTCCTCTGGTGCAAAGCAGGCTGGCTGTCCAGGGTGGGATTGTTAGTCTCTTCCACGTAGTTGTAGTCTTAGGTATTAGTAATATATACTCATCCAGTTCCATACGAGTAAATAGAGATACTATGATCTACTTTGTCTAAAAGGGTAACATAAAGAGTTGTACCTCTATCAGCTGTGAGAACAATCATAATTCAGAAAAGAATAAACTTTTTTTTTCCATTCCAGGGAGGGACTCTATCCCTTGGCATGCTGGGTTATATGGTTACAGATTTTGAGGACATCAGGCCCAGATTTGTCCTCAAGCTATACTTTCCTACCTCTGGGCAGAAGAAATTTAGGAGTCATCTAGGCTTTTGTGGGTGGGGAGGTGTGTCTTTCTGCTTCATCCAGGTAAGCCAACCTACAGCTTAAGCTATCACTTGCTTCTTGTATTATGAAAAAAATGCGTGCCATAAAATAAACTTCTAAATTCACTGATTTTTTTAATCACTACAATTATTTTAGTATCTAATCTCAATAGAATCTATTTTCAGCATCTAATCCTTAGAAATGGCATATTAAGTCTCCGCTGTGGCACATCACATCCAAATGAGGTGGTCTCTTTGGCAGGCATTTTGGTACAGTCACAAGCAAAGAAGATTCTATTATTTTTATCTCAAGAAAAGAATACCACCATCTGCTCTAAGCTCAAAAACATATGAATAACTTTTCCCTAAAGTTTTTTCAAGTTGGTGCTAGATAGGAAAGAAATAGAGGAGAGAATATCAGAAGGAATAGGGGAAATTTCACAATTCAAAACTGTGAAGCTTAACTGTACTGGTATTAGGAAACATACCAGAAAAACTGTTAGAAAAACATTGTAGAAACCTAAAGAAAGTGATAAATTTTCAGCTAAATCTCACAGTTCAAAAGCTCATCTGAACTTTCTACTGTTACAGAATTTGACTGGCTAGAAACATGCCTGAAAGCATCAAAACATCAGCCACCTTCTTCACAAAGGAGACAGTAATTGAAACAGAGGAACAGTTTCTGCAGTTTTCTGCTGATTGGGGGCTTTTACGGAGAAGTGGTCTAGCTCTGGTCTTTAGGACAGTTACAAGGTACTACTTTCTTTGTGAGCGAGGACATCTGAATGTGATTATAATTAGAGCTTTTATTATTGTAACCAAGATTGTAACAGTTAATTATATATGGAGCTTTATTGGCAAAGGGTGTTTAATATTAAACAATCATTGCCAACCATGAACATATCTGATATAATAATGAACTTTATTTGGAAGTTCTGCGTGAGATAAGGGAGCTAAATTTAGCTGTACAGTCTGCAACAATAACATGAGGGAATATTGTGAATTCGTTTTATTTGGAAATAGAAAGCTCTGAATGTTGTTAGATTAACTTCTTGAGAACATAAAGTAAATGTTTGGTAACCAGAGATTTGTATTGTTAGAAAGAATCACTTTCACTAAAGCTATAGTAATGGAATGTTTAAATGTGCAGGGCTGAACTGTCAAAGCATGCAACAACATCTTTAAATAAAATGGAAGTGGCTAGATCTGCCTTTATCGGTGGCCTTCTCTGAGAACTGCTTTAGTTCAATTCTGTTCCCATTGAGGTCAGAGGAGAATCTCCTGGTAAACTGAAATGATTCATAGGCCTTACCAGGGAAAAAAGGAAAAGCCTCAAACTACGCTGGAAGGCGCACTGCTCCCAGGACATCTTTTTCTGTCTTCCTTTACTAAGTCACTGGACATCGTTAGCAGTTATAATACCCAGGTTTTCAGCTTAACTGAAGGCTCAGAAAAGCTCTTATACTATTTTTAGTCTATTTTAATCAAAGCTGATGATCTCTAATAACTGGCTGTAGGCTCGAATCAAAAAGGCTCATATGGCATATTCTGCCCTAACCCCACAGCTATGCAACACCAAGAAAGTAAGTGCTGACAAGAACATATTCCTTATACAGCAGGGTTTGAGATTTTATTTCACCTTGATTTTTGTGGCAACGGCTATGTGCGATATTTAGCCTAAAGTGCAAGTTCTTGTGCACGTAAGGAGGCAGAATGTAAAGTGACAGTGGAACATAGGGAGAAGGCAGATTGCTCTGAGCATGACATGGACTCGTGGTAGGCTTTACCTATGCCTGTCCTCCATATCACAATTCCACAATGGCAGGAGGACAAGCTACATCTCTTTTCAGTTTTATTTTTTCAGTTCCCAGAACCTAAACTAGGAGCCAGCATTTTCTATTGGTATTTGGGCTTGACTATTTTTAATTTAGTCCCTCTCCTTCTGATCGTGGCTCTTTGGAGTCAGTGGACCAATATTCTGCAAACTTGCTGTGTCTTTAAAAGCATGTAAACTGAAAAGAACCCAACCAGAGCTCCTTTCTCCTTCTCAGTTTCCAAAATACAGCTCAGATTCTTAACTGCATAACCTGAACTTCTCTGTAATCTATGTATCAGTGTGTATGGATGTAATGGACATGTCTGCCTATGTGTACACTAGCACTTTTAATTCATATAATGGGCCTGTTCACTAGCAGAATAAAGACTCCACGCAATTTAACTGCAAACTGGAGGATACAGAAGAGAATGTTCACTGAAAGCTTATCTATGGCGTAAAAGCAGTTATTTTCCTTTTGCAGATTTTGGGGGTGATTTGCAGCAGTGGTATTCACCTTAATTTTCAGAACTGATTTTCTAAATGTGTAATTTGAATAGTGAGGAGAGAGGAAAGGAGAAGGAGAGATTTTCTTCTTGCAAGCACTTTTCAGCTTTTAAGATGATTTTGTTTCACCTGTGCAAGTCTACAATTGGATATTGCAGAGGAAAGGATTAGGAAAAAACTCCCAGAGGTGTAAAGTATAACAAAAGGCAATAGTTGGAATTGCACTCTTAGTAGACCTGGCTGAAGTCAATGGGATTTTGATCCATGAAAGTACAGCAGGACCACGCCATATATAGGAAAGCACAATCTGTCAAAATTAAGTGTGTAGTTTATGGTATGCTTTCTGTTTGAAATAACGTATTACCTCCTATTTATAGTAAAGCAGACTAAACAGTCCTATATGTCTACATTTAAGATTTTCAGACACGGAATAAAGTTACCTTTTACCTGGAAATTGTAGAGTCAGAGCTCAAAATTGTTAGCAGTGATATAAATGAATACCTGTGATTTTACAGGCATGTGAATCTCAAGCTTCTGCTTACATGGCTCCACTGTCTGCGGTATTGGCTGGATCTGAAGATCACTGCTGGAGGAAACAAATGAACTTGCGATGCGTAGTATCTTAAAGGAAACTATAAATGGGATAGGTCAAGGACTAGGCATGTAAGCGACAGGAAAAAAAATCTTCCTTTTAGTTTATACAACTCCTGCTTCCATGTCTCTGCAGATTCCTAATAAGGAATAGTAACTTTTCGAGGCACTAGGCCTGTACATGTTTCCTGACCTTATAATTCTCACAGTTCTAGACATTCCAAGGTAGAGGGTCATTCAGACAGAGTTGTAATTTCTTGTTCATATTTATTTCCAAAGTATCTTTTGCATAGTTTCCCAGTGAAATCATGTGCTGGGACTGGGGAATGCTAAATAGGTTATTTTTCAAGCTTGCATATAAAGGGCCTGTAAAAGTGGACTGTTTTGGTCATATCAAGTAAAAGTGCTGGAGCCAAACCACGATGTTTGTAGCTTGCCCTTCCCAAGTCTGTTACAAGCTGGAATCCCAACCTTCCAACAGGAGGTGATGCAAGAAAGTTAAGGAGCTCTGGTTTTGTTATCGGTGAGGATTCTAACAATGATAAAAGTCTTGAAAGCATACCTCAGCTCAAGAGGAGTGTGACCTGAATGTTCCCCCAAAAATGACATTTTATTAACCCTTTGGTGCTAGATTCATGCTCCTTTTCCTTCCCATTCTGTAAATAAACACACAACAAATTTTAGGGGGAGAAAGGTTGTTGAAGCCCAGTCTCTCTGTGAATAACCTTAACTGGTTGTGAAAGAACATTTTTAATTCATTTTTCTGGTCCTTCAAGTCACATAGTTTTTTTGAAGCAATTACATTTTCTGATAAAATAATAAAAATATATTAGGGATCAGACAAACCCTCAAGAATTTCTAAAAATCCATCAGCCAAACAGCAGCTAGAAGTTACCTGCTGACTGAAAAGAGGTATACACATAGCATTTGCCTAGCCATTTAAAAAAGAACAAAAAAACCTCTGCCAAGAATCCTACAGATAAAGTATTCATCAAGGAGTAGCTAAACATGAGAGGAAGGAGTTTGACTGCAATACTATGTATGCCATGCTTGAAACAGCAGTAAGGAAGGTTAGTCAGACCTCAGCTTTTATCAAGTTGTGTCTAACTAATATAAATTGAAACACGGGCACTTTCTTTCTGAACTCCAAAAGCACGTAATGCATTTGGGACTGAGGTTTTCAAGCTTACAAAAGTAAGTGTAGACATTCTGCTTGCAAAAATTTCTTTCTGTAAGCATTTGAAAAGAATGGCAAGAGGAAGATCCTGTGGAAACTGGGAGTGTTTTCACAGATCGCTGGTGACAGTAAGTATCATTTTATAAAACACCAGTTAGGCTGCATATGACATATGGAGACAATTTCTGCCTCAGCTGTATTTACCTTTCCCTTTGATCTAATGGGAACAGCTCATGTATATTGAGGCAGAGCTTGCTCTACAGTATCTTGTTTGGTTTGCATATTGGAAGAAGTTTGGAATAGCTAAGTTGACACGTGCTTTTGTAACTAGGAGGGTGAGATGGTGCAATGAGGCTGGTTCAGTTATGTGGAAGGACAGTTATGAGGTGATATGAGTGAAATGAATTAAGTGCTGCCTTTTTCCTTTATCATTAGAGAATCATTGAAATGTAAGACTGGATTGAAACTCCATGGGCCATATATTCTGTTCTCCTCCTCAAAGGCAGGATCAATTATACAGCCATCCCTGGCTGTATAAGCCGTTTAAGTAAAATATTACTGGAATGAAGAGATATTCTTTATATTTAGATGGAGGAACTGTGGCAGCACAGTTAGNAGGAGGTCGTTCCAGCTCTCTAAGAGTTATCATTCAAATTAGTTTGATGATTTGCTTGGGATCATTGGAGAAGCCTAACTAGAAGATATAAATGGAACATATCAGGATATGTAGAAGTGGAAAATAAAGCAATACAATTGGAAAGGCAAGGGAACTGGTTGAACAGGCTACCAGTTTAAGTGGTGGTCTCTGAAGGCAATAGAGTTTGTATGCAGCAACTGATAGAGAATCTGGAATTCCAAAATACTGTGGGTTTTACTTTTGAGATTTGAATTACATAGTGACTCGTTCAAAGGTCAGGAATGAGATTTTGCAAGGCTTGCCCTCCTTAATTAGTATTGGAGATTTGTGTGTATATGTGTGTTGGCTTACAGAGCACTGGTTTTATTCTTCCTAAAGAAAAAGGCACAATAATTTTAAGATTCTTTCTTAAAAAATAAGTTTTAAAGTTTCTTAAAGTACTGTAGGTGAGAGAGTAGAACAAACAGCACTGCACTTCAGATCCAAGAGGATCCTGTTTGCCTGTGCTGTAGTCGTATCACTGTAAGTCTCCCTGCCCTGTTGTGGCAAGTTGTTTTTCTAAAGCCAGGCTGTTTCATTTTACTTTCATCATTGCTGCAGTTTTCTCTGCTCTACCTTTAAGTGTAAACACTTCAATTGTCTGCAGAATATTATTGGTCATTTCTTTTATCAATCTAGTATTCTTATATATCTTAATATCACTATTAACTGTTTGAGTCATTCTTATTTTTATACTAGAAAACTGCTTCCAGTGTTATTACTTATTGGTCATAATCAATTAGGGAAGTTTTTAGACTATGGCAGTCTTATATAAATACACTGGCAAAGTTCACCTCCTATGATTTCTGACAATTAAATTGTTCTGTCACTTTGGGACCTTCATTAATCTCAACTTGTCATCCTTGTTTATGCAGGTTATAATGGCCTGTGTGTGTAAGTGAAATGAGATGCTAAAAGCCCTTGGCTGTTTAACTCTTTGATGAAAGTCAGCAGGAATACGGTGTTGAAGGGAGAAGTTGATATTTTTATTTCATCCTCCAGAATAGCACCATGGAAATTTTTGCACTGTTAAATGACTAGCTATGAAAGAAGCCAAGGAAAAGATTTAGAGAGAGGTGAAAAAACTGAGTTGATGGTACTGTTATCACAGTCCTTTGTGTGTCTGCATGAGTGCACATAGGAATACCATAGATTACTTACTCTTCCAAGAAAGTGATATGAAGACATCATATTCCAGCAGAGGAATCTAACAACCAGAGATTTTCAGATAACATTGCAGGATCAGTGTAACTCAGATGAAGGATGTGGCTGAAGTCTCTTGAAAATTTGAGATGTGAGTTATCAGTAGGCCCTTTGGTTTGGGTATTTCTGGTAGACTGATTATCTGGCACCACTGCAGACACACTTCTGAAGACTCTGGGAAGTGAAAGTCCATTTGCAGGATTGAATTTAATGTTTAGGTTGCTGGGGGAGTTTATAATTATCTTCTTTCTTAAATTACCTCTGGGAATTCAAAGATCTGCTTTCCAATGTCTCCAAATGCAGATGGTGTTTACAATCTTCTGCCCTTTTGTCCATCTTTTAAGAAGGTCTTTAGAAGGCTTTCTAGAGTGGTTACTCTACAGCACCAGCAGTCTTACTTGTATCAGACTCAGGCAGAGCTCCTTCCTCAGCTTTCTCCCTGGAGTGAGTGCGCTCTCACTTTTCAGCCCTTCTGAACTATCATCACCTGGCACTGTGCACCAAAGATGCTGGTACCTTTTGTTACATGCAGTTTGTCAAACCTAGGGTTTCCTCTTGGGCAAGTGCCTCCTAACAGAGGCCTAACAGATATTCAAACCCAGACTAACAGGTATTTTCATTGCAACTGGAAATGAGGGGGCAGATCAAAGCAAGCAGCACACTGTTCCATGCTGGCAAAGTTGGAGGTGGAGTCCCAGCCTCCTGACCTGCTCAGACCTTCCATCCATACACAGATGGCCAAGGTTAAAAAATAGGAAAAGCCTTAGAGTTATCCATCTCAAATCTAAAAAGAGTGTAATGATATGCTATTTTCTGTACCCTGAGAAACATACGAGTGACATCCTCTCTCTGAGCACTAATTATCATAATTCTTAGACCAGAGAGAGATCCAGAACACTGCACAAATTATCACCCAATATCTTTAATAAATGTGGATGGTAAGTTACTTGCAAAGGTGCTGGTTAATAATCTGGAACACATATTCCCAGACCTAATTCATTTCAGTCAGGTGGGATTTATTAGGAATTGGACTGTCATGCAGTAGTATAAGGCAACTCTTCAGTACAGTAAGTTCACACAGAAGCAAAGGGGAAAGCTGGTGCATCTCATGGAAGTATTAATGACAGAGATAGAGCATTTCTTACTTTTCTATACGTTGACTTATGGACAGCCCTTACTGTTAAGTACAGTAAAAGCCAACGGCACCTGTCAATCTACTGTAAAAACGTTGGTGCCACTGGGTTAATAGCTAGGCTTCCTAAGTTAGAAAAAGGAGAAAAATGGCAGAGCTGCTCTGCCATTTCTACTTGATCCAGAGTTCATATCATAACTGCATTTCTTTTTCTCTTTTGTGAGATTAATTTATAAAGAAAACAAAATACCATGTGCCTCAAGGATGCCCATTTTGGATGTGACTGCTTTTCTTTCTTGCCTAGAGAGGAAACAAAGCGATGGGCTCCCACCAAAGATGTGCAAGTGCCTAAAGTTCAGTAGGATAAATGCAAGTCTTGGAGGCAAGCTGCCAGATGTTATTTGTCGAAGCTGCCTCTAGGCTGCTCTGAAGCATACCAACACATGTGTCAGGACAGAATGAGAGTCAGGGCAACTTTCCAATTTTTCTTGCTCCCAGAGTCTCTTAAGGGGAAGCTGAGTTTAGGAACAGAGAAACAAAGATCATAAAAATGGGAGATTGGTCTATTTTATGTTGTAATGCTGAGGCAATTATAAGACATTGTGTAATTTCACCTTGAATTTTGAGCACAATACAATATACATGTCTTTCTAGATACTTCAGCATGTGGTGAGGTGCATAAATCAGATTTAAATGCTAGTGCTTGCTCCTAGAGCTGTGGGGATAGCATTACTACTTCTGCTTCAACAATGCCAGCTGATCATATACCTCGGGAATGAGGTGAAGCTTTAACGGACCTTTTGAAATTCACTTCTAAAAAACCACACTGGGTTTTACAGAAGATCATGCTAAGAAAATCTTGAGTTTAGCAAGTTCATTTCCATGCACTGCCTTTGTACACACATAAAATAAATCGTCCAAAACATTTGTGGTATTGGTTGCAATTTAAGTGATTCATCCTACAAAAGAGAAAAACACTTGCACAAATAAACATAACATTGTGGTGAAGCACTGTTCTTGAAGTAACAACCCCACAAAGATGCTTTTGTTAATATTTTTCTTACATTGTTATCTTTCCTTGAGCAGGGGGTTTATTTAGACAGCTATCTGTGGGGAAAATGTATTTTTATCACAACCTTGTACATTGGACAGTAGAGCCAGATGCTGATGCCTAATACTTGCCCATGGAAAGTGAAAAGACAGAATTCAATATAATTTATGAAAGGGACTCTTAAAAAAAGTTTACTATACAATGCAAAACGTGGATATTTAGTTCTTAGCTTCCATTTCTTTGCAATAAGATATAGCATTAAAGAAATTACATTAATCTGTTTATTATTCTACCTTATAGATAGTTTTCCTTTCTTATTTTTTCCCCCCCTTCACAGCTTTACCTTAGTGGCATCCTTCATCTTAATGTTTGCATCAACCACTTTTGGTACTATGTAAATTACATTTAGCGGGTAATTATGCACAGCAGTTAGGTTGCATAAATAAATTCTCATCACTTTTGCATGTGAACCCTGAAATAAGTACACCAGTACTAGCTCAAGACCTGGAAACTGAATGACTGCACCAAGACCACGTAGCTTAGGTGGGATTCTGCACTGAGCTCTTTCTCTTCCAGGATCTGGTCTCTTGCGTCTGCATGATACTGTCTCATGTTGCAGATGCATATCAGGATATACCAGAAAGCAATTACCACCTCTACAAAAGTGGTCACAGGGAGTGGGGAACAGCAGAGTTGCTCTCAAGAAGTGAAGTAAGGTCAATTGAAGATGGACAGTTGAGACTTTCACTCAATTCACAGTACCTTATAAGACTCAGAAATTCACCTCATGATATTATTTTTTAAACCTTATTGAATGCAGTGTTCAAAATTCTATTTATATGAACAATGGCTTTGATGAAAAATGGAAATTTTCATGTTTAGTTTCTAAGAAGCAGTATTCCAGTTTTTATTCAGCATTTTTGAGTGAAAATTCCAATGTCTTAAATTAATTTCTGGGACATTTTGGAGATTAACTTGGATAAAAGAAAGATAAAATGTAGCTCACAAGTCATTTATTTCTCGATTACAGCCATCTAATATCCTTTTTGTGTATAAATCAGCTCAGTTTAGCAATATTAATTAAACAAAATGTGGGTTTAAATTCTCCCTGTATATATACATTAAATGAAATATTTAAATTTTTTAATGAGAATTCTCATATAATTAATTAGTTTTAATTTTTCAATAAGCACTGAAATACAAGGACATGCAGAGACTAGCTAATACAGATGTAAAAAATGTTTTTGTGTGTGAAGGAACTCACACAGCTATGTATACAGTTCTGTATGCTCACATGTGAAAATACACAGCCACGTATATGCACATGCATAAAATCACTGATGAAACTACTGGTGGCTACCTCTCCAGGCAAATAAGGCTTATAAATTGACACATTTTGCTTAATCACTATGTAAAGCATGTTACACATCACTGTTATAATGCAGACATCTTAACTTCAAATGAGACGAAAACAAACATAAAATTAGCACTTTAGGGAACCCCCTGCCACTCAATTTGTGTTGGGTTTAACACCTTCTTATTTTATATATCCTTCTACATAAACAGTTTTATACTGGCCCTTGATATGGTGCCTTCAAAGAATTAAATGTTGAGCTGTTTAAAAGCACTAATTAGCAGCTTTAATACAAAGGGGAGCATAGTTATTAGTAAAATCTTGTAAACCTAGAATACCCTTCGGGCCCAGTCATTTGTGTGTGAAATAACTCAATAAAAATATTATATTGTTAATCACAAAAACCTTCAAGGGAAATGCTAAATCTAGGTAGAAATATAAACTGTACCTTTCCAAACAAAGGAGGAAAAGTGACTGTCCACATTTAAGCAAAGCCATAAAAATCCCAAGTAAAATACATTAATTGATAAAATGCAGCTTGTTTTGTAGTAAGGGGTTTTGCAATCTGTAACCTAATGCACATACAACAACAAACATGCATTAATGGTGTTTAGTTTGAACACAGCTAGTGACATATTTATTAAATTAGCACTCCATTCCTTTCAATAACGTGCAGCAATAGCAAGGTTTTTTCAAAAGGTAGCTTTTGTTGTGGTATAATAATATTTACAACTATACGGTTATTTTTGTGCAATGCAAATTATAGACATATGTATATATATATGTACCATTAGAGATGTTTACAAAGGCATTGGGACTGATTCCATGTAGATTTTCTTTCTAGAAAATTATTTATGTACACATAATTTTGTTTGATAACATAAATTTATGCTCGACAGGGCTGAGGTCTACTTCTTTCAGTACATCATACATGTTTATGTTAATAGTTAATATTTATGATGCAGGTAAATAATTATATTCTTAAATGTTTAAAAATTGCACTAACTCCAATATTTTGAAGGTGGTAGTGTTTCAAGTTTATATAATGTGGCATAGCTGAGTGGCACTAGGTAACAGCAGAAACATGCGTAAGTATGGAGAAATTCTTTTGGCTGACAACCCATGCTTAAAAAATAAACCACTACAAATCTCAGAGTTTACAAATCCTTAAAAAAAGACATAAGACATTGCTCTCACAGTTTGTGAGTGATTTCATGAAATACAACTGAAGACTTTCACCTTAAAAAACTAACTTTCTCTTAGGGTTTCTGTGAAAGGTCTTTGAACAGTACATTTAATTTTAAATTTCAGGGGGAAAATTCAGAGCTACGTTACTCTTGTGAAATTATTATCATCTAATTATTGCATGGCATCATGCAGAATTATTGCTTTCATCTGCTATCATCCTTCTCACCTTCCTCAGGAAAAAAGATTGAGGAAAAAAAAGCTGGATATGTGTATTTTAACCAGTATCATCGTAAAAATCATCATCATTTGCTGGTCTTAGTGCTAGCAGATCTGTTACGTTTTTTAAGGAAAAGTAAATAAAGATAGTTTCCAATATTTGAGGACAATTTTAAGTGGAAAATTCTCCATAATGAGCAATATCTGTCCTTTTCAGCTACAAGCTACTATAAGAAACATTTATTCAAAGCCCCAGTATATTTGCTGTGAATATATTTTTTATGTATTTCTCTAACATGAAAGAGCTGGCCAGAGCTTAAACCCCTTTTTTTTTTTCATATGTCATGCTTTGCTTTTTACGGTGTTTTATGTTACAACCTAATTAGTATCTTACAGTGCCCTTACATGTACTTAGGGTGTAGGGTTTCACTAAATACACTGAACGTTTTATTTTGGGGGACCTCCGTGACACACTTTAAGCAGTTCTAAGCAGGCTAAGAATATGTTTCCAGTCAATCAAGCCTCTAGAGATAGGTTATCCACCTCTGGCTAATGCACTGCTATAAAACCTTCACCGTTTCTGACTGCGCGATACAGTCTGTTATTAAACCCCTTACCGTGCATAGCCGCAGGATTCAGAAGGGGGGAGGGAGACAATTATTTCCACTACTTCATAAAGCCTACTTTAACAAATTATATGAAGATTAACTAATAGCAGCCTCAGCATTGGATGGCTGGCCAAATTAGGTATGACTTATCTGACCGGGGCTTCGTCAGCTGCTCTTTCAAGGAGGTCTGTTCCAGCAGCTGGTTCACTGGACGATGAACCAGGTCTGATATTTGGTCTGCACCACAACAATAGAGGAATTAAGCGAGAGGTGCTTTGACTTATCTGAAAACCAGTTTGGAAACCCAATGAGGTCCCTAAGCATTGGTGGTTCTCCTGCTGAGATTTAAATGTGCCTGCAGAAAGCCAGCATATCCCACAAATCAAAAACAGCATGTGAGGAGAAGGGGCTAATGATGGCAAGCATAGTCCAGAGAGCCGTGATGGATTAGGGAGAGGACCTTGTGAATGCTCCCTTTTTTGAAGGGGAGATAATCTGTCAATCTTAACAGGGCAGTACTGTCAGAGTACAGCATGCCAGTGTCCCCAGCATCCTCTCTGGCTATTTTATCTCTCCTGTGGAGGGCACCATCATTCAATGGTAGTCACTACCCCAGGCACTTGATTGGAAGCTGAAGAAAGATACTGGGGCACGTTTAGGAAGGGGACTCCTTGCAAAATGGTTCTTTTGTATTTCACCTTTGGAGAGCTGGAGAGAAGGCAGCCTAGGATGTTTTGGAACGGCTAAGACTTACTCTCTAGTCTTGCAACAATAAAATGAAAAGTAGATTGTTGATGTTTAAAACATCTTAAGATTCAAACAGGGCAAGTTTGGTCCAGTACCATATAGGTAGAGCACTTGTGTCAGGTAGGAGGGCTTCCCAAGAGGAATATCCAGGACAAATATAGGCTTAAACAGAGTTTATGTTTAACTATGAAGGGATTGCCTTGCTCTCCCTACAAAAACCTTTCATTTCCATCTGGAATGAGTATACGATAACCTAGTCAGACCAGCCTCTCAGTCACCAATCAAAACACTGACTCCTGACATTTGCCTAATTATCTTTTCTCATCATCAGTCATCTCTTGAAGTCTTTGCTTCATTCAGATGCCAGGTATTTCCGAAATTAATCATGTCATTGAAAGCGGCATCTTTTCATGTAAATGGACTTTATTATCTGGATCGAAAAGCTCCCCCACCACCTCCTTTGAGCTGCAAAAGCCCATTTGTAGGGAAAGTGTCTGAAATCTGACATGCTGCCTTCTCAAGAAAGATTCGTAGTGGTGACCTCCCAGCAAGAGCTAAGCATCCGTCACCAGGAGTGTGTGTGTGCTGCTTGCACCCTTGGGCTGGATGCATGCTAATTTGCCCCATTGTTTCAGGGTGAGTGGCTTTCCAGCACTTCTGAACAAAGCCTTTTTGCATAAGCTTCTGTGTGTACAATTATTTTATGTTCGCATTATTCCATGATCCTATCTCTATTCCTGATATAAGAGGGGATGGAAATGTCTTTGTTTTCTTGTTATGCTGGGGATAACAGACTGGATTTAGCATGTTAGCAAGGACACTCCTCTTTCATTAAATCCCATTTGACAAATGTTTGGGACCATAGGATTGATCAGCCCATTGCACTGCTCATCCTAGCTTTAACTTTCAAAGGGACACTATCTTCAAACCATATTGATTCAACAAGAAACCAATCCACAGTAATTGACTGCACATGCAAAGTGTTGTAGGGATGTCTGGAGAAGTAAAAACTAGAGGCACGCTCTCAGGAATATTATGGAAGCCTTGGCAGAAGAACACACTAATTTTGCTCATTAGGCTTATATTTTAATGAATTCCATGATGAGCAGGATTAAGAGCTGGTCAGCACTGATAATGAAGTTCTGCATTTTGGGGAGTTCACTAAAGTTTGTGGTGTTGCATTTACAAGCCCCTTTCAGAAATACTCTGTTATTTTATAATCCCTAAGCTTCCCTCCAGGACTACCTGAGGAGAACTGTATTAATTGCTGGCAAGCACTATACTCAGATTTTAAAAGTGAAACTTAGGCATCATCTGACTAAAAGAGAGAAGTTTAAAAAGTCACTGGCCTTCTGCACTTGCACTGTAAAGTACTAAAAAAATCAGATCATTGTTTTTAGCATTGCCAACCAGGCTGAATCTGAAAGAAGCAACAAGTAGATTAGAAAGCTTTCAGTGTCACGTATGTTGTGTGAGAATCGTTCTGTATTCCCTGGTAAGAGTTGAAGGGCATGAACAAAACAAAAGTTTTTTGTTTGGTTTTGGGTTTTGTTTCATTACAGGCACACTGTTAATCATCAGTGAAGATAGCTATGAATGTTTACACATAATGATTTTAAATTGTTGGATGCTAAAGACAGAAAGAAGCAATGCTGTTATCTAGTTTCCCTTTCTGCCTGGTGAAGGTCACAGGACTCCTTGAAGGTTTTCTATGATGTTACACCTTTAAGCAGATCTTCTAAAGTTGATATTTCATGACAGTGAAACCATCACAACATTCAGTAAACTGCTCCCATTGTTAAGTGCTCTCACAGTTAAAAGATTCCCCTTAATTTCTGGTCTGAATTCGTCTAGCTTCGACCACCAGACATTAGATCTTGTTTTACATACATCTTTGTTAAACTGAAGAGCTCTCCATCAAATTTCTGTTTCCTGTGAAGCTTCTTGTATACTGTGGAATAATCACTCCTTAACCTCTTCTCTATTAAGCTAAACAGGCTGAGCTTCTTGAGTTTCTCACAATTGTTTTCTAATCCTCCCAGTGTTTTCTAGTCCTTTAGCCATTCTCTTGGCTCTTCTCTCTAATTTATCAACATCCTCTTGAAACATAGGCACCATAACCAGATTCACTATTCCATTAGTGGTCACACTAGTGCCACAGACAAAGATAATATTACCTTAGGCTTCTAGGCTACATCCCCCTGTTTATATATCCTAAGGACTGAGTTACTCTTCCAGCTACAGAGCTAATGTGTAGCTGAGCACCCACCACCTTGCCATGTTCTTTCTGGAGCCATTTCTTTCTAGGAGGGAGTCCTCCCCTTCTGTAAGTATTCCTTAGAGTCTGTTTACCCAAAGATATCTTTTCACACTTCCCCTGGCTTATTTTTTTCCTCTGTGCATCAGTGACCTACCGTAGCTATTTACCACCAGTCTCTGTCAGCAGCAACTTCGTCTTTTCTAACAAGTGTTGAAAACATTAAACGGCACCCATCCATCCAAGAAATAATGCTCTGTTCCCAAATCCTTGATAAGCATTCCCTGTATAGAGTGAAAGATTACCAGCTGCCTTCCCACTCCTTCCTTGCTAAGAAAATCACGCACTATAAACTACAGAGAAGACGCAACACCCTTAACTCTGCTTGGCACTTCACATCTGTCATGCCCACTTCAGTGGGGGATATTTCATCATGGGGGTTTTTTCCACACTTTCCTGAGGAAGCACATATACTTCAGTTCAGAGAAGAGACACTGGAAAACTCACACCTCTACCAAGGAATAGTTAAAACTCTTGTCTGCTTGATAAAATGATTTGTGTTGATACTGAGATGTATTTCACCAGGTGAAAGCTATTTATAGGAAGAGCAACGTTTGTTTTTTCGCATTTAGATTTGTTGTTTTGTATTGCACTGCTGCAGCATTCTGCAATTGACAGGTTGCTTGGTGTTTATTCTTTATCATTATTTATTCCTATCTTTATTGTTCTGGTACTACTTTGGTACTGAAGTTATGGGCACAACCTATCTGTATGAGTAATGGCATATGCTTGTCCTAAGGAATTGTGGGAATTTTTTTTTAAAAGTAAAAATAATCAAAAACTCTCACCAGTTTTAAATTATTTACAGCTATGAATGCATTTAAACGGATTTCGCTGTAGTAGCCATAACATTTATTTTTCTCAATAGTTTTCCGTTTTCTGGGAACTGTTTTTCACAGAAATGTCTAATTATTATCACTAGCAATTAAACTTATTTATTATGCTTTGCTGTTGCTGAAGGAGCTTCTCATGCCATTGACTTGCTCTCTTGTACGCTCTCACCAGAGATGAATGGAGGTATAATTAAATTGTGACATAAAATTGTCAGTCTTGACATTGTTTCTCTTTCCTAGGGCAATTTGTCACCTTCTATGCTTTTATTCTAGTTTGAAATTATTTTGATTTTTTTCTATTTTGTAGTTTTTGAATATATACTTTTTTTGTCTTGGTCTTTTCTGCTTCTCTCCTTTTAATTCCAACCCATACAAAATGTCATTTTTATCCTGATAACTTTTCAAGAAAGCCTGCAGAGCATCAGCTATAGACTTGGTATTAGCCTCTTTAGCCAGAATTTGTCCTTTCCATGTGGCAATTTGGAAAAACTGGTGCAGCAGAAAAAGAAACAAAAAAGAACAAGTGGAAAAGAATTCTCCACCCCAAATAAAACATTAAACTTCATTCTTTTTGGGAGCAAAACATAAAGAGATTTTTTTCAAAAGGAGAGAAAGAGAGAAAGGGAATTTTAAAAATTTAAATTCTGACAGAAAAAAAAAATGAGAAGTTTTGAACAACCAGAATCATCTTTACAGAAAGGTGGGGTTCTGTGATGGGTTAAAAAAGCAAAAGCGTGGGGAGGTAGGAGGAGGTTGGAGGTAAAAGAAAAGCTTTAAATGGCAATTCTTTTTTCTAGCGCTTGCTTTCTGCCATTCTTTCATAGAGCATTAGGACACACAAGGGGTTAAAGGTCCAGGAAGAGAGCTAGGGAAGAAAAATCCCTCTGTTAATTGATCTGCCTGTCTGGTGACGAGGGCCAGCTGAAGCTTGTCAGAAACTGTATGAGCTGAATCAAGCTTGGGGCCCTAAGTAAAATACAGACACCTGGAGTGAGGAGGGGCTGGCTCAGTCTATGTGCAGCTATTTAGTTGTTCTTTTAATGTAGGCAGGGAAGGGAAAGGGTCAAGCGGTGCTGAGCCTGGGCTTGAGGGATGTCAAATAGTTTTTCCACTGAAAAGAAACAAGGCTAAAGCCTGTTAATGGCATCTAATGCTATTATTGTGCAAGTCTGTGTGTACTTGTGGGCTTGGTGGTATATGTTGGAGGCACGTTTTGGCAATTGAGGAGGCATTGTTGTTTGATGGCCTTACCCATAGGCATATCGCTGGGCAAGAAACAGTGGAAATCTTAGTGAAAGCTGCACAACTTGATTTCAGTTCAGGGCAATGAGCTCCGAGGGGATACTTTACCTCCTGCCCTTCTCCCCTTGACCAAGGATGAAGTGATCCAGAATACATCCTAAAAACCATTTTTCTTTTTCCTTACTCTGTCTCCAGACCCCTCCACCGATGCAATCTGGCTATGATTCTGCACGCCACTTTGTTTGACCCTGATGACATAAGTTGACGCATGTACTTTTGAACCTTCCCAAGAATGAATAATATCCCTGCAATAAAATGAAATCCTAGCATTTTTAACCCACCAAGCCCCTATGACTGTTGGGGCCAGGCATGTCAAATGGTGGCTTAGGCGGTGGATGCCTAAAATGAAAGTGGATAGATTTCAGCCCCAAAACAAACAAGCCACTGAGAGTTGGCACTGGTTTGCTTTTCCTGTGATACCTGTGATGAGAACGTTTGAAGCACTGAAAGCTCTTTTTTGTGGGTAGGTGCAAAAAAAATAGAGATGCAGCTTCAGATTCTAAAGGTCACGAGTAGCCTAGGAAAGCTCAGGGGCTGGAGGAGGCTCCCTGTCTCTAAAGCTGTCAGCCGTCAGGATTGCTTTGACTTTCATGGCTTAGGTAAAACTTGAAATAGGTCTTTCTCTCACCTTTGTCCCAAGTTCCCACACTACTACACTTTAATCAAGATGGGCCTCAAGTTTATACCAAGTTCAAACATCCACCACATTTAGATAGCTCAAACCCAGAACTTTATTTGGGGATTTCTATGCTTTTTGAAGTCTTCCATACACCTAGCTGAACCCAGGCCCTCTAAATGAGGACCAGGACACAAATGGACTGTGTCATCATTGTTAATATCAGACCTTCAGCCTAAGCAGTGCTATCCCAGCAGCTTTCCAGTTTTGTGCCCAGACATGCCAAGAGCAGACCAGACACGTGATATAAGGAGAGCCCTCTTCTCCAAGAGAAGCTGCCAAACATCTCTTTGAAGTCCTTTAACCTCGGCAAGGCACTGTGAAATACTGAAATCATCTGTGCTGAAGGAGGACAGTGCTTAAATCAGGATGCAGAGTGAGCACTCACCTGAATTAGTGTAGTAGCTCTGCATGGCTGAAATAGAAACTTCCAGTATTCATCTGTGCGCTATTTGTTGGATACCATGAATCCTTTTCCTCCGGCCTTCTAGTACTATGACACACGTATCAGTGGAGCAGAAGATTTGCCTAAGCATTATAATTTTACATATTCTATTGAAAGCAGCAGGAACAAATAAACGTCTACTGGAAGAAGATTAGATCTCTGTTTGTTTAGGTCATTGTCTTAATATTTTAAAAAGTCAGGTTTCACTTTTTTTCATTCACTTAAAATGATAAGACTACCTTGGATCTGTCTTTCACACTTCAATTTTGTTTTGTTTCTTCAAAAGAGGCACTGAGGAGAACTGATTGCAGTTATTCTTGACATTTTAAATGGCCATCCTTTTCCTCTTGGATATGGTACCCAGATGTATAGTTAGAAAGTTAAAGTGGCTCAGCTAAAGATAAGGATGCTGTGAACTTCGGTTTTACAACTCCTGCCTTGGACTCCCAGCCCAGCTGATTTAGTAGCAATGAGCTTTCCCTGCTCACAGAAATTCAACTGAAACAGGGAAAAGCGGGGAGAAAAATAACAGTACTCCACAGACCTCCACTCCAAATGCACATAGAAAGCTGCTTGACTGGGAAGAGCAATCCTCTCTGTGCAGCAGGGGAACTACCCATGGCAGGAAAGCTGGGTTCAGCCGAGGCAGTGGTACAGGCAGGATCTGGGGTTGCCTGATTTGGGAAATGCAGGAGACTGAAACATACTAAAAAAGAAAGCACAGTGAATGGAAAATTTTAGCTTAATAAAACAAAAAATAAAGGAAATCCACAAACAACTCCCTCCTGTAAGCCTACAGTCCCCTGTATGAGACTGATGAAATTTATACAAGAGAGACACATAAGGAAAGAAATTGTTTATTTGTTTGTTTGCCTTTATAAAACCCATTTGGGAGGAACGTCAACAAATATACCATACATCAGTTATCTGCCTTATACCAGTTACACTGATGCTGGAGACATCCTTTGTTAGAAATTAATGTATGTAATAAAGTTTTACATTTTTCATACGTTTTGAAGTATGTGGGCCATAATTCTCTTGACTGCATAATTACTTTTTGTACACAAGAAAAATGAGGTGCTTAGTCCTAAGTAAATAACCTCCAAACAAACCAAGAAAAACAGTTACATCTTTTTTATCTTCTGGGTCTTTCACAATAAATATTTTGTTAGGAACTTTAAAAAAAAGTTATATATCCTCAATATAATTTCACTTTTTAAAAAAAAAACAAGCCCCACTAGGTTTCTGTTGAAAAAATATGCTGAAGTTAGCGAGGAAAAGAAATGTATTATTTTGTGACATTTTTACGTACAGACAGAAATAATAGTTTCTGGAAATGTTTGCCTGGTTAATCATTTTAGCTGAGTTTTTCCCTCTCGTCACTTCTGAAACATCAAAAAGCTCTAGTAAATTAATTTCATTGGATCCAAGATCATGTATTGCTCTTGCTTTCCTGCCACCATTCCCTTTAACTGAGCCTGAAGCCACGAATAAAGCAGAGCCGCCACCTGAGAAGGGCAGTCCGTTTGAACCAACCAGCAATGGAGAAGCGCTCAATGCAAATCAGACTGGCTTTCTTTGGATTTCTAACAGTAGACTGGAAAATGGTGAGATAACCTCCCAAAAGTCAGGAGGCTGGCTAATATATATTGCCAGTATGACAGGAGGGTTTGTGTTGTATTTTTTTCCATAGTTCAGGACTCTCTTTGTTCACTGGTCTGTTTTTCTGAGCTTTCTGGATGACATTAGTTTGGGTTTGTGAGGCTCTGTCTTTTTTTTCCTGAAGACCAGAAGCTTTTTAGAAGACTTGTGAAGAGAAGAAAATAGGATTTGCAAGGATGGCAGCAGCAACATCTTAGGTTCCCCTACCCGTAAGCAGCTGCATTTAGGGGGCAGTTGTTCTGGCCATGGACCACTGGCAGCAGCTCAGTCCCTCAAGGAAAGGAGCCCTGGAAAAGGTTGCAGCTGGTTTACCTCTTCTAATCCTCAAGCACTGAACTAATGTCAACTCAGGGTCACATAAATACTGAGACAGGAAAAGGGGAGGAAGGAATGCTTTAGGAAAAAAAAAAATGAGATATGCTTTTTTAAACTAAACTGAAATAAGCTACTCTTTGGCAGAAATCAGGGAGTCACACCAGGTTTGGCACTGCCTTAAATAAATCAGTTAAAGTACTGATTTAAGTTAAACCAATATGCTAGCAAGGCCTTAGGTTTTCATCTTCCAAAGACTTATGTGCATGCTCAGTTGAACTGTGGGAGTGATTATCTGTATAATTCATGGTAGGAATACAGCCTTATTATTTAAGGATTCACCTTTATAATACATACTGTATTTGCAGATCGTTGCCTCTGTACAGGGTTTCTGTGGAGCTGGAACCACTTGCTCTGCGTAAAATGTATTTCCAGCTCCTCCACCCACTACAAGCACTCTCCCTCCTTATCCCAGTGTATTGTGCTGGTGATGCTGGTGAGGGACATGCTGCTTCTGCAAAGCCAGGCCATTTTTTATAAATATGTAAAAAAAATTTACCTCCTTTTGCTGACCCTTCCAAGAGCCATTTTTGGCCTGCAGCAAATATTTATGTGCAAGCTGTAAACCCCTGAAACTGAGGGGTTATAGTGGAAATGCTGACAGAGTATTAAGAGACCTTTAACCCTTGGTTTAGCTGGCCCTGCTATAATTACAGGTCTGTCTGGTATTTTCAATAGCACTCATCATGACCTTGCCTCTATTTTTTAATTATAGTAGAACTTGTGAAGAGAATTATTACTAAGTTGGGGGTTCCCCCTCTCTCTAAATTCAATCTTTATTAAACATGTAAACCGCTGAAGAGGCAGGATTGGGCTAATAGCCTCTTCCCTCCCTTCCCCTCCCTCTTTCTGGACTGCAGTTCAAGTTGTACCTAAGCCCTGAGTAAAATGAATGCTGTGATTTGAGCCTCCTAAGTCCCCTGTGAGCACTGAAGCTGGCTGTACAATAAGCATCAAAGGTTAATGAACAAGGGAAAAAAAGTTGACATTTTATTTGGTAATGGTTCTGGTGGTTGAAATCAAATGGAAAAGATGAGATCCAGGAGGAGGTTGCCTTTTCTCTTTCCCTTCCTATTTTTTTTTTTTCTGAAGCATCCACATCTGGAGAAGGCAGGTCCTACTGGGCCCCAGAAATGCCTCTTTACAAATGTTAGTGATCGCAAACTGGGCCGTAGCTTGAAGTTTAAAGACAGCAGCTGGAATACATTTTTCAAGCAGCACTGGCAGTCCCAGCACTGACTTCTTTTTGCTCTGCCCTGCACTGGGGAGAATGCTCACTCACTTTCTTCCTAGGGTGATGATATGCAGCTCCTTTCATTGCTGACCCATAGCAGTTCAACAAGCTGCTGCTGCTCGAGGTGGAAAATGTTCCAATCTCATCAGCTGTGCGATGTCCTGTTGAGTTTTCCTGGCTGGCCACTGCAGAGGCTCCTTCGGCCCTGGTTCTCCAAGCTTAATGAGGCTGAAGTCACCCACTAAGTATAGGGATATTTTACAGCTTGGTGTACCATTGCTAAAAGGTGATAGAGAGATGTACACATTCTTGGCTGGTGAGCATCTACCTGCAGCCCATCAGGACCTGGATATCTCCGTCTACTGATGGAGGAGAGAGCAGTGCTCATCCCCACCACAGGACTCCTGTGGCAGACACATCAGTGGGATTAGAGAAGTGGAGGGGCCATGCGCTGCCTGGAGAAAGGGGGATCCTCCAGCCTTAAGTTGTAGGCTGGGGGAGAGACTTTTGGGATGAATATTGAATTTTCCTATAAAGGAAATACTTAAACTCTGGATTTCATATAAACAAGCTCCCCGGTGTTGAGGGGAGACAGATGGATAGAAAAGTTTCTTGTATGGAGAAGCACAGCAGCTCCTTGCAGAGTGGTAGTGGATGGGCATGTTATAAAGAAGAGACTGGCAAGAGATATATTTCAAGGCAGGAACTTTCCTGGGATCTCTGACTTCCTGCTCAGATCCTCAAAACAAGTTCTGGAAAGGATACAGATTTTGTGTTGGGCTTCATCCCCCTGAGGAAGTGGGACCTATCTTTTCCTTCAGTATCTCCCCATCAGATCCACAAATTGAACCTTTGGAGCAGTTTAGGTACTTTCTTTTTTAATGGGAGTGATGGATTGGCCTTCAGTGGCTGAATGACCTTTCTGTTCCAGTCTAGACAGCTGCAGAGGGTTTGAGAAGCATGACTGGATCAGGCCCTTAGGAAATGCTTTCAACTAAAGCACTTTATGTACATTCGGAGAGCTCATGAATCACTGGGCTTTGCAGATAACGTTACCCTTAAAATATAGTAGATTATATTCATTTTAATATTTATGCAGGTAGGATGCAAACCGTGTGGCCGTGAGGCATAGCACAGCACTGAGCAATGGCTTGTCTGCATTGTTTATAGATGAGTAATTAGAGCAGTTGCACTGAGGCTGTGGTTTGGGGACCGTACTAGCTGGATATTTATTTACGTGACTCAGTGAATGAAGCTGGGTTGGAAGCATAACTTATGGGGGTTGTTCTTTCTCTCACTCCTCTGCCCCCCTGTCCCCCAAACGCAATTTCAGAGTATCCATAGCTTCTTTACACTATCTTAATACTACTTACTTTGAACACCATCTTCCTTTACTGAGGTGTAAGGAAAATGAATTGGCACAAGCTGGCACAGGTAATTAATAATGTGTGGGCGAGAGAGGGAGAAGACTTTTTAAATGGCTTGCACTACATTTATAAATCTGTCTTACAGTGTTCAATGCTTGTAGTTATGGCTAAGGATGCTCTGCTGCCCCTCATCTACCACCTCATACCACTGACTCCATTCTCCCATTTGATGATGCCATCACTGCAGGGTATTTTACGTGTTGTGTATTCAGTTGTGTATTTATACTTCAGTATTGCTAATATATAATTATAAATAGAAGAAGCATCTGCATATTGATCAAAGGTGTGCGCTTTTGTCTGGGGAAGTTGAGCACTTTGGTAGACAACAGTTTTACATCAGAGACAACTCTGTAAGTTGAACCAATCTTATCAGTGCTTTTCCTAGAATATTTTTTCCTGTTTTAAAGTGTATGTTGTTATGATATTAATTTTGAAAGCAAGACTGAAAGGAAAGCATTGTTCTAAGAAAAAATAACAGTATTTTCCACAGACTTTTAGATTTTAAAATGCTGAAGAATGTATGAAAAATATAAAAAAGTAGATCATTTTCTCCCCAATGAAAGTAATATTTCTATTCCAAATTCAGTTATGAGAGCAGCTTTCCATTTTTCCACCTGCTTCAAACAAATTGATAAATAGTCTGTACACAATTATTTTAGCTTATAAGGTGGAAAGCATTTTAAGGGAAGTGCGGCATAGAAAGGTTAAGCCACTTAAATGAGCTGAGTTCAGCAAAAAGCTGAACTGGGACCAAAGTCTCACCACACATCATGTTGCTTAGGTTTTTGTTCCTCTACATACCTTGCTCTGTTTGTGAAGAGCTAAAATGCTGAATAGCAGGTTGTTATTTTCATCCATTTGTCCAAAGCACATGGACTTGTGTCTCTAAGTTAATCATAGCTACAGCTATGCTAGAGTGCATTGTTTATTTTCTTGCTTCCTAGGAATCTAGTTGTATAGGTGGGCTCCATTGCTATATGCTATGAATATTCCTGTGTATCTTTATTTTTAAAAGGTATATTTGCTTTATTTTAAGGATCTTCACAAAGCTGGAGAACTGAGCAAGGGAAAGTGTGAGCTGTCCAGAAGTGTTTTCTGCATGTCCCTTAGATAGCTGCCCTGCAGTAAGACCAGAGGATGATTTAGCAAGGTTGCTTGTTCTCCTTGTCCTACTGCATTTTACGTCTAAGTCATTCTTCTGCTCTCTCCACTTTCCATAATGTAACAGCGCTGGTGTGGATAGGTTTTAGCTGCCATGTATATTGCACAAAAGCAATACCATGTCTGGTTTTTCAACCTATTTCTCCTTTGTAAGTCTACCAGAATCCAAACCAAAACTAGTTGCACTGGCACGTGGTGTCTTTCTTTCCTGTGGTATCTGTAGTTATTGAACATGGTACTTAATGTTGTTGAAGGCAGCATTTTTTCTTTTAATATAAAATACTCAGAAGCAGTTATTTCCTTTCTGGAGGTATTTATTTGTTCTTCTGTAATAATTTGTATATTCCCCAAATGTCAAAGGGATATTCTTCTTGCTAACTCTGGCTAGAATAAAATACAACAGAAGAAACTACTGGCTCTATGTTTGGGCAGGTCAGGAAAGGGGCAAGCTGATTTATGCTTTCAAATGACCCAAAACCATGAAGCGTTTAAAGGCATGCTCACTTGCAAACATGTGAGGAGTCCTCAGTTGCATGACATAGCAGCAACCCCTGCTCCAGCTCTGGCTACCAGAGGGCACCAGGCACTGCCCATACCCTGCTGTCCAGAGAGATGCTGCTGGTCCCATCTCCGCCCAATGAAAAAGCCAAGAATTAACGAAAATCATGCTATCAAGTCATTTAGGTGCTTCCCAAAATCCTACATGGTATATCAAAGTGCCAAAGTAAATGAACAAATAACATTTTTAACGTTTTGCTTGTTTCATTTGATAGACTGCCAAGTGAGAAATTTCAAGAGGTCTACAAGTCACTCAGGTGAAAGTGCAACTTTCTGCTGCATTTTTCATGTGAGTAAAATGCTGGTCTATAAAGGATTAGGAGCCTTTATTCACAGTTTGAACTTTGACATTCCTCAAGCCTCGAATTTTTAATCTTCAAAAGAAAGTAGTCATTCCATGGTGACTTATAAAATGTGAATTATTTATTCCACCAGTAAATATGTAATTAAGCATATTTTGTAAATCTGTAATTAATCCCTCACCCTTTAAATCCATAAGAAATGCTAATATGCCTCTGAGGTAAGGCAGGTTTCTATAAAGGGCATTTATAAGCTGTTCTGATCTGTTGTGTAATTATTTTTGCTGTCTGTAGTGGAAAAAAAATACTAGTGAGAATTTGTTATGTAGGAGAGGGAAGGAAGGGAAGAAAAAGCTTTGCTCCTCACTGAGCAGGAGGCAATTATTACATGACAGTGTAGCCAAAGCTTTTCATTTGTTTGGGTTGGGTTTCAAAGAGCACAGTGCATGCATCAGGCAAGAAAGTCAAAGCTGGTTATTTTATTCCTGCTTGATGCAGCAAACTATCAGCCTTGACTCAATAACCCCATAGCCTAACAGCTATTTTGACCTGGCTCATACACCCAACAGCTCAGCACAACTGTTATTTCCCCCTCATGCTTTTGCTTCAGCAGCACCCCTAGTGGATTTTTCCTGACAAAATGGAAATATTGAATCTGAGCAGTACCTTTTGAACCATTTCATGTTCACTTTTTCATCTTACTTCTTCATAACACAGTATAGAAAAATATGACTAAAAAGACATATATCTTTATATACTAAAAAACTATCTGTGTATATATATATGCATAGCACAAGAAAACTTTCCAGCTGCAAAGTCTTTTAGAGCAAGGAATTCTGTTGAGAAGTAAAATATAATTGATTTGACTAATTTTACCATTGTGAAAAGCCCAAGAGCAGATTGCTAAGCTCAAACATAGTTTTGACTTGGAACGTCTGGACATATTTTTACAGCCTTTTACTAAAAGCAACTGCTAGGGCTCTGTCACTTCACTCTAAGAGCCTTTTCTTGGCATTTTAACTTCATTGAGAGGACAAGTGTACATTACTGCTTGAGCCAATGAAAGCAAGGACATATTTTGGTCGATATTAGGCACATTGGCAGCTAGGATGGGCTTCAGGGGCCCCATAAGGGGCCAGCAACATTGCTAACATTGGAAAAGGTTACATTAATTGTTTCATAAAGCAAGCAGATGAGTTCATGAAGATATGTTCATTGGTTATTAGTGAATACAGCCACCTGATAATAACTTTAGAAGTGGTAGGTAGCTGATTTCCAAAGCAGGATACTGGGGGAAAGATTATCCTGTATTATATGCACTGTTTCCTATACTCAACCATTGTCAGGGTCATAATTACTAATCTCAGATCATTATTTTGTCAGCTCCTAAGAGTGAAGGTAGATGGGAACCATGTCTCCTTTTTTTCCATGTAGCTTTTTTCCCAAGGCAAGGACCTTGGATAGAACCTGTGGCCTCAAAGTTGTCTGGCCTCAGAAGACTTCTGAAGGAGGCACCTTTCAATGTACACTGAGCTTACCCACCACACTTGGGAGCAGGCAGCATGTGCTAACTCAGTACTTCATGAAGAAACGGTCACTCCCACAAGCCAACCAAAACTTCGGGCATCAATCAAGCAGATGTGCAGCCTACTCACTTCTGAAATACAGGCAGCCACAGGTTAGAAAATCTGTAGCTACTAGAACTCTGCAGTAAGAAGAAAGTGCCTATAGAAGTGGGAAAATACCCATCAGGCTGCTCCTCAGCAAGAATTTATCTGTGAGTCAATGACATCTGCACAGTGGGTACAGCACCATTGAAGTGAACATGGCTTTTTTTGAGTTTCAATTATTGTAAAGCAATCAGAAATTTAAAGCTTTTAAGTCTAAAGCTTCTTGTAGAGATTGTTAACCTGCCATGCATATTTTAATGCTTGTCATCTTTATTAAAGGCCTTGGAGATGTGAGATTATATGAGGATCTCATCTTTTGTTTGAGTCAAGCAAGCATACCAACTGAGAAGATGTTGTTTCACTGGGGAGAAAATCTATGAAAATATAGCATATTCCATTGTAATTCATATTTCCAAAAGCCTTTAGTGCCTAGATACCTTCTTAGGAGAAAGACAGACATTTCCAGGGAGTCATTTATGCCACCTTAAATAGATGTGTCAGCTTTTCCATACCCGTTAGCATACAGCAGATGGACAAGATATCTAATTTTCTGGTGCATGAGTAGTTGACTGAGGTGCGTAGAAGCCTGGTTCAAGCTCTCAGAGAATCTAGTCCAGACGGCAATTATGAAAAGCTTCATATGCCTCACTGAAATTTTATTTTCAAGCCCAGATGATAATTTCTGGGGTCCTAAATGATGAGTCGTCAGCACTGATGCTTGGCAAAGCTGTGTCTGCTTATTTTTATTTCAGTTATATGTAAGTCGAAAATAGACTTGTTTGTATTTTCAGGTACAGTAAAAAGGGAATATAAATTCCTGTAATGTGAGCTTTTCAATGGGATTTCATTTCAGTTTTCTGTTTATTTTGTAAAGTGAATTTACAATAGAAATGTTGCCAGTGGACATTAGAACCACAAGTATGCTGGTTTCAGCGGGGAGATAAACCTCTTCTCAGACTTTCCTTTTGGTGCAAAGAAGTATCTGTGTCAACAAAACAATTGTCAAAAATGTGAAGGACTGCTGCAAAGAGGAAAGGAATAATCAGTTCTCCACGCCTCTTGCAGATAGGACAAGAAGTAATGGATTTAAATTGCAGTAAGAAAGATTCAGATTAAAACCTTCTTGTGATAAGGACAAAGACGCACTGGAAGACACTGCCTGGGGAGCTGGCAGTGTCTCCAGCATTGAAGGCCTTATAATCCCCAAGATAAGCATCTGTCAGGAATGACACAGGTGCCAGGGGCTGGGGAAGGGACTGATGACCTCTGGAAATCCCCTCCAACCCTTTGAGGGGAGGACTGGGAGGAAGCGCTTCGGGGAGGTCTGCAATGTGAAGCAACTGGAGGGTTGTGCATGTAGCTGGTTGTCATCTGTGATTGGGGCTCCAACTTGTTCAGTCTGGGGAGCAGCAGAAGTGGGGCTGGATCTCTAAAAACAGATAAATGAATTTGGAGGAAATAAGAATTAACATGCCTCATTTCAGAAAAAAATTAATGCAAGTTGGGTAGAATGAGTCCCAGGTCTTTCAATGGATGGTCTCATTGTTTTTCTGATGAAGTCTTAGAATCTGCCACTGCCTACCTTTCTAGTTGGACATAGATATCTCTGAATGAAAAAGTAGGAGAGGCATTTCATTTGCACTATTTGGCTACTCATGAGATTGACAATACCTAGAGGAGATTTTAAAAGGGATGGATATGGAGGAAGATGCTCTGGAGGGAGAGAAGACACTGAAGTACAAGGAGCCTTTAGAGGGCAGTAATTATCCTTGGAGGGGAAAAAAAAACCAAAACAAAACAAACAAAAAAAAACCCAGAATGTGGTAGGTGAAAGATGGGACAGGTAATTCAAGGGAGAACCAGAAGGAAATGCTACAGGATTTTGGTTTTAAAACCTCCAGAACATACCAAACTTCTCAGACTTGTTTATACACGACTGGTTTCTAATAATGCTTGTGTTATGAAAATTTTGCTAAAAAGTGTGGGTGAATAATTGAAGTATAATAAATGTTTTTCTGCTTGGCCCCTGCCCAATGGTAGTGGAAAATTGGTGTTTTCCATCTCTTAAGTCTAGGGTGGCATGGTCCACAGTCTGGTATAAAAGTAAAGAAACAATAAAACAATGAAAATCTGAAAACCTTGAAATAGTACTCTGTGCTCTCATGTACCGTTAAGTCATCCATCCCCAGGAAAGAAACAGATTCTTGGTCTGAGTATATAAATGTCTGCATGTGTGCATCCACTGTTTGTGTGTTGTGCATACCTACTTCATGGGGTGCACCTAAACCAAAAGGAAAAATGGAAAAAATCACTGGCTGTTCTTGTGGTTGCTCTTGTGGCTACAGTCACTGCAGTAGTCCTGCTTATGGTGATTCCCTTCTGAAAATTTTGACTTCCAGATAAGCCAGGTTGAGGCTAATCATACCAATTCTGAACTTTGTTCTGGCCTTACTGCAGATGAGCAAATAATCTAAATTCTGCTTCTTATCGCCATGAGGAAAACCACATTTCATTTACAGTGTGTTTCTCAGGTAAATAGGTGTTGATGCACCCTGTGCGTTACCTGTAATGTAGTGTAGGTCAGTGACCCTTAGTGTCCTCTCCTTCACACATAGAGTTATGATTGTATAAATGACATGGTATTTTGCATAATATGGGATATTTAGTTAAAATATTCCTTACCCTATCAGAGGATACTCTTACTCTGCTATTCATTAAACATTTGCTGTATGATATGGGCCATTGCATTCCAAGTTTCTGGGTTTAGTTTCTTGTAGTAAAATTGCTCTTCTACTATAATGATCGCACAGTGCAGAGTAAAGTGCTTCTGCACATAAATGCTTGCCTTGCCAACTGGTCCCTGTTAGTTGGTTTGAATGAGAAAGCATGGGAGAAATTTGAAGTGAGATGGCCTACAAACCTAAAACCAGGGTCTAACACACTGTAACTGCTTTGCTAGCTTATCCGTGGGTCACCACTTCCTATGTTTCATGTAATTACTACATTACATTTTTAATTATGTTTATTTTCCTCCTTACAGTGCCCATTTCTTAAGTTTCTTCTTCAATGTATATAGTACCCCAGCAACATATAAATTTTTTAATTACAAAAGATAAAGTTATAATATTCCTGAGGCACAACTGCATTTTAACAACTGTGCTAATGTGGAAAACAACTTGTGCAGAATAAATATGCCCTACAATTAGTGGTACGCCGACATTTTTCATGGTTACCTTACATATAAATAAACCGAAGCCACTGACATTTTTCCTGAGGGCTTTTATCTCTGCAGCCCCAGAACTGCAGACAGATTTGTTGTAAGTAACACTATCGCAATAATAAGTTTGGAAACCCATTATTTTTTAAAAAATTCATCTGCTTTTGCATCTGCACAGCTCGGGGCTGGGCCTGTGGGTCTGATATTGTCTGTCTGATGAACCGTCACAGCGTCCTGGGCTCCCCGAAGCCTATCATTTGGCTGAGGCTAACAGGAGGTGACTGGGCAAAGCCGTTTCACCTGAGGGTGGGCCAGGTCACAGGTCACTTGTAATAGCTTCTCCATGCATCTCCAGACCTGTAAATGAGACCAGAGCCTGACTCGCCTCACTACACTTTCTTTGTCTTAGACGGATGCTCTAATCAAACAAATTACCTAGCCCGTGATCACAGCCACTGAGCCAGAGATGGTTTTGCAGACGCTTGTCTGGAGCCCTCCGAGCCCCCTCGACCGTGCAGTGTCGCTTAAAAGAAAGGGCTAATGTTTTCCACCAAAGGTAATAAAAAGATGTGTGGTCACTTGGCTAAGCTGACCTTAGAAAAAATTCCCAAGGACAACGCAGGACACGTTTTGACAATAGCAGCTGGGCTTCCTTCAGTGAAGGGCATGTATATGAAATAAGGAAGGGTCTGGCTGCCATCACTGCGGGTGGCAGGTGGCAATGCTCCATTGACCCAGCGTGTCTTGGTAGAGCCTAGTTGCCACATCAGTCAGAGGGTAGGTGTACCTTACCTCTGGGCAATGTTAAATTCTGCTTGGCTTTTTATTTTGTTTTTAAAAAGGGGAGAAAATTCAGATAGACAAAAATTGCACATATGGGGGAAAAGATGAGCCCAACCATAAATAAGTGGACTCATCTAGCACTGATGGAGAGAAGCATACAGGCGTGGTTTGTTTATTGTGAAATTCAGCCTTAGGCAGAGGATTTAAAACTGATCAGCCTGCTACAAATATATAATATTAGTCTTGAATTTATTTATTGCACAGTCTTTTAGTTTTATTTATTGACTGTCATTCCCTACTGTACTGCAGGCAATGCTGTCACTGTATTTTCTTAAAACTTTCACAATAAATTTGTAAACATAAAAAAATTCCAGACATCCCATATTTTTTCTCCTGTGTTTTCCAGACACTTTGGCTTTTGTAGAAGTAATGTTGGTTTTTTACTTTATTCCAACTCTAAGAAAAAAAACTTAGGTATTTTTTAGTTTCAGATCTTTTTGTATGACTGTAACAGAAAAAGAAACCAATTTTGACTCACAGAATGAGCTCTTGCAAAAAATCTGTTGCTAATATAGTTTAATTTATGGCAATATTTTGAGAAAACAATTAAATTGGAAGTGGAGTTACTTTGGTGTTTGTTGTCTGTGACAGCTTCTTTTGGAAACAGGCTCAAATAGCTGCAAAACTGAGGCTATGATGTTGTGTAAATAATACTTCACAGCAATAGAGAGGCAGCAGCGAAGGCTGGAATTGCAAAACCAGGGCAAACTCACCTGTTAGGATGGGCAGCAAGATGGGGTGTGGTCAGAGGTGGGTCCTTCCACTTATTCTGTATTTACACCCTGTAGCATCACTAAACACTATCCGCCTTTTATTGCACTGGGACTGTGAGAATGCTTAGATGCCTATTGGATATAAGCTTAAAAAATCTGCCTTGATTTCATTGTTGAAGGGAAAGGTACCATGTACTGGAAGAAATATGTTTCAACCACGAGTGTAACAGCTCAAGGGAAAAGTCTGGGCAAAATTCCCATGGATTTCCCCTCAACCAGGTTTTCACTGCTGGTTGTCACTGTGATTAGTTCAAGGTGTAAACAGACATGCCCTCTGCAAGCAGCTGTGCTGAAAGAAGAGGTTGCCACCTACCACCAGACCTCCTGCTTGTTCTTTAACACCCTCTGCTGGAAAATGATGCTTCCTCCTACTTGCCAACAAAACCATTCACCTGGGTCCAGCCAGACCCACTTCAAGCACCACTGGACTGTGCTCCAAAAACCTCCTGCTGAAGTGAGGTTATTCCTGCGCAAATTTGATGGGCTGCCACCATTGGAAGGAAACTGAGCAGGGATATAAAGGTTGACCTGATGCTACATAAAAGGCTATGAATCCTTTGTATAAGGCTGTCATATGGCTGGATCAGGAGTATTTCATTGTGTTCTGGTCAGTCCATCACATACATGCTACAGCAGAAATAACGTTGAAAGTAGAAGAGGTTACAATCCTTAGAGAGACAATAATTTTTGGTACAAAGAAGCCAGATCTTTGGAAGCATGTAACATGCCACAATAGCCCCAGGACCACTGTAAGGGAGCAAATGCAGACCTGAGACTGGCTACTGGACTTGGTACAACTGGTAGTGGTCAGCATGGGCCCCAGCCCAGAACATCCCGGCCTTCGGTAAGTGCTGAGCGTGTGTTGCTCCTTCTCAGTGTCAAGAAGTCCAAGTGTGGCAGACAAGATTATTTAGCTTCATCAGTGTTTTTGTTGAGTTACAGAGTTTGCATTTGTGAGATTTTCTATTGTGAGAGAAAGTCTAGAAAATACTCCTTTATATCTCCTATGAGAACACAATGTCTCCTAGTTCCGGAACCTAGAGATTTATGAAAATCCTCAACTGCCATCTAAGTAGGAACAAAATCAGGTAAAGAGTTTTGATGGTGCAAGACACTGTCTCAGGAGCTCTCTCTTTTTTGCCCTCTATGCAGAACTGCTCACATCAAGACCTTAAACTCCCTCTGTAAAAGCTGTTTGCATGTGAGCAGATGGTATTTCATTGTCTTTTGCTACTGATCTTGAATTATCAGCCTTTCTAATGAAAATGCCAATTCAGCCTTGACTGCTCTGCTATAACTCTACTAGGACCACTATAATGCACACACTATATATACTGAATATTTATTATGGTACTGTGCATATTATTTATTGTATACGCAACATATTTTGTAGGTGAAAAATGATACCTTATCTAAGTCAATGAGCATAACCAGGAAAAATATGGCAGAGTAATCATGTGATTCATAATTGGCATCTGCTCTCCAAAGACTTGGACAGAATCTGAATTTTCAGTGTACATTGGAAATGCTTTTCTGTTTGTTGGGCTGGGCATAACTGTGCCATCACTCTATCCGGCAGCTCCATCAGTCTTCAGTATTTCCGTAATTCCCTGGGTGCAGAGGAAAGCTGGGCGAGCACATGCTGAAAATATTTTGAGAAGTTGCAAAAAACTGCTGATATTTTTCAGTGTCCCAAACCAAGACAAGGAAGCATTTTTAATGAAGACCAGCCAATGTACAACTTTCAGGGTTTTTTTAGAATCACAGTGGGTCTTTATAGAATCCAAGAATAACCAGGTTGGAAGAGACCCACCAGATCATCAAGTCCAACCATTCCTATCAAACACTAAACCATGCCCCTCAGCACCTCATCCACCTGTGCCTTAAACACCTCCAGGGAAGGCGAGTCAACCACCTCCCTGGGTAGCCTGTTCCAGTGCCCAATGACCCTTTCTGTGAATTTTTTTTTCCTAATGTCTAGCCTAAATCCCCCCTGATGGAGCTTAAGGCCATTCCCTTTTGTCCTGTCCACTGTCACTTGGAAGAAGAGGCTCCTTTCAGGTAGTTATAGAGAGCAATGAGGTCTCCTCTCAGCCTCCTCTTCTCTAGGCTAAACAACCCCAGCTGTCTCAGATGTTCTTCATAAGGCCTGTTCTCCAGCCCCTTCACCAGCTTTGTTGCTCTTCTCTGGACACGCTCCAGAGCCTCAACCCCTTCTTTTGAGGGGCCCAGAACTGAACACAGTATTTGAGGAGCAGTCTCACCAGTGCTGAGTACAGAGGGAGAATAACCTCCCTGGACCTGCTGGTCACGCCATTTCTGATATAAGCCAAGATGCCATTGGCCTTCTTGGCCACCTGGGCACACTGCTATCTCATGTTCAATCAGCTGTCAACCAACACCTCCAGGTCCCTCTCCTCCAGGCAGCTTTCTAGACAGATTTCTCCTAGTCTGTAGACATGTGTGTTCATCTATATTAAGAATATGTGTGCGCCATTGTTTGGGAAGTATCATCTGCTCCAATTTCACCACTGTTGACATCCTGGATGTGACCACACTAGCGAGACCTCAGCAGCCTCACCCTTTCCAGCACTGACTCTTTAGTTTAGTCCTGTCCTATAAACCCCCAGTTCATAAATGTGCCTTTTTTTGACACAACATACAGGTTCCTTGCACCTATTTGAAACAATATATGCTCAAATTTCTGAGAAAAGAGAATTTGATAGATGGATGTGATTGGCTTTTATCACTTCTGTTCTTGCTGGTCATGAGAAGATGATGGTGCAGTGGGTGACCTGGATTCACTCAGATCCCTTTAATATGTTGGCTCATCAGCCTAGTTATTGACCAAATTTCTAGATTTAGTATATTAATGAGATACTCAGTCACCAGTGAGCAACTCCCCAGAAAAGAATGGGGCTGAAAAAAATGCCACAGAATTTACATTGTATCCCTACAACTGGTCTCACCTGGTCTACAGAAAGGAAGATAGAAGGGAGGCAAAGTTGGAATTCAAAGACGTGGAGCTGACTAAAGCTGATCAGTTCAACAAGCACCATGACTTGGGAAGTTTTCTTTTCCTTTCATTGTCTTAATTTTTCTTGCTTTTGTAGATTCTCTAGTTTCTGCTACTGTGGCTGGGAGAAACGTGGAGCCATTTCAGCCTGTCGCACCCTGGCTGCAATATGGCATACTTGCATGTGTGGGAGGGTGGGGAGGAGGGGATGATGAAGGATTTAGTGCTGTAAACAACAACGGGGATATAGCAAGAGTTTTCAAACAACCATCCAAATCACATTATCGATGGCATCTAGAGACCAGCCCACATCTTCATTGGCGTTGCTCTCACTGCAGGAACACAGCCAAGTTTGTGGTGGCATTTGAGCTAGTCTTCCTTGTTAAAGCCTTTTTTTTCTGGGCAGATAATGCTCTGTTTATAGCACACTTAAAAGCAATAGTTGAAGAGAACATGGGCTTCACCACTTTGATATGCAAAAGGCAAATTTTATATATATATATGGAGGGGGCTAGTCCTGATCTCACTGAAACCTTTTGGAAGATTCCCAGTGACTTTGTAGAGACTTTGAATTACAGCCAGCTTTTGTTTTCCCTTTTTTTTTTTTCTCCCCCTCTCACTAAATGTCAGGAATAAATATTTTAATTCAAAATGGCACTGTGGTGCCTTGTAGTGTTGTGGTCTGGGCCTCTTTCCCCAGGAGCCTCCAGCACTTTTCCCAGTGGCAAGGCATGCAGCCAGAGCACAGCCCTTCATCCAGTGCAGCCACACCAGGGAAGTGACAAAGCACAGCAGAGCAAGGCCAGCACCAGCTATCAGACAAACTCTTTTATGCATCCAAAACTCACAAAAAATATAGTTTAGTTGGCTTGGTGAACTCCTGGGGAACCTGTCTGCTGTTTGCAATGTGCCTGCTTGAGGAATAAGACATAAAAAGTCGTTTTAGAGTTAATTTTAAAATATTTCAGGTCTCCTGGGTATGCCAGCTCAATGGCAATAAAGCCAGCAATCGGTGCTTTATACCACCTAAGCAAATCTGGTTTTGTTATGCTGCCCTTGCCCCAGGAGGAATTGGCAGCCAGGCAGAGAGAAGAATTGCTTTACTGAGAGCAGGAAAGAAACCGGGCTCGTGAGTAGTGGCTGCAAGAAAAGCCTCTTAAGAGAAGTGTTGAATTTTAATGAAAGTGGCTCATAATGTGTAAGAGGGAGAATGCTGTTATGCCTAAGTGGGCTTGCTTACACGTCTAGCCTTGTAGTCTGTATCATGGGACTCAGCATGTGGTAGAGCAGTGTTCTGGTAGTCAGTTGTCTTTATACACCCAACATGCATCAATATATATAGATAGGTAGATAGATACACATGCGTACATATGTGTGTGTATGTGTGTGCATGTGTATAAGTCTGTATATACATATATGTGTACATACAGATTCATAGATATACTGCATATTGTTGAATATACATGCTATACCTACATATGCATACCGATGCATGTGTATATGCTTAGGCTTCTAGATACTTTTATGAGATAAAAAGTACATTAAAAAAGAAAGAAAGAAAAATCTATATAATGTAGATACATAACAAAATATAATACATATACATACTACAAAAATATAATACAAAATATATTAAATACACATCTTGAAATTTTGCTTATATATACAAATGTAGATATGAAACAGTCTTATATGTATTGTATTTATATTCAGACAATATAGGATGAGCCAGATTATATAATGTTCATAGCAGATAATTTCTGCAGAGCAAATCAGAGCAACCAAGTTATCCTCATCTATGGGTGAATTTAAAGAGACTGTCTCAATGGAATCATGACTGGCTTCCCCAAGAGGATTTCTGGGAGTGGTACTTCGAAATGTCCAAGTGTGATGGTCTTTGGCCTTTAAAAATGGCCAGGCTGTCCTGATGAGGATGTAGCCAGCACCCGACACCCACAGCATTGCTCACCTGGCAGCTGTCTGACAGTGGGTGGGGATTCAACTTGTGAAAGTCAGCTTAGGCTGCATTCAAAAGTTTAAAAATTAGTAATAATTTGCTAACAGCCCTATCTCCTAAATGCTTCTAATATGCTTATTATCACATCATTTAAGCATCCAGAGTGATATTAGGAAACATCAGCCTCCTGTCAAAAGAAACTGAAGTGCAATTTCTGACTGCAGCGTTAAGCCTTGATGACTGTCTTCCAGGTAAAGCAGAAAGGCATTGCCTCCTCCTGCCAAAAGGGGTAAAACAATATTTGCCCTGAGTTCTGCTGGCAATAACTGGCATACTGTTTGGAGTGGTTCCTGAATTTCACTCAAGAGGAGAAAAATGGTAATGGGGAAAACATATTGTAAGAAAATTGATAATGCTTCTGAAAACCAAATGGGCATCTCTGACTTCAGCTGTGTCACCTACCTAAAAAAACCTGTCAGGAGGTTTCATGGGGATAAACTCCAACAATCAAACAAGGCTGATGCTATATTTATATTTATCTTTCCCCCATCCTATGCAATTACAAATTCATTAATAAGCATGTGACTGAAATGAAAGTAGGGCAGGGGGGCTGAACAGGCCATGCGTATGGTGGTGTGCACAGGGGATCTGGTTCTATATAGGACCATGCCTTGGCAGTTTTAAGAAAAGACAGTATAGTTACCCTGACCACAATATGTTCTGCAAAGAGTCCAAAGGTCCCTGATGCAGCCATGAAGGAGGATGCTGGGAACAGTCCAGTCCCAGCCAAAGCCTCCCCTAGTGGGGCCATCAGCAGTCATCTTCCTTCCTACATAGCCTCCAAATATTAAGGTGAGCTTAACTCCATATATGGGGATTCACCTCCCATAACTACCTGCTTCTCTCTGCTGGAAGCGTATGGCTGAGGTTGAGCAAGATGGATACTGGTACCCTGGACTTGAAAAATGTCCTTTCCTCCTCCTAAAAAATCCTTGCTGATGCTGAGGACCTGCTGCCTGTATGCAGGCAAAGCTCCCTTGGCACTTTTTCTATGGAGCAATGAAGACATCGAGCTTTATATGGATTCCATTATTATTTTGTTTTATTGTGTTGTTTTATGAGATATTCAAGGCCCATGGGGAGCTGGAAGGCAGTACCAGCTAAACTGGGGTGGGGAGAAGAGGAGGCGCATTGAGGATGCCTGGTATCAGGGAATGATTTCATCCTGAGTCCTACTGTGGTAAGAAAACAATTTCTGTTTGCCAGCAGTCCTGCCATTGTTCTGCCAATGCTAGAGAAAATCTGCAGCTGAGCCGGGTTGCACAATTGCTGGTGTGGACTATGCCAGAGCCATTGGCTCTGTGAAGCTGGGACAGCACACAGGGTTCAGCTTGGACACGGGTACCAATGTACCTCTGCAGGGCAGCCTGGACATGGCCATGCAGCCCCAGGCTGTTATTTTGCTGTGAGCATCAGGATTGGTCTGTGTTGCAATACATCCTCTCCTACTTACTTATCCAACCTGTTGCATCAATTCAAGGTCCCTGGACCAATGCAGCATGTGGCCGTACAAGCAGCAGTATGGGGACTGTGGGGGTCACAAGCAATAGCTGGATGAACTGGCTTACACCAGCCTTTTATTATTTTTCAAGGTAGACTCTGTGTAGGTAGTGTTAATACCAAACCAGAGAGGAATTTGTGGGTTAAGATGTTAAGCAGTGTTAAAGTGTGTCAACCTCTGCATCTCTGTCTCAGACTCCGTCCTCCAGAATTTAGATCATCGCAATGCAAACCACAACCCCTTGGGCTTCCTCTTTTTCTGTCTTCTGATTTCATCCCATTCACTTTTTAAATTGGCATTTGATTTTAACTTACAGACTAAGGAGTGAGGGAATGCAAAACAAGGTGATGCTAATCATGATGGTGATACTCTGAGAAAGGTAATTCAGATACACCTAATCTGCCATTTGCACACCCAAATTCCACTGCCAGCATATTTGAACTGAATACTCAAAATCCTCCAAGCCAGATATACTGTGTGTCTGGAGTAGAAATCTGTAGCTGGTGCCTATGCCCAAGAGGACACGGGGTCCCAGATAGTCAGAGAAAGCTGGAGGGTCAATAAATTCTTCAGTGGCTTCATGGACCTCATACAACCCAGCTACACATTCTCTGTGGGGCTACGGCAGTTCCTGAGTATCAAGGCTAGATTTTAAGGGACATGGGCATAAACTTTAATATTACACGTGTTTTTGCTCACATGACTTGAGCTCATGGAGCCACACATGAACTAACTTTAATTAAAGTGATTTGGGTACTGGCAGCAATGCAGATTCTGTCTAGAGCAAGCTACAGCTCTACCTGCATTTCAGGAAGGTTTCATTGCCCACCCTGAGCTCCCACAATACTTCCTACCAATGTTTGAAGCTAGTGCAGATAGGTTCCTGGTTGCAGAGAAGTGATGTCCTCCAGCACATAGATATATTTGCTTTCCATCCTCCACCTTCCTCGCCCACCACACCTTCCTCCAACAAGGTATGTTCCTTAGGGTTATCATTACTGGTTCTGCCCCAAATATCAGCTCTAGAAGATGACGAGTGACCGTATTTTCTGTATTTCCTTTGAAAAGATAAAACTAGAGCTACACACTAGATCATCTGGGCTACAGCAATACTAACCAATTCATCTTTCCCCAAGCCATTAGGACCTCTCTGCATGTAAAGATAACGGGGTAACACTAGGAGGAGGAAAGAGAAAGTAAAAAATGCTTTTAATTTACTTGATGATACAGTGTGTGGTCCTACGCAGTGACTAGAAGCAGTCTCCAAACCTTATTGTTGCTTCTCCATAAGGGCATTTATTGCATCATCCCATCTATGTGGGGCAACACATGCTTCTGTGGTATCATACCATGTAAATACCATGTGATCTATGCATATGTGCAACCTTATATTTTGTTTTCAGATTGTGGGTTTATTTGGTTTTTTGTCACAGGCTGCTGGCAGATCTGGTATTATTCCCTCAGCCTGTTATGAGCATACACTGAGCCATTCCCAGCCAATTGGAGCTTTTCCACAAGATGGTACTCAGCCCAGTCTGTAATTGAAACAGGGCATGGATACTCCCAGGGAAGACAGACATCAGCCAAAAAAACAGACCATGATAGTCAGGGATATTTAATATACAAATAAGAAGTTGTTTCATAAATCTCTTGTAAAAACTGTCATTCACTTCCCAATATTTCAGCAGATTATCTTAATGCAAACAGCAGATGTATTTTGGAATGATGAGACAAATGTTTAGCAAAATTGAAGTTATTCATGTGCAGTCACACAGGGAATATTTGCATGATATTTTACTAATTGCTCCAAAATCTGACTTGTAGCAAATAAACAAATGGGGGGGGGAGGGAAATAAACCAGCAGAAAGATTAGCCCCAGGCCTCTCTTTTTAAGTTCTCCAAGGCTTTCCTTAGCCGCTCATCTTTTTTCTTTTTTTCTTTCTGGCAGCCTGGGGATCCTCTCTGGTCTCCCCATCACTCTTCTCAGACCCTTTATTCTTTTTGCAGACTCCTAGTTTTCTCCTGATTACCAGATTTCTTCCAAAAGTGGCTTTATTTTCTTATTTTCCTTGGGATCCAAGCACCCTTTCTCCATCTGCAGCAGTGCCGGCTCCAGTTTCATATTGTTTGGCTGTGATTGACAATTTTCCTTAGGTATTTTGGGGAAATACTTTGCTATTTTACCTAACTCAGAGGTTGCTCCAGATAGTCATACAGAAAAACCCAATGCAAAAGGAATAGATGCTTTTCTAGTGGCCAAGAATTCAAACTCAGGTTACTTTAACCTTCTCTAATGAGCTTCAAGTTACGGCAGCGAGGATTGAGTTGTAGCTGCTGATTGTTATGACATTATTTTATGTCAGGTCTATTTATTTGCTCAATGGAAAAAGAGAATGTATTTTGAGACGTCAAAATATTTTGTTTGCTTTCATTCTTTTGCAAGAGAAGCCTTAGGTTAGGTAAGAAAATTGTATGTTTATCAAAATTTTGGTTTGCAGTAGATGGCTACAAGTTTGTTTATATTTCACACTCCCAGATTGAAGGAATGCTGCAGGTGCAAAAAAAATCAAGCAGTGATAAGTTAGCAAAAGTCAGAATTGAAATTGATTCATCTTACATAGAAACCACATTGACTGCAAGAACAAGCAACCTGTAACACTGGAAAGAGAAGCACTCAGTTTTACAGTGCAGATACTTTTTGCCCAGGTACTGAAGCATCCTGGTTTGGTTGAGACATTCGGATTCTGATGTCCAGGCTGACATGGGATGCACACCTCCTCTTAGTTAATTTACTGTGCATTCACAAGATCCCACTGGCCAGTATTTGCATTTTGACTGGCATTTTCCTGGTGGTAGTGAGGTGCAGGTGGATGGAGATGCTGAATTAAATACACAGATAGGTGCTAAGTAATCCATAAATAACGAGCTCAGCTGTACATCTGAGATTTTGCTAAAGTACTTTGCTTCTGTAGGATCAGTTCTATTCTAACCTGACTTTTTTTTTTTTTTACCCGGAGTAACGAAGGTAACTCAAAGGATGACATGTACATTTTCCACTAGGAAAAATGAAGTAGGGAACAAGGCATCATTGTTATTCTTTTTACTTTAAAAGAGGGGGGTTCCATTCCTGAAGTTTACATTTTGAACTCCTCCTTTGGCCTCTCCCATCTGCAGTTCATCGTAGGAATAGAAAAAGGAAATGTTTTATTTTAACAGAGTCAAACAAAGAACATGAAACACACCCTTGCCACTGCATAATATTCCTTAAGTTAAATCACAGAATCAAGCATAACCTTTTTTTTCTTTTTCCCCTTGGTCTTTCATTTCATTGAAAAGGGTCCAAAGTATAATATTCGTTCAGGAAGCATAAATTGTATTCCTGGAAGTAATAGCAATCTCCTAAGCAAAATCCTGTAAGACTCACGCCACTCTGATTTCTGAAAAGCTGCATTCAAGTACACCCAGCACTGCCTCTTTCCTGCTGGGCATTCTGAGTGTTGTGCTCGTGGTCATGCATGGGAAGCAGTGGAGGATGCCAAAATTACTGGATCTTGCATTAGGGTTTTTCTGGTGTTTTGGCCCTTACAGATAGTCTTGGGAAAAGCTGTCAGGTCCCTGGTCAGCCATCCCAATTTTGGTCCCTCTTCTTGACTTTTAATATGCTTGTGTAACTACCATGAATGTAAATAAAAGTTATGTACTTGCATGGTAGGGGAAATAGATGCATTTATCTTGGCTCAAGACAAGCAGCATTTCCCCAAGGAGCTACTTAGGGGGTTATTGAGAAGCCAACAGCAAAGTACAGAGGGCTGTACCTTCCTACATGTGTGCTGCAGAAATTACTGGCGTGTTGCTGATGTTTATGGCGAACAAATAGTTTATTTCTGGGCTAAGAAAGATTCCAGTGTAAATACTCAACTGGCAGCTAGCTGGAAGTTTGCCACTTGAAGTTAAAAGGCCCATGACCAATGGTGTCAGATTAACATTTCCAAGTTGGACAATGTACAAATGGTGTTCTTGGACTGGAATAGAAATAGATGAAAGTAGTCTACTGCAGTGCAAATAACAAACTGGCAACCAGCTGGTCATTGGAAAGAGAACATGCTATGGGAATACGCTTTCTGCAGAAATACTTTATTTTGGAGATAAGCATTAACAATAGGAAGATGAGGCTTGTTTAACAAGAACCATATGGTCGCATCCTGCTTTTATTTCACTCAATGGCAAAGCCTTAATTGTGTTCTGTGGGTGCAGGATGGGGATTACTATTAGTAAATAGGAGTACAGCAAGTTGTCTGATCCACTGTTGTTTTTCAAAAGGCGCAAACAGATTATTTTTTAACCCATGTGTTGATATTTCAGGAGACAATAACTGAAAGGAAACAGAATTAAAGGGGCTTGTTGAAAAACAACTTCTTCTGGCAAAATAAACCAAGATAAAGATCCATTCACAATGAAGTTATAAAACTGTGAAACCAATGCAGTAACATTTCAAAACTGATAAGTAGAGAAATAATGTANCAAAAAAAAAAAAAAAGAAAAAAGAGAAGGGAAAGGGAAAGGGAAAGGGAAAGGGAAAGGGAAAGGGAAAGGGAAAGGGAAAGGGAAAGCAAAAAAAAAGAGAAAAAGGAGGAAAGCAAGCCAAGGGAGTTGCAGCCTCAGTGGCACACCCAGTTTTAGGAAATTTTCAAGAATATAAAACACAGTCTTGAATTGTTTACTTTTATGGATAAGAAGCAAAAAAGAAGTGAAGAGTGGAAATGGCATTCTTACAGCTGAATGGTCACAGTAAAACCAATACAGCTCAACATTGCAAACTCATTTTTAAAACTGGTTTGGGTTATGGTTTTTATT
>WAAB01021043.1:1709-93897 GCA_013389865.1 Piaya cayana | reverse complement strand
AAAAAAAAAAAAAGTTTGGATTTTCGTGGCAAGAAAACAATAGCCTGTAAAAAGTAGCTTACATGCAGATAAGAGAATAAGGCAGGGACTTTGCTGGGGCAATGGCCATGTCATAAAAGCCCTAGCTTATCCTTTTAAGTAGCTACAGAATGTATTTTGTTAGAACATAATTAAAAATAACAGAATTCAGCATTGTAGTTTCAGTATAGTCAATAAATTGANCACAGCTGAATGGTCACAGTAAAACCAATACAGCTCAACATTGCAAACTCATTTTTAAAACTGGTTTGGGTTATGGTTTTTATTTAAGTAGCTAAGGTTTATTATTTTGGTCACAAAAAGACAGCAACATGGAAGTTGTATTTATTATTATCAGGAAAAATCAAGATTTGAACATGAAAAAGTATGGATTGTGTATGCAGAGGCTCACATCTCCCTTTGGATATAAGTACTCGCTTCCATTGATTCCCGTGTGTCTAAAGTGACATAACACTCAAGGGTATCACAATTACATTGTATTACATATGTAGATGCATTGTATTTCTAACCCTGCTTTTTTTGCTCAGAGAGTTCATTTTTCCCTCTTTTTAATTTAGACTATAGCAAATACTGGAAAGAGAGGGAAATGATAGAGATTTTGGAGCATATGTAGATTCAGATGTTCAGTTTGACTGTCTTTGTTCATCTCCTCTTTTCACTTTGAACACCCCTTCTCCTTCCATGGGACTTGTTTCTCTTTTGTCTTTACATTGATGGCAAAACAGCCTTAAATCATTTCTGTGTTTCTTTTGGGTTCTTGATGCCCACTTCAACCCCTCCATCTAGAAAACACTGAGGCCCAGCCCAGATTTTTTGCAATTTGGAAGTTGTTTCAAGACAGTCTAACACTGAAGGTGATCCCACATTAGATGTTTGTGCTCATGATGGAAGTACACACCAGGTGTGGTCCTGATGTGAGACTTCTTGAAATGTTGTGAGGATTCTCCCACATGGCTCAAGGCAAGCTGGACACAGGTGAGATCTGGTGGAACACCATTTTGGATGCCAGCACCTCCAGGGTTCAATTTTTCCAGGTTTCCAGTAATTTCCTAATAAAAGGAAATGAGAGGAGGCATGCATGGTGTTCATTTATAGAAGCAGTATTCATTTGACAGTATTGTCAATAAATAAATAGCCCCTAAATTTTTTCACCGTACCACCCCACCATTCAACTCTCACAAAGCTGGGGAGAACTCTGTAATTTCATCCCTCTTACTCCCTTGCATTTCTTTTCCCCAAGCAGCGGGATAGCTGAGGAAGCCTGTCATCATTTTATTGCTGTTTCTAATAAACACATATGGTGATGCATATAACAAGAACAACAGCAAGTCGCTATTGTTCAGCGCACGGCCATATGTGGGCTGTCCAGCGGCTCAGCAGCTGCATCGTGAATGTTCAGGAATGTCGATAGCCCAGAGAGAAAGGAATGATTTTTAAGGGCTCTGAGCCTCACAAACACTGTGTCTGCTTTACATACCGTTGTTGCTAAAACAACTTCTGACCGTGGTGTGCCAAAAGCATAGATGTGGAGTTAGTCACCGCAGAAGTTTGTAAGGTGATTAAATTGTTATTAATTGCAATGCAGAGGGTGAAAAATTAGCTGGGACTATGTTGAAGGGAACTTTGCAAAACAAAACCCTCAAAACATATCTATATATACATTTATATACTTGTATATGCATATCTTCACATGTATATGCATCTGTATTAATGTATTTATAGAGTTAATCTTTTTTTTTTAACATTGGAAACTTAGGCACTTGCACATCTAGTACTTTATGTAATAAAATCTTTGACCCCAGCACTAATCCATATTTATTTTATACTGTTGTGCAAGGTTTAACCAATAGTTTGTTCTTCATTAGTTACGTTTCCCTCTGGCCTCATATGGCTCTACTTGGGCTGGATGATGCATACTTGAGTGATGCAGAGGCAGCCCAAATGTGATGGTTGGGATGTCTTGTGTACATCTGTGTTTCTAACACTCTCCTTTTCCTGATGCCATATTTACACAGCAACCTGACTGAAAATGAACAGCCCATCTGTACATCTTCTTTTTTCTATCAGCATGCTTAGAGGGGAGAGAGAGAGACTGTGATTAAGGGAAGAGAGAAATAAAACTTAGAAGCAGACAACATTTTTTCAAATTTGGGCAAACACAGGCAGGCAACCATATCTTTATTTAAGCACTTGAATAATTTAACTGATTTTTTTTGTATGTGTGTGAGATGCTGAGTACTGCAAATAAGAGCAGAGAGAGGAAATTGTAAGGGATCCAAAAATCAACAGCTTGGATATGTCTCCAAGCATGGATTTTAGAAGTCTGATTTAAATATCAAAGTGAAAGTGTGTTGGTCAGTGTTTCTAACGCATGGCAAGAAGTCCTGAGTTTGTGCTTCTTTTGCACTCATACCCTTCACACAATATTCATGGCACACAAATTACCTATATAATAGGACATGAATCGACTAACTCGTAAAGCCCCGGGAAGAGCCACATCCAGGTGTTCACAGAAAACATAGACCAGTGCAGACTGCCAAATTCCACAACCAGTTATGCCTAGTGAATGAAACCACAAACATTTGCATGCTGAGGTATACCAACAGAAGTAAATATTCTGCATTATGTACTATTCAATATTATACACAATAGCGCACACACACACAAAAATACAAATTAATCACAAGCAAGAAAAATTTAACATCTATTTCCTCCTACTCATTTTTTTCCAATAGGCAGAGCTGAAGTGCCCACACTACCATTCCTTGAAAGAACAAGGCACAAGATTTACCCACATGCCAGATGTACATGGCTCTCGGTTCCTCCTGAAAGCAGTGGTTAGATTTAAAAAAAAACCCACACCAAGGCCTTCTTTTCAGAGGTCCCCAGCATCCCCCAGTTCCTGTTGACTTGCAAGCATTGTGCAGCTTGAGGTTTTGCTCATTCCTCAGCTGAATCTTTCAAAACTCGTGATTTCTCAGCATGAGTCAGTGTTTTATGTAACCCCAGCCTGCATTCCTCCAAACCCCTCCTGAGCTAGGAGTGTTCTGACAGCCAGCCTCAAATTCTTCATCCTTACAGCTGACAACTTCAGTCCTCTGGCAGCATGTTCCTGCGGGGTTCTGGGGCTCTGGCACAGCTCTTCTGGGCATGGCAGGGACTGAAGCTCAAAGAAAGCTGGGCTGGAGGAGAGACCTCCACTCCCAATGGGTAAGTTGTTGGGCTTGCCTACAACAGAAATGGCCATTGCTGGTTTTGTTCAGCTGGGATTCTTTTCTCTTCCTCTAGCAGCATCAGTTTTATTCTTGACCTTGCCCTTAAAAAAGTTTCTCATGTAAAAGGTAATTTGATGGATCCCACTTGCTGTTGATTCTCTGCAAAGACCTCAGATGGAAACTTCTGTTCACCCCCCTAGCACCCTCCTTCACCCTGAAGGCAGCAACCTGCATAATTACATTTTCAACATTCTGTGTATGTGATGAAATATAGGAAACTATATGAAAGCAATGGGAGAAGGTGAGAAGCTAATCCCCATTTTAAAATCCATTGCAGCTGAGTTTTTCTTGAGAAGTGGAAAATCTTGACCCATGATGCTCTGACAGCTTCCCATGCCCATTTTGGGTTGAACCTCTCACTGGTGGGATAACTTTCCCCAGCCTTTCTGTGTCAGCACAGCTCTCCCATTACCGCCAAGGCAGGCAGGAACCCTCGTGCCACTTGCAGTAAGATGGATTCCCATTTCAATTGGTCAACTCGTCCCTTCCACAGACAGACAGAAGAAAGAGAGGACCACTTATGTTCTTGATGCACGATTTCTTTCCCCTCTCTCCCAGAGGAGAAAAGTGCCCTTTTTTATTCAGCCAGTGCCTACTTTCTGTCTCCCTACAGGTAGCAGGAATGACAACATGGAAGGCTTTTTCCCCACCCTTCCCCACCCTTTTCTCAATTTTTGGACATTGAGATGGAGACACTGCTTTACTGGAAATGTTTTATGATGTAGGAGAGTAAAGCATGAGAAAACGTTGGGGTGCTCAATGCAATCCAGTAGAAAGTGGGTAGGGGAGATGGAGAAGCCATGAGGAGGGCTAAGACACCCCCAGTATTTTACGTGCAGCCAGTTGTACCCTTTCCTGGTTCTGCTTGCTATTTGAAATATTACCAATGCATTCAAACCAATGAAAGAAGTAGTTCAGAGGCAGAGCTTGGGCTATTTTTCAGGTATTGTCGTCTTTTTTTATACAAATGGCTGATCACTTGTAATGTCAGACCAGTATCTCAAACTTAGGCCCTAGAAAGAAAGAAAGGAAAAGGATTTAAAATAGAATTTGAGCAATTTTATAAATTAAATGTTATTCCTTTGTCTTACTATCTTTAATCTCGTGCCTGTAAGTGTGTACCAATACTTGCACTCATGGGCAAAAAAAAACTCCTTATGATAAAGTAGTCCCAGACAAGAAATATTTTACAGTCTTTAGAAGTAGAAACAAAGCAGGAACATGAAGATCAAATGAGGAGGAATGTGCCAGTCTGCTCCACTAACCTACTTAGATGCAGCTTGGTAATAGCAAAATAATCTGCCATCTGATGCTCCGGATGCTGCAACCATGTGCTGGCACCATGCAGATCTTGGGTATGGAAACCTGCTCAAAGCAAAATAATGGGATATTTCTTGCCCTCATTAAACATGATCTTGTTGAGGTCTGCAAAGCCTGTCCTGGAAGTCAGGAGGAGTTGATGAGTCTTTCAGTTCAGACATGAATATGGATTTCAAAGGATGTACTGCCATTAATTATTTTAAAGTGCATCAATTTTTAAACATGTCTGTAGGGTGGTGGACAAGTTTCATGACTGTAAAACATGAAAAACATGGACCACAAAGTTGGGATTCATCTCTTCTTCCTTGGTCACTCAAAAAACCAGCACCTTTTCCAGACTGAGGGTGCTGTTACCTTCATTCCTCCAGGAAATGGCTGTGTTGATACCTTTTTTTTTCCTCTGGTCTATATTAGTTGGTCTTAAAAAAACTCTCCATACGTGTGTGACTGGTTGGTACTTATACTTAATATTTCAGCACTGTCAGCCTACCTCACGCTCAGGCCAGAGTAACAGGTTGGCCACATTTCTCTGGAAGAATCTGGGTAAATTCTTTTGCAGTTTGCTTTGCCTATGCCCTGCTTTTTCTTTTTTTTTTCACTGCAGCCCTCTAAAGCAATCTCCTCAGATGTGTTTATATATATTTTACTGTAAGTGAAAGATAACAAAACAAATAAAAACCACAATGGTGCTCTTTCTCTATGCTGGTACTTTTTTAAAACTTTCTATTGAAGATTTCCAACTGAATTTGTCATCATATGGTAAGGATTCTGAATGAATTTATTGATGGTAGCTGGAGAAAAAAAAAAAAGGAAAAAAATGAATTAAATCCCTTGAGATACAAGGTATGTCATGAACTTCCCCAAGTTATTTGCAAATATTTCTGCCAGTATCAATAAATCCCTCAAATTTCAGGATAGGCTACATTAATTACAGGATGGCATTATGTATTTATAGGTTGCTGAAAGTTATATCTGCAATCAGTCATGTTTAAACTCCATGTTCATGTGAAATATTTGTTATTTTAATGCAGACATACACGTGAGTAGCAATATTGTCCATGATGTTTTAATAGGCTTTTATTAGTTCGTATTCTCCTTGTAATCATGTTTTACAGTATATGTGCTCAATGTGTTTGTGTCTATGCTCTTCATGCACACATCACAGCATGCCAAAACACCCTTCTGCTTCCTTGTTTCCAGCCTCTTAGTCAGGCACTTGAATGCTTTCCAAATCTTGTTAAAAAGCAGAAGTAGCACTATCGCATCTTCTTGTCAGAGTACGCAGAAGGGGATAGATGGGGAGAGCAGTGCAAAGGTAAAGGATCAGGCTGAATGGCTGGGAGGTGGGGGGATCTTCATGAGTGAGCTCAGAAGAGGTACATTGTCACAATGTTTAGACCTGATCTGGGGCTTCCCATTGCCTTGCTGTGAAAAGCATGAGTTCTGGTTTCTTTGCTAAATGGAAAAAGGGTGTAAAAACGCTCCTTGTATGCTACCCCCAGTTTAAAAAGTTTATGAAGCAAATGTTCCCAGCTGAAATATCACAGGGTATTTGTCTGATTTGACATGAATTAGTTATGTTTATATATTAAACTATCTTTATTTTTCCCTGGGAAAGTTTCAAGTAACATTCAACTGTTTCAGTGAGGTGCAGTCTTGCTGGGTAGCACCGGCACCATGCAGTGCTGGTGGGCTTTGTGTCTCCAGAGAACATGCTCACTGCTTTCACCTGCTTTTTCTGATTAGACTAGGTGTTTTCTGGTGTCTATCTCTTAGGCAAGGAGGCATCAGTTTCGGCCGGAGCCTGGAAGTTGTGCTGTAATAAAAGAAAAAAAAAAAAGTATTAATGAGTATTAATTAATAGGACTGGAGGGAGCAGAGGAGAGTGTTTTCCTTTGGATTGCTCTTGCAGATGTGGATCCTCTGATGTCTACAGGCAGCTAGGTGGTTATCACAGGAAGCAGCCATGGTTGCCTTGGTTCCCTGTCTCCATGAGGTGGGAACACCTGTCCAGTTTGACTGCAGTTCCCAGTGGGTTTAAAAGTCTGTGTTAATGCAGGTGTGCACCGACACTTCTCATCTCGCAGAGTGTGATGAGAAGTCAGACCCTACAGCCTTAGAAATCCAGATAAAAATAATGTTGTCTTATAAAACTTGGTCTATGTGTGGGTAAGATGACTGCAAGGCTCCCACTACCTCCTTACTGGGACTGGGATTTCAGATTCAGTTAAGGAACATGCCAAGGAGTCATGATGCAGCCGTTGCTGGCAGGCTGTGCTACAGGCCAGATTTGCTCATGGTCATCAAAAAAAAAAAAGCTGGTCAAATAACATTTATCAGATTGTTTCATAGGTATGTCCCACACAATCTGCATATCTTATTTTATGGGGATGGGGCTTGTCCACATGACAAGCTAGACACAGGACTTACTAATATAATTATCAAAAGCAGTCATTTGGTGGGCGCTGGGAAAAAAATTGAAGTCAAGTGCCAAGTTTCTCAGTAGAGAAAACTATGTGGCCCAAACCAGCCACATACCAAGGAGGATAAGGGCATGTGCCAAGATTTCTGAACATAGTATCTCCTTGCAGGCATAGCCTTCATGAGCATCACTGCAGGTAAGAACTATCTGAACCAAGCTGAATTGCAGGAGTGCTTCTCCTGGGGGAAGCTGATGGTGTGTCACACCACAGAGTCTTCTACCCTGTTACCAGACGAGGGTAGGAGAACCACTTCACAGGGAGATAGAAACAAATAAGGAGCTCTTAGGGGATGGTCTGCCCTCCTAGCAATAGAAAGTTTTGGCTCTAGCCCTCAGGATGGAGAGGTGGTGAGAAATAGTGGTGTACTTTTCACTTTGCAGAGGGCACGGCTGGCTTGGTGTCATGGGTTAGGTCTTGTTCCTCCAAAAGCCTCTTCCATTATCATCTTGTGCTTGCTGCAGCAAAGATGGAGGGCAGGTTATGCAAGCTAACATTAAATGGCATTTTTCAAATGACTAATGGTTTGGGTTTTTTTTCAGGAGAGTAATGACTCTGTTTACTTTGATGCACTTTTGGGGAGTGAAATACATACAGTAATAATAATGGTGGGGGGAAAAATCTCTTTCATAAGAAAACATGGTACATACAAACACATAACACATCTCAGTCCGCATCTTCATTTCACCTCTAAGAAATTTGTATAAGTGCAGAAAAGTCCAGGTTTTCCTTCTTCCCCCCCAAAGAAACATAATCCAGAGTTTATATCGGATGGTTTATGGGAGTTTATTGGAATATCCAACAGGGTTCATGTAGTGTGTCATAAGGTAAAGCCTGTTCATTGGTGATTTACAAGCAGTGTGTGCCGGTGTTACTGTAATTTATAGACCACAGATGGTCAGGGGGTACCCCTGCTGACTTGTAGCTGAATAAGAAGCTGAGCCCTGCATGTCATCTGCTGTGGGTACCTCCGGCTCACTTCCCCAAATTAGTGCTGATCGAAACCTGCCTTCAAACCCAGAAGGTCATGAGACCTCTGCTTTGCAAACTGGGGCTGTTTCAGGAGGGGAGATGCTACAGGTGATTAAGGCAAGGAAAAAAACCCCAAGCCTATCATAGCAGCAGCAAAGCAAAAGTTGCTTTTTATGATAATGACTTCCCTTCTCAGGGCTAGTACTTCACTTGACAGTATTTTGTCACCTGTTAAATGGAGAAGGAAGGAAGAATGTCAATCTCCCACTTTCACACACTGGTCTAAGATAAATATCTCCTCTACAAAATTTTATACATATTCATAAATCTCCCTTGTAGCAACCTCCAAGATAGAAACTATCTTTGTTCTTGCCATTTTACCCTTTCAGGTAATTACTCTTCAACTGTATTTTGCTATGACTTTCTTTCCTGGATCAAATTTACCTAAGTCTTTGCTTCCTTAAACCTTATTAAATAATTGTTTCTGTATTCTGGCACCTCTCTCTGGTCCCCCAGGAATTTGCTCCTGGTGGATGCACGAGTTAGAGGGAGGGCAGGGTCGGCAGCACATCCCACCCAAATCTTCGGGAGATTTATTTTTTGGCCTCTTTTCACTTTTGATTTCTCTGGTTGACAAGGTTCATCATGCAATCTCATATTTCTCCCGGACATGTTTTATTCTGCTACATGTGGCCTTGTCCAGCCTGCAGAATTACCTCAGTGGTCTCCAGCAGGATCCAGCAGCCTTCGAAGGGACTTGCCAAATCTGGGAACACACAGTGCTTGGCTTGCCCACTGCAGCAAGGTCATGCATTTTAACAAGGTGCTGCCGATCCTCTTTTTAAAGGGCATTGATTATGTTTTGTTAAAATGGGCTTTGAACTCAGCTGACCCTTTGCTGGTAAGACATTTCAGGGGATTTTTTTTATGCCTGGACCGCACAACACCTGTTGGCAAACACGACTGCAAACGCTGCTGCAAGAAACCTGCATCTGAGCTCAAAACTAAGAAGCTTTATATTTTTCCTGAGAGTAAAGGCATAAGAGAATTTTGTGGCTTCTTTAGTTAATAAAAAGAAAAAAACAAACCAAAACATAGCAAAACCTCTTTGTTTCTCCTTATCAAGATGGGGGAAATAAACACCCTACAGACAAAAGAAACAGAAGGAGTGCTGCAATGGAAATAAAATTGACAGCCTCTCAAAACTCAGGTGGCACTTTCCTTTTCCAGTTAATTACAGTTTTAATTACATGGCTTCTTGTGACTCCTTGATACCTAATAAACTAGACTCTGTGGGGCGGCAAAGTTGAGTTTTGCTTGAACTGCAGGTGTAAGGCTCAGCATGAAACATAAATCAACTTCTTAAACATGTTCCCAGGGTGTGTTCAGGCTTTCTTTTCCCATTTGCTTGTAAAAATCACGTATTTTTCACCATTGTTGGGTAAAAGAAAAAAAAAAAGAAGTTGCAATATTACCTTTGTGTCTCTGGATATAAAAATGCTCTTTCAGTAGGGAAAAAAAGGCCCTTTTTTAACCCCAGACCTGATATTTTTTTAAAGGATTGATGAATTACCCACATCGACCCTTCTCATCATCAGTTTTTTTGGTGGGGTTTCATACGATAGAAGAGGAAAGTACTTTAGCAGCAGGTAAGTGAGGAAGATGATTAGTATGTGGAAAATAAAGAGACATTCAGCTGATAGGGGATGACTCTTCTGAAGGTTTGGAAAACAGAGAGCATCTGTTTATTCTTTGTGTGATGTACCTTGGAAAGCTCTGCTCAAGTCAGGTTCAAGCACATTGTCATATATAATCCATAAGTGAGGCATCATGCTGATGGCCTGTTGCAGCAAAAAGCTGGTGGCAAATATGGTCCAGAAGTTCCCATTGATCTCAATCCCAGGACATCTGCCATGAGCCTGTGGCAAGGAGATCTGTTGTCATGACCACACATCACAGTGGTGAGTGGAAGAGTGCCTGTCATCCCTCCTCCCCAAACCAAACCAAATTATTAAAAAAAGAGGAGGAGAGAAGGGGAGGAGGAAAAGAGGCAGTAGAGTCTCACATACAGCATTTGGATGTCAGTGCAAAATATGAGCAACGAGATTCTTGTGTGGGACACGAGTGTATCAACAAGTCCTTCTTAAACCTTAAGACACAGTCTTGAAAAGATGGGGGGGGTTTTGAAATGTCTTCTTCTTAAGTTTATCTTTAGCTTGAGAGTCATCCGTTGAAGTACTGGTTTTATATGAGTACAAAAAAAAATGTGAGTGAAAAAGGAGAGCTTTGGGACATAGCTGCCAGGTTAGCAGCTTTCTATACCTAGAACATGGGAGAAAATGCCGCATACTGCTTGCCTTTCAACATGAATGTTTGGTTTCTAGATTTTTCCCATCGTTCAATTCCTGAAGCAGTTCCACTGAGCCACTGGCTTGAGCAAGCATGCTGAAGCCAACTGCAGGTCTTTCTCCTCCAAGAGCTTCATGACCATCCTCCCTGCTGCCCACCCACCTGTCCCATGGCACATCCCAGCCTCAGGCTCTGTCCTGTGAACCTTGCTGACATCTCAGTGTTTCCCACAGTGCTCAGAGCCAAATGAGGCATGGTTAAATAAAACTATTGAATGACTCAGACAGAGCAGGCAGATTTCAACTTTAACTTCAATAGCATTCTTGCCTGAAAGACAGTTGCCCTGTAGACAAGACTTGTCCAGTGCTATTTCACCTTCATGCCCTGTTGATAAGGATTTCTGGTAGTGGTTGTTGCTATTATTATTATTATAGCTCATAACCTTTATTCTTTTTCACAGTCTGGCTGTCCCATCTTTTTTGTGTCTGTATGGGTTACTTACCTGTACAATTGCACTTGCAAAGCACAGGTTTCTCTCAGATCAATATTGTGTTCAGTCTCTTGGGTATAAACATCTTGCATTCTCATGAGCTGTTCGCCTGCAGCATTTGGGCAGCTTATAGCAAAGATGTGGAAAGCTGGACTGTGGTCTGCAATTTCTGCATAATGTTACAGATGCTAGCCTTTGAAAAGAAAAAAAACAGGAAAACAACAAGAAAAGATGCTCTTTTTTTTCAAGGCTAGTGTAGCCTTGTGGTGCAGTTTAGGCAAAGATGTGTGATATGGCACAATGCAAGTCTAATTGGCACAATCTAGAAGCACCATGTCCTGACCTGAGCATTTTCTTAGCTTTGGGTGGCTGAGGACATGTTGCCAGGTGCTCCTCCAGTGACAACTTCTGCTGTCAGGTGCAGGCTATAAATTTCCCACCAGAGCCATCTTGCAGGAGTGACTTGGAATTGTGGTTGAACAAAAATCTTCATTAAAAGCAGACCACAAAAATGTTAACTTTTCAGAAGATAAGAAAAGCCTAAAACAAGCAAAAAAATCATCTTTTTCAGCCCCACTTATCCACATCTCCAATGTTGAAGGTGCAGAGGGAAGGCTGTGCTTGGGATGGAACCAATAGCTGGATGGTCTTTTCTTCAAGCAAATCTGTAGCCCCTGACCAAAAGCAATCACTGCTGTCCTCTGCAAAAAGTTATTACCCTTCCCCTCTTCAAGTCCCCCCATCAGAACCTACTCCTGCTTTGATACCTGTAGCATAAGAACTGCAGAAAATGAGGGCAAACGGAGATACTTAACAGTTTGTCTACAACTATGAATACTCACACTGTATAATATATACTGGCACTTTTGTGTTGCCTAGTCCGTATAGGTGTTTTTGTGACATGTGTTTTTGTGCCACCTGTAGTCCCAGAGGACATCAGCATCATGAAGCCCCAATGCTTTGAAGCCTACATCATTAAACTAGGGTAGGCACACCTTGGCCACTCAACGCATCATTTTTAAATACCTGCATTAACTCTGAAAAGTAACTGACAGAGAAAAAAAAAACCACAAAAACAATACAACAGCCAAGCAAGAATTTGCAGGAGAAAAAGAAGAGTTCCTCCTTCCTCCAAATAAAGTGTTTCATCATCTTTTTCAATTAGACTTGGGGTTTTGGTTTCTTTTTTGAAACCACACAGAGAAGCAATTACAGTGTTTCATATATGGTTTTTCCAGAATAGGAAAGGCAGCATAAAATGAGAGGAGCCAGAGAGAGGAAGGGGAGTAAGGAAGGAGAGGGACAGAAGTTTAAAAGATAAAAGAATTTTGGAAAACTCCGAAACACTTGAATGTCTCATACTCTAGAACTTTAATGCGAGTTGAGGCCATGAAGGAAGAAGAGAAAAAAAAATCAGATATCCAAAAGGTTTTGGTTCATAACAAAGAAATGAAGCAGTTGAAACAGAGTAGTGGAAGTAGTGGAAGTTTTTGAACAAGCAGAAGAAAAGATATATGCATATCAGAATTGGGGAGAACACACTTGTTTCTATGTGTTTGAGCTGTCTTTTGGGGAGTTAAGCACAGCAAACAACTGGAAAAAGCTGCAGCATTGAGCTGGAAATGTGCAAGGAGATGTTAAGGAACAGCCTGTAATGAATGCACCCCTGCCACATTGCTGGTCCTGTCATGGAGCAGGGGGAAAAGCAGCAGTGCAGGAACAGCATTGTGGTGCACATTAGACCATAGGCCACTGACCCATAAGGCAATGTGGTCTGAAGCCTTTCAAGACAGCTCCAGGTTGAAAAAGGTTTGAAAAGTTTTGAAAAAGGGTTTTTGTGGTCTGCTGAAACACAAATGGCCATTCTCCATTTTGCAGGGAAAATTAATCTGGAGGAAGTTGGGCAAGCGGCAGCCATCCTCCACCCCAGCTGCCTGGTTCCAGCTCCTGAGCCACACAGAGTAAGCGTTGCAGTGTGGGGAGCATATTTCTTCCCTAGTTCTTAGCAAGCTGTGCTTTAATAATGGCATAACAGATAGCTCATGAAGAAACATTAACGACAAAAATTATTCCATTGGGAGGAAAGTTTAGAAGAGGTTTTTCTTTCTAAACTTGACACCAGGACTTGCAACCTGGCATGCATCTGTGCAAACCTACCCAGGGACAGAAGGGATCAGGTGCTGGAGATCTCATCCTCGCTCAAGGATGTCCCATTGAGGTGACTGGGATGGACTTGGCTAGGAAGTGGAGATTTTCCACATTACTCAGGGGGCACAGGAGCTGCAGGAAGGGATAGGGGCTTATGGTGGTGGGAAACAATGCACAGCTATGGCTCTGCAAAGGAATGGAATGAATGGATGCACAACCAGGGAAGGATCAACAGTACCATTCATGTGTCTGCAGGGGCTTTTGGTCATGCCTTGGCGTGAGCAGGATCAACAGCACTCAGAGACTTTGGCCTACTTTTCTACTACATAGCAGGAATCAGGACTTTCTTATAAGTCAGATGTTTGGTGGTGTTTTTTTCTTCTAGGTTCTGCTTCTGACATCTTAAAATTAAGGGTGGGAAACAGTTTCCAGTCAAATATAAGAGTCCTGCCCCTATTTGTGTAGAAAAAAAGAATCCTAAAAATTGAAAAAAACAAAGAGGAATAACATAACCCAAAACTGCCCTGAATATTGCTCTCCTTTAGTCTCATGGATTTGTAGAGGACTTGAAGTTCTTGTCTCATGGCCTGTTTTAAGCTGGTATGGAAGAGGCATCATAGCAATGGAAAAAATGCTCTGAATGATGGTCATGTACCCAGCTCAGACCAGCTAAAGGGCAGAGAGATAAAAACAGACCATCCAGGAGTGTTCCTACCCATGGTAAATGCCACAGATTTATTGCCTTAGGGGATCTATTATTTTCTGGTAAAACAAGTCTACCCATTTTTTCAACCAACACCTTTTTTTTAAAGCTGGTCCTTCACAAACTCAGTCCAAGCTCACCTGAACAAAACTGTTTATCTTTTAGGGAGAACTTAAATTATGATTTACTTGATAACCGTGACAAGCCTAATGTAATGGGCTACTGTATTATAAATATTTAATAAGTTATATGGGAAAAAACAAAGTATAGAGGTTACAGAAATCATATTAAAGCAACCAAGTAAATACAAAGAAGTTTAATGTGTCTAGCTCTATATGATATAAAGGCTAAAGCAAACCAGATCTCTTTTCTAGATGTTTTTTTCCATGTACAGTGGTAACTGGACTGCATAAAAATAAGGCAAGTATTTAAAGACAGGAAAAAAAAAGAGAGAGATCTAAAGCATTTGGTTGGCATTGATAGCAATCATTTCAAAAAGCCCTGGAACATTTAAAGAGAATTAGAATGGATTTTGTTGGAATCAAAGGGAGAGCATTTTCCATGGCTGGATATGTATTTGGGTATCTACAAACTGATTACATCCAAGTGAGCAGAACTCCCTTGATCATCCAGGACTTTAAAATCAGAAGAAATGGGCTTTCCAGTTTGAGCATTTTTTTCTCCTGCACACATCTTACAGCTTTCATTCTTCTGCCTATTTGATAGTAAAGTAACATTTATTTTGGCATGGAGGCTTGCAGAGCACTTTGAAAGGCCCTGCAGGTTGTGCAGCTACAGCATGCACCAAACCCACCAAAATTTCCACCTGGAAATATTTAGGTTTACCTTGGGAATCACTCTAGAAGTCTTTCGTTTTTTTTCATCCTAAACTAAGACTTGCTTTTAAAGAAGTGGATACCTTCATGCTTCACTGCCATATCTTCTGTGATGCAGATGGGGGTCCTGACTTGCCACCTCATCGGCCCATCATTCCTTTTGCAATGCCGATTCCATAACCAGCTCTTTTGCCATGCAAGCCCAAAATGGTTTTCACAAGGATTTCACCATGGATACCCATGGTGACTGCCAGTGGAGAAAGGGCAATTAAGCCACCATGTGCCCAGGCTAGCCCTCACCTCCTTCATGCTGGCTGTACTGGCTCTTCGCTCCAGTCTCTTGACTCTTTGCTTTGGTCTCCCTGGCTGCCTTGGGGGCAGCTGGGATGGTGCCTCACTCAAGCATATGCTGTGCCAAGTGTGTATTTCTGTTTGTGAAAAAAAAGACTATGGAGGAGAATGAGATGAAGTGCTGGAGACAACCTTAAGCCCCACCAATGCCTACATTCCCTCCATGCAAGGTCACTCACCAGCCCCCCAAGGGTCAGTTTGGCTTGTAAAGCCTGCTGTAAACAATTCCCATCTTTGTTTTTTCCTTTGGTTTTTATTTTCCATTTTCCTTTGAGGTTTTTTAGCTTTCTCCTGGCCTAGGCAATGGATTTGGCCAGTGGGAGGTGTGGGAACAGGGGAAAGGGGTCTATGGCAGAGGGTAGTGGGAGGGAGGCCCTCCCCTCATGCAAGGGTTCGCATTGGTGGGGCACTTCCCACTGGTCCCGCTCCTCCCACCCAGTGATGGACAGGGGAAGGCAACACAGGGAATGGGATGAGATTAACCACATGGTGAGAACTGGGTGAGGGGGGAGAGTTTGGAGAGTAGGGTGTGTTTGGTTTTGCTTTTTCCCTTACATCACAACATATGTTCCATAGAAACTTTAAAGCTGGAAATCTGAGGCAAGCACGGGACTGATGTAAAGCAATTCCAATGTAAAAAGGCAAAAATGAAAATGAAATTATTTTCAACCCTCCCTTTCTACTCTCTTTATGTCATCAAAGTCAGTAAACAAGCATACAAGCTGGCCTAGTTCCCAGCAAAGCTGACAAGAGCTCTTCCATATCATTTGATAAGAATGAAATGAAAACCTGAGCCATTTTTGGGTTGGAGATTGCATTTTCTTGTGATTTTCCCTAGTGGTATTTATGTCAGGCATGGGTTCTCCAGTGTGCAGGAACTGTTGTGTTTTTAAGCACTTATGTGGATTCCCACTGCTACCTGTGGAGTAGGAAACATCCCATCTGGGCTCTGGCAGGATGTTGTTACTCACAGTGGTGTTTCCCTTCTTGTGCCCGTGGTACTGGGGGCACCAAGCCTCACAGTTTTTCACACAAGTGTGTCTCAGCTCCACTCTCCAGTCCAGAGGAATCTTTTTTATGGAGAAGGAAGAGTAGGAAAACTCACTTCCTACTGCTCATGGAAAGTAAATAACAGTGTGAAAAGGACTGATTCACCTTTTAAAAGACAGGCAATTTTTTCACACATGCCTTTTTCTTTTTTTCCTTTTTGCGGTATTTTCCCTGCTACAGTTATTATCCTAAATAACTCCATCCCATCTCACTGCTACCAACAGGGAGGCTTTACAGTGCTGTGGAGATCTGTTTTGAAGGTACAAATCACTTGACCTAAAGACTCTCCCTGGAGTGTCAGTGTTGCACACTGTATTTTCGCTCTGCCAAACCCTTTATTTAGCACATGCTAAAGAACATTTAACATTTAAAGATCCTCTCTGTACATCCTCTAAATGTCTCCATCTTTTGCTTTTAGATTAATGTCTTCTGTGAAAATTAGATGATTGATTACAGAGCCTTATTATTTACAAATGAAGTGTTGTTCACATATTGACCTTTCATTTCTATAGCTCAATACTAGTCCTTGTACAGTGTTTTTAATTACCGAAATCATAACAGAATTAGAAGAAAAGGAGAAAGAGAAGATGATCTATGGATGCTTTTAACAATTTTTTAAGGTGGCTTGAACATTTGAAATAGCAGAAACTAATGTTTAGTCAGATTTTACATCCCAAATCTTTGTTTGGAAAGTGAAAGAAATCCTCTTTTGCTTCCAGAGTTACTGCAAGAAACACAGGAGAAAGAGACTGATCAATAGACACGAGAGAGCATTTGTCCTTCGCCCTGGTCTGTTAGCTCTCCTGCACTGGGGAGTTAATTTCAGCCCAATCTCCTTGATCAGCAACCAGCAAAGACCACCTTAGCATTTTAAGATGAATGGCACTGATAAAGTCGGGCACTTTCACCAAAGCTCCCAGAACTATGATACTAGAAATGCTGAAGATTCTAGAAATGCCAAAGAGGCAAAGTGTAGCAAATTCACCTTCCTGCAGCAGGACCTGGGCTGCCTGGCCTTTCCAAAGCAACCTGTCAAGCCAGGGTGGATTAAATAATGGTGCAGCCCAGATCCTTGGTGTGTTGGGCAGTGACTAGTCCAGGCAGCCCTTCTGAGCCCCATCTCCAGCCATGCTGCCTTGCATTCAACAGCCATGAGATCAGAATGGCTCAAACCCAGATGAAAGAGGGATAAAGAGTAAGGAAGCAGGAAGAAAAGATTAAATACGGCATAAACACAGTCCATGGGAGTTTGAGGTTTAAAAAGAAATATGTTCTGCTTGGAAAGGGGAATAATACCTTGTGAGAGCCACGAGCAGGCTTGGGAAAGCTTTAGATTTCAAGAATAGCTTGGAAAAATCTTTTCTGCTGTGATTCTGACATGGTCCTCGTGAAAATACTTTGGTCTGTTTGTGTTTGGTTTAGTTTGATCTCTTAAATGAGTAGATGTTTCTAATGAGCCCGAACATTTTGATGGGGTTGGGGGCAGGGGGGGGCAGGCCTGCTAGAGACAGGCAGCTATCTTTGGCATGCAAACCAAGCTACTCGCAATGCTTCTTTAAGGTGGCTGGTCAAAGGCAGAGACGCTTGCAGCATGCAGGAAGCATAAACCATGGCAATGCTTTAATTTCCACTAATACAAGCAGACAAACAAACTAAAAAAAATCATCTAGATATAGCTGAATTGTGTGTTTCTAATAAAAAGCCAAAGGAGCAGAGCTAATCTCAGGTTGATTCCACTGTTCTTTCCCAGGAATGGTAAGAAGAATTTTACACGTGGACTTCAATGCATTCAGATCCATTAATAAAAATATCTGAAATATAAAGCAAACAATTATGTTGCTCAGTAACAAAGATGTTAGTTAATACCTTACAGCTATAAAGGAACTATTGTAACTGCTGGAGAGGGATTTTATATAGATAGATATAGAGATATAGATGATATATCTTTCTATTAATGCAACAGAAACATATTAAAAATGTCTGTCATTGCAAGTCTGGAGAAAAATATTAAGCTTCAATACGGTCATTGAGGAAGGATAGAGGCAAGCAACAGAGGGAAGGCTTTAAGTGAGTTTTCAGCATCCTCTGGACGCAGACATGCAGTACACACCACTCTTCAGAGGGTCTGTTTGGGAGGACATTTTTTCTCAGCACACACAGATTCATGTACAACACCTACTTCACCCATGAAAAAGAAAACAAAACACACGAGTGTCCTTCAGCACTCTTCGGGGAATATGAACGTGCTGCTCTACCAGTTAAATTGTTTGCAGAGTATACTTTATTCAAGGCATCTCATCTACCATTTTCTTGCTAAAGGTCTGGTCCTGTTCCTCTCTAAGTATCATCTCCTGACCCCAGCACTGATAGTCCCTTCTTACTGAACTCCTATGAAACGATGTTGCAAGGAACAAAATTAAATGTGTATCCAATATAGCCGAAACAATTCTGCTGTTTATGGTTGAGTCTCCTACACAAGCTAAATCATACATCTATGACACAACCCAAGGCATAATTATGCAGGAGGCAACAACAGGCTTCTGGCATCCCCTGCTTTTGGCTCTCCCCACATCTCTACAGAAAAGTCGTTAAGCAAAGCCCAGCCACCCCAAATGACGAAATTTTAGCCCTCATCACAGCTGAAAATAGAAGATAGGGAGGGCTGCTGCTTGAACACAATATATCCCATACATCCGGCTCACTGGGCTAGGCAGAATGTGGGGACCCCTCAGATGTGGAGCCAATAGGGAGCACTCTGACTACCTGGGATTTTATAAATCTTTAAGCTATCAGTCTTTCAGAGCTCCAAATGCAAAATCCAGCAGCCCAGGATATCATGTGGATTTATGACTTGGGATTTATGAACTGGTCTGGATAAAATAAGAACTGCCTTGACTTTTTTCTTTTTTTTGAGGTTTGAAGAAAAGAAATAATAAAAATGAAGACCTGATTTTTCCCCCCTTTTCAAAGCTTGTTGTTTATACTAATGTAGATGTTTTGTATATATTCAATTATTTTGATTTGTTCTTCTTACTTGTGCTCTTCCTGGGGCTGAAAGAGGAGCCGTGCAAGCAGCGCTGCTCCCACAGGGTTTCCTGCCTGGCAGGAATCGCTCAAGAAATCCTGGTCTTAAGGCATTCCCAGGCCCATTCCCAGAGTTAGGAAAAGTGCTAGTAAATGTTTAGGGAGGTTTCTGGATCTCTCCAAACAACAGGATAGCTCCCCGCAATGCCACTACTCCAGCTCTCACTTGTTTTCACTGCTGTATTTGTTTAATACTTCTGCAGCTTTCGTTATTTGTGGAAAGCTGGGTTTTATGGGTGTGCATGTGTGTACAAGTATGTATGTGTGTGTGAACATTTGTTTATGTATGTATGTGTCCTTTTGCATACATACACATGTAAATGTATGTATATTTGTACAGTTCTAAAAGGCACAAATTACACATACATATGTATATGTGTAGACATGGATACACACGTGAATACATGTACATACGCACACATGTATACATGTAAATGTGTGTATGGGTATAAACGTACACACATATACAAACATATAATTACATGCATATTTACAACTGTATGGGTACAGACATATGCAGTTATGAGAGAATTTGTGGATTGTTTGCATATAACTTCTTTGATTAGAAAACAATACGATCCATTTTTATTAATGCTGTTAACTGTGTGTATTTTGCATGAGAGCCTATCCCAAAGGACTTTCTAACTTTATTTATTGCTTATGGTCTTCATTTCAATTATTTTCATTTTCTTCAAAAAATGAAAATATGGCATTTGCTTTGGTCAGGAGGAAAAACTATCAGATATTTTTTTGCCTTCTCTTCTGATTGACCCTTTCATACCTCTGCCCAGTTTCTCTGTGACCTTTTTTCTGAGATCCTTGAGTTAGCTCTCTGTTCTTTCTTTTATGGATCAAGGTACCCCTTAGGAAAAAAAAACCCAAAACCAACAAATATAGCCCCAGCCTTTCAGCTTACCACCTTTCCCATTCCCTCAGACACAGACCTATCCAGGTACCTGTCCTGCCAGAGCATAACAACACCTTCACCCTGGGTGCTGAAACCTTTGCACACATCCTTCACCTCCTCCCATCTTGAGCTTGAATAGCACATAGATGCTGATAACGCTGAATTTAATCTCCATGTGAGACCTGCTTGTACTGCTGAGTAACAACTAGAGCAAGTGTGGGCCCAGCTGATTCCTTGGGATGTAAAGGGAGAAAAGACCAGGAAGGGCAGCATGAGGGAGGATGCTTTCACTCCTTTTCCTGGTGGCACCTCAGCTGCACATATGATGCCACACCAGTACTAGGGAAGGGGGGATGATGTTCTGCACAGGAAGAACAAGGTTTTACAGCACCTCTGGTACATGCATAACCTCAGGTGGAGGTGCTTACCCCAGTCAAGGCCTTCAAATTAGCTAACCAAACTTTTCCAGCCCCTAACATGCGGACTGCAGCCTGGAAGCACAACAGGCTCAGTCAAAGAAATGTCAGCAGGTCACCCTTTGTGAATCTGAAGCAACACAGTTTGCTTTGGTTTGAATTACCACACATTCGGAGTGATTTCAGCATGATACACATCCTAGGAATAACTTGATTTGGAGATTTTGTTTTAACTGAAATTGAAGAGCTTTAATCATGTCTTAAAGCCAGATAAAATTGCTGCTTAAAATAAGAATTCCACAATTCTATTTTGTTTTAATTATTCAGTGTGAATTTCCCAGTTGCTATCTCTTTTGAAGCTCAGAAATGATGTGGTGAGCCATCAGGTTTGGGGTAAGGAGGTTATCAGGCTGCTCTCACTTGACACCTTCCTAACATCAGCTTTGGTCAAGAAACCTTAACAGAATTTCATGTGAATTAATGAGATTCAATGAACAATGAGGGAGGTGGTGGTTGGGGATCTGTCTTTCTGGTTTTTCACCCCACTATGCATCTGTAGCACTAGTACCTCAGGTACTCACTGCTGTTCCCATTCAGACACTGTGGAATTTTTGACAGACAATTTTTCTTTTCTTTATACACTTTTCTCTCCATTGGCAGCCACAGAAGGGCAGGTGTCTCTTGCTGTGAGACTGGTGATCTGGTACTCTACACTGGAGCAACTGTGCCAGAACCAGTAAGGGCCAGGGAGGGCAGCAGGACAGCCACTATGCCACAGGGATGTCCTAAACCTCTCACCCATCTCCCTGCAGCACCCAACACAAGCAAAACCCACATATTTATTATGCCCACAGTGCAGGGTAGCCAAAAGCATCTTGGATGTTTGATGCTGCTACAGGGCTCCTGCTCTCCCTGGTTTCGGCACCATCTCCAGCATGGTCTTGCCATTAAAAATTATCTCCACATCTTAGGGCAAGGGAGGGGGCTGGGGGCAGCCTCTCGTGCAAGGCACTAAGTGTCTGGACCCCACTAAGTTCAAAGACACCCTTCCCTCCCACCCCAAGGATGGATGTAGCCAGCCAGAGGATGGCTGGAGGCCACACAGACGGGAAGGCATGTAACAATCCATTTATCACTTTGCAAATATTAGTGCTGCTCGCATTTGCTACAGCAATATTTCTTCTTGGAAATTGGTGAAGTGAGTAATAACAATGTTATTTATTCTAAGACCTTGGAACTGAGAAGCAATAACAGGGGAGACTGTTCCTTTGAAAGCTTCGGAGGTGCTGGAAATAAAATGGTGGTTGGGGGGGAAATAGACCAACAAAGGTCTGGAGGAGAGAAAGCCATTGAAATCTCTTGTTTAATTTTGTTGCCCCAAAGGTAATAAAATGCCTTTTGTAATGATTTATATATAAACAAGGAGGAGTGGGAGGAGGGCAAATATTTCAGATTCATCTCTTGCTGGCACATCCTGCAGGGTAGCAGGAGCTTCCCCCACTCTGACCCCCAGAGGTTGCCCCCAGTGCCTGCTAGCACCTCAGGTTTGGTCTCTAGCAAAGTGCCTCCTTCTCCACAGAGTCTGCTTGTCTGCCTATTTTTCTTTTTTTTTTCCATTTTCTTTTACCCCCTACACCCCTACCCCCACCCCCGCCCTTACATCCCTTATCTGAATATATAAGGCTGCCCTTTGCTTAGATTTATGGGTCGGGCTAGTGTTGTGTGTATTTACAGTCTCCTGACCTACAGACCTACAGCTGAACAAGAGCAGGAGGAAACCAGGGCCCATTCCATAAACAGAGACAGATACGAGGGGGAGGCAGCAGGAATTGCGAGCAGTACTTAACATTTTTAACTATTTGGCCAAGCCAAGGAATTAGCGATTAGATTAGAGGCAAAGAAAAATGAGAAGCAGGGTTAAGAGACTGGGGGGGGGAGGGAGGAAGAGGGCAGCAATGGCTGAAAGTGGCCCCTGCGTTTGGCACAGGGAGAAATTAAAAGTTATGGGGATTTTATAAAAGGTTTTCCGGGGCAAAAGTGAAGAGGAATGAAAGCGAATCTCCAAAGTGTCTTAATCAGAACTGTGCTTTCCTTGGGTAGAGCTGAACAGTTCTTTTCAAGTCTAATTGCCTTTTGAGGAGGTAGATCACTTAGTCTGTGTTTATTCAGGTACTAATTGCCTCAGATTAAGTAAAAAGAAAACCTTCCTCAATGATAATAAATATTTCTTACATCCGTATGTATCCATTGGTTTGTCGGCAGAAATTCAGTGCAGACAAGACATATTTCAAGGGGGCTGGAGAATTACTTGACTTCTCCGAGGCAAAGGCAGCAAAAGTGGCAACAACCTGGAAAATAAATAAATGAAATGCAATGTACGTAGGGGTCATGATATAGCATAAGTATATCAACATGATGAACAGCTTTGATGAAAATGGTAAACAAAACCACCCTCTCTTCCTGTGGCTTGTTTTACATTGCAATAAACCACTGACTCTATAACCTATCAGAACATGCTGAGATTTTACGCATCATTTCCAACTACTATTTGAACATTTGGTTTAGAGTAGTCATGAACTATAATTAATGGGATTTTTCTTTTCCTGATAAAAAGCAGGCTTTATTGTATTTTATTACCTGTTGGTCCAAAGCTCCATATAGATGACGTAAATTCATTGTAGGCTTTAGGATAGGGATAAAGGGGGTGGAGGTGTGGGGGGGGTAAGCGGTGTGCACATGATTGTGATGAATTAACATTAACCATTTGTAATCAAACCCAGAAGTTTAGCTCATGATGCCCTCTCCAAATTTTCTTTGCATCTACGTGTGAGCTGGTAGCACTGGGATGATGAGATTTCGGACCAGCTCCTCTGCCAGGAGGAGAAGGGAAAAAAAAAAAAACCACAACCCAGGCACCACAAAGACCATTGAGATGAATGGGTCTATTTTATGAGCCATAAAAGTTTTATTCATCTTGACACCGAAACAGGTTTAGGCAGCGAGTTGACACGCCTTAAATAAATAAGTGGAATTAATTCCCCAGCTCTTGAAACAATAGCAGCGTGCCTGTAACGCTGAGAGCTGCCCCGTTGTTTCCCGTTGCTGCTTGATATTGATATTATTTGTGGGGTTTTTTTCCTCTGGGGCCTGGTTGCTCCACTTCAGATTCTTCCCCTGTTTTATTAGAGGTTGAAAAAGGTTCAAGACCTGGTTGTACTGCTGCTCCCACCGACAGCTAAGGAACCAGTTTGGCGTCTGGTTTGTCTGTTGTTTTACTGCTGACCTTCAAATCAACTTTCCCCCCTGACCCCAGGAGGCATCTATCATGACAAGAGGCTGTTTAACACAAATGGTGCCCATTTATAGGGGAAGAGAGTCAGAAGATTTCCTTGGTTGTGCTGTGGGGGTTTTTTGTTGTTTTTTTTTATGAAGAATTTGGTTTTTTCACCCCTCTTTTCTCAGTCACCACAGGTGAAATCCCTCCTAGCAGCTGGCTTATGAAATAATGCGAGGGGAGGCCTTAATGAGCTGAAAGCACCCTCAGCTGGAGATAAATATATGCAAATGAGATGCACAAACAAAGGAGCCCGGACAGAGAAATATCTGCAATTCCAGCAAAATGCTGCCTGCAGCTAGAAGATGAACAGCTTTGATAAAATGGTAACAAAAAGCACCTTTTTCTCCTCCAGCTTGTTTTACATTGCAATAGAGCATTGTTATTGTAACCCATCGGAGCATGCAGAGGTTTTCTGCTGCTGCTTCAGAGAAAAAAAAAAAAAACTGTTTAAACATTTGTTTTTAAGGCATTCATGGGCTATAACCAATGTGATAGCTTGGGGTTTTTGGATGGCTTCGGGTGGGGGTTTTGGGGGGATTGGTTTGGTCATGGTGGGTGCTTTGGGGATGTCTTCTCTTTTTCCTTTCTGGCTTTTTTTTAAAAAAATAATTATTTTGTTACCTGTTGGTCTCTCTCTGATTCAAATTGCTAGTGACTTTTGTTGTGATGTTTTGTAGGGGCTTAGCCGTTGCTTCTCTAAAATAATCAGGAGTTTTGGTTTCAAAATTTGGAGGGAAAAGACACGTTGACAAGCAGCGAGAGGCAGCTCAAAGTGGGGGGGATAAGGGGTGAAAAAAGACGGACTTAAACATTCACAAAGCAGCACACAGACAGGCAAATTTAATGAAAGCAATCAAGTCTCTGAGCTAATTCACAGACATCTAACATGCTGATTTTAATAAGCTTTTAAAAGGCAATCTCTAACTTCTAAAAGTCACTCTTTTTAATTTAATTGGGATTTTTTGGTTCATATATTGCCAAAACAAACACAGCCACTAAAATATGTTTTCAATATGTAAAAGTAGCATATCTAGACAATGTTTTAAATTAGGCTTGTATCGGGAGGGGAGAAGGGAGGACAGGGGATAGGAAAGAATGAAGCTTACTTTGGATAAGTTGAAGACATTTTCCAAGCAAAATTCATCACGTCAAAAAATACCTTTATATTCTTATCCCTGCCTTTGTGAGTCCTCCCATGTGAATGTATGGATGTTTCTTTACCTATTGGATTCTTTAGAAAACAGCCCATATCATCTCTTAGAGGTACACAGATTGCTTTCTGAGAGACAGAGAAAATACAGTACTGTTTAACTTTTAACCTTATGATATCATTAAATAGATCATTACAGATTCATAAATGGAGGATAAACACTATAAACTTTAGAGAGCCCTTTACTTGAGGCACTAACCACAATTTTTATAACTGGAAAGAAGAACAAAAGTAGACTTCATTTTTTAAAAAAAATATCCCCTTCTTACTAGGTTATACAGCTTTGGCATTTACAGCTGTTAAAGCAGACAAGTGTCCGATTTCCCGATGTCAAATAGATTTCCTAATTTTTCATAGGCTTCTGTTGCATTTTGGGCCCAATATGAGTCATCAATCTAATTTGTGGGGTTACATACTGGAAATTGGGATATACGTGTGTGTGCGCTTTAATGAACCCTAAAACCTGACAGGTAGCTCTCTGTTAGCCCGCAGCTGCCCCAGCCTCAGGATTTCAAGAGTTAATAAAAACTTGGTTATATTAGAAAGGCTTTCTTTTTGCAGCCTAGGTTTATAACAGCATAATTATGTTCAACTGCTGTTGTTTGAAAAGGGCAAACAGCATCTTAGGCACAGAACAATGAAATTACAGCTGAGATTTAGGTTAGCAAAAGCCGTCTTCTGCAGGCTTTTATGATTCATTATTTCCCATTAAATACAGTATTAGAAGTGTACACCAGATAGCTCATGGTTGCTGCGCTCAGAGCACATTATCTATATTACACAGGTCTGGGGAGCAGAATTAGAAAACTTTGGGGGAATGAGCAATATGTGTTTGCTGATAGAAGTACCATATGGCTCATCTTCCTCAATTGCTTTCATTGCGACTCTGATGCTGGAGAAATTAAAGTTTTATTTGATGTGGCACAGCTTAATGAACTGTCTTCTGTTAGGAAAATTGAATATGTTTCCTGTTATTTGAGCACAGAGCCCTCATGGTTTTGGCTGATGAGGGATGCATTATGTATTGTTTATTTAGCATTTTGAAAACAAAAGCAGATATTGGAGGTAAAATTGATTACTGCAGGATGCGTTATATAATCACATTCTTCTTTCTTTCTTTCTTTAATTTACGGCCCTGCCTATTATTTTTATGACAGTGTTTTCTGTGGGTCTTCCCCCACACACAAAAAAGGAGAGGGTGTTGAAGCATAGCATAAAACCTCTGCTTTGTTTAAAAACAACACTAAAATCTTTAAAGCTTAAGGAAGGACATGAAATTAAAAAAGTGCACTTACATGTGTATTAACCTGCAGGCCCAGTGGCTGCCGTGCCTTCGGTCTGGGGATGCTCAAGGACTGAGCATGGACTGGAGTGTGTGTTGTTGGGGGAAGACTTGTTTCTCTGCCCTAGCTGGAGGACACAGAGAGGTGAACATCCAGAGTTCAGTAAGCAAATACCCCATATCTCACATTTCTAAATATGCTGGAGAGAGTGAATTGCAAAATGTTAATGGCTGGAGGGGAGGGTTAGCTGTAAATGAGGAGGATATAGGAAAGTATCAGGTGGAGCAGCACCCACGTTACCTGGTACTGAGGCATCCGTCATTTAACTATGGAAGTTAAGGAATAAGTTACTGATAGAAAGATGGTTCAGATAATAGGAAATGGGTGGTTTTGGCTTTGTTTTATAGCACCTACAGGTACATGCATGCCAAAGCATACCCTACCACTGGGGTGATTTTTCTCTGTTAGGAGCAGTAAGTCCAGCAACAGAAAGAGCTGTGTGTGGTAACCCCCCTTCTCTCCAAGTTTGTGAGCAGAGAAGCATATTCAAACCATGAAACTTAAAGGCAAAAAGTATCTTTGAAGTATGTTCCACTTCTTTTTGGAAATCCTGCCCCATACCACCCTCTGTCTTTTATTGCTATTGATCTCCCAGAAGTTGTGGGGAGAAGGGAGCAGAAAGTAAAAACTAGCTGGGATAGATCAGTGCTTTTTTTCTTGCCCTCCACACCGCTGCTCTGACAAAAAGGCAATTTGTCTTGTGTGCCCCATGATGTTTGAGGACTCTGGCAAACGTGCATGTTAAACAAGCCCCACACAGAATCTAAATACCATCCATTAAAAGAGAAAGTCCCAACGTGTTTATAGCAGTGGGCCAAGGCGCACAGCCCTCACTCCAGCAAAACTCCCATTGACGTCAGTGGGGCTTGTGCTTATTCAAAGAGTGTGGGATGCTGCCCTGTACCTTAAGGGGGAAAAAAAAAAGAAAAGAAAGAAAAAAGAAATGAGTGGTATGAGAAGGAGGATGTTGCTCTTGAAAATGTCTTGGAGCAAAGTGGTTAAGCAAAGCCTGTACAAACAATGACTATAAATACTTTCCATTCTGTATAGCTCTTCAAACAGTTCCCTGCCGTAACTTCAGATGAGCTCAAAAATAAATAAATTCTAGCATAAGGGGAAGAAGGAGGGGGGGAGAAGAAAGAAAAAGGAAAGGAAAAAAAAATTACATTGCAACCAATCTTGAAACCACAAAAACTTCATTTTTTTTAGCCAGATCTATATCCAGGAGAAGAAAACAGTTGGATTTTATGAAAGGCTGCTCCATGACAGGAGCCTCCTTTGAAGAAGACCATTATGCATTGTTATCAGCATGGCGTAATTTGACTGTTGACAAAGTATCTGTGGCAGTGAGAATGAAAGCAGTTAGAAGTGTGGCGGGTTGTAATCAAGAAGATGCTTAGCTGTGCAACACTGCATCTTGAGCAGATTTGAATCAACATTGCCTTGAGGGGACACACTCAAATACACACACACATACACACACACACACACACAAAAAGTCCATTAATTTTTAGTGGGAAAATTAGAGTGGCACTTGATGAAGTGAAATTTGACATGCGTTAATTGCTCCACAGCTCTCCTAATTAGAGATTTTCAAATTCTTTTACTGCTGTCAGCCTGATGCTACATTGTCTTGCTGGACAAATAGTAAAATTGCAAATTGGGTTGATCAAGAAGTTGGACTTGGAGATATTGGACTTTGGCTTGTTTGCTGCTGATCATCATTTTCATAGGAGGGTTGGGGGTGTTGTGACATATGAAGGACATTTAAGGAGAGAAAACCTACAATAAAATCCTTCTTGATAAATAATAATCAATGACTTAACAGTGCTTGTTTAAAAAAGATTGAAGTAATGCAAGAAGAGGACAATAAAGCAATGGAGTTGTAAATAAACCTTTAACCTTTGTTAAATCTTTATCTTTCATAAAATTTCAAATATAGTGATATTTATAATAAAGCCATTAAATTCAGTATATTTTTTTTCACGCATATTGTTTACAGTGTGGTATGCTGAGGCATGGCGTGGGATTCAGGTTCCTGCATGTGTTTTGCCCAGACATGAAAGGTCGCATAGCAAGACCACACTTTATATCAAAAACCAGTTATAAGATTGTACGAATACAAGTATTGTGCCAGTTCTGCAAGCATGATTTTGCCTCTTCTTTTGGTTTTTTTCCTTCACTCCCCCTGGATCATTCCTCCCCTCCCTTAGCCTTTGAACTGCTCTTAATTCATTAACATATTGAATTTTTTCAATTTTCCATTTTCTTGCAATAACAATATTAATGCCAGGGCCAAGGCCTGATTGGAGCTAAATTACTTGTTACCTGCTGGCATTTATTTATATGGCATTGAATTATAAAGCTTTGCTATTGTCATGCCTTGGGCGAATTGTTTATGACACCAGTAATAGGAGTAATTGTTATTGTTGAAATTACCTGTCAGCTACCCATAGCAGTGGCCCTTGTCCCACTGACAAATAGTGACAGGGGAGAGGGATCCTCCGCACGTCCTCCTGATGACTTCTCCTCTGATAATAAGGAGTGCAGGGCCTCTGATAATTTGCCTGTCACTGTTGAGTGCAGCTCAGAGAGAGTTGGCCAAATTGTTGTCATTCACTTTGACAAAGACAGCAAAACGCTCTGGAGCAGGAGGAGGATTATCAAAATAAATGAAAGCCCTCACACGTCCTTTGTTTTGGGTTGGTTTTTTTTCTCCCCATCTCCACTTGCCTGCCTTTATGCCAGAGTTGTAAAAATGGGAATACATTTCTTAGTGGTGTGACTTCAGAAGCGGGGGGCAGGGTTGGAGCAGATGATGACACAAGGGCTTGTGCAATTTGCTTTCTGTTTGCCTGAAATGTTTTGGTTTCTAAACATAAATGAATTTTTTTATATTTTTCTCCCTCCACTAACACTGCCCGTGTTTTGCAATTACCAACTGTCACTGCAAGAGCATGGTTTCTGCTAGGTGGATTTTATGTTCTTTTTTCGATATTTTTCTTTTTCATAATCGGCAGCATTTCTTTCAACTCTTCCCTTGCTGTCATGCCCAGCACCATGAAACCCTTCCAGTGCAGAAGTCAGTGACGGCTCATGCACAGGACTGCTGGAGGCATGCCTCTGCCTGTTACGGGGTCTGCAGCTTTTTGCCCCCATTAAGCTATTGCTATATCAGCCGAATTATCTTCACTAAAAATATTTCCTTTAGGAAAGGAGGTTCTGCCACTGATAAACCAAGCAGAGGTTTATTTGCTGCTGCAAAGGACCACTGCTAATGAGGCTTTGCGAAGAGGTGGTGTTCTTTGTCAGAGCCCATCTATTTAAAAAAAAAAAATTTAAAATTACAAAAACTCCCTTTCTGCGACTGGTGCACATGGGAGGACGCCCACGCTCGACAGAGCCTTGCTGCCAATCACACCCTGACTGCTGAGAAACGGGGATCTTTTCCACCATTGCAGCAGCCAGGTGCTGCATCAGGGATACTCAAAGTGCAGGTTTGGGGTGAGCACATTATATTCTGCCTGACACAGCGTCACACACACACCCATCCCACCCCCACCCCACCCCCCGCATCCTTCACAGTTCATCTTACAATATCAATAATTTCCCCTTTATTAGTCTTTACACTCAGGTAATGACTACCTGGGGCATGAAGCACCTCAGGGGCTGCTTTAGGTCCTTTGCCTCCCATAGCTGGTCCCTATCCGATCAACAAAACCTCCCACCAAGTCACCAATGCATCATTTTATTAGCTGTAATGATGTGGTTTTGTTCACATAAATACCTGTGGGTGCCGCCTGGCCCCTTGATTTGTTCCCCAAAGAAGCTGGTCTGAATCGTCACCGCTGAGAAATTTCAGCAGCAGTGAATAAATCTGCCGATTTTTAGTCTTTCATTTGTAACCATTGGGCTCAAACGCATAATTTAGCCAAATTATCAGCCGCCTCCATCTTCCCAGGGAATGAGTGCAAACAACGTTTTAGGAACAGACATCTAAATTTAGTAGGGTTTTGAATAATTGATAGGCTGGTGTGACAGAAGATAGAAACTTATGTTTCTAATCATCTCAAAGCATTTCTCCTTCCTCTCACCCCCCGAAATGAAGTCACTTTGTTTGCAGTTAAATATACGGAAGATGTCCTCTTAACAAGTATAAAATTGTGATAGCATTAAGAGGTTATCCGTGGTAATAAAAAGTGGGGAACATGCCTAGGAATGTGATCTGTAAAGCAGATAATTTTTAAGAATGGGGCTTGTCCTTGCTTTGTCTGGGGAGAGGCACGTTAATGATCCCAGGAGGAGGAAAAATAAAATAATGCGTGTTTCCAAATGAAGATATTTTAAATGTGTAATGTATTTCAGTGTGTTACTGTAAGCTGCTGTTTGATGTTTTTCCTATAAAGCCTAAATTAAGCCTCCTAGGAATGGCTGTGTATCTCCTGCTCCTAGCTGCATCGAAAAACAAAATACATTTTAAATGGCTATATTGCCAATACTCCGGTAAACAGTAACACGCAAACGTGACCCCTGTATATTCTCCCTCCATTCCTAAACACAGCCCCAGCATCCAGATAACCCACCTTTAAATTTCAAGCTCATTTGAAATGTAAACTTTTAGCAAATAAGTGATGGCTTATGGAGCTGGATCACCACAGTGACTGGCAGCAAATTCCTTTCTCTCCCTCCTTCCCCTCGGCGTAAGGAGCTTGAAATACTCATCAGCGTCAAAAGAAACTGTGCAGATCGCCGCTGCTCTAAATAAGGCAGAGCAATGTTGAGAAAAAAAAAAACTTCCCCCCCCAAAGAAAAAATATCTCTTTGGATGAAAATGACAGTTCTGCACCATGTCAGTACAGATGACAAAGTGTCATGTTTTACTTCATTTCAAAAAGATATTCTTCAAACAAATTTGGTGTATAAACAGGCAGCAGACTTTTGTTTGAAACCTTTAAGATCAAAAGTTAAAGGAAGAACAATTAATATTGCCTATTAAAATCCCCTGTTATTGTTAGAGATACATTTTGTGGTTACGGACTATAAATAAAAGCAGAGGAACAGAGCCACGGTTTCTCAGCACTGCAAATATGAAAAGGCAATTTCCAGCTTTTTTTTTTCTTTCCAAGTTGTTCTTAGATGTGTTTGCTGAATAAATGGGATTAACTGTATTTAAAACAAGAGATAAAGAATAGCTTTTTATTACACTGAACAGTCTACAGAGTTTCCATGCTCCTCTGAATGCACTTCAAGCCTGGAACAAAATATTCATATTTTACCTTTTTTAATGACACTGTACTAAACAAGCAAAATATCTTCGTAACAACACAAATATAAGAATAATGGAAAATGGTATAAAAGGGGCATTTTTTACCATTTCTGTTTCTGGCCAAATGCTGGAGTAATTTTTTATTTACAGCAGGATGAGAAACCAGGGAGGAAAGTATTCATTTTACTGAAGGAGCTTTTCCCTTTTCTTTGGCTGCAGAAACTCACCGAGCGCTGTTAACACAAAACTAATGTCGAGATTGTGGTCTGAAGAGCCAGCCTGCTATCAGCAGAATTTCAATGGAAGCTTTCTCAAAAATAGGTACAAAGAAAAGAATTTAGACAAATTTGCCTCTTAACCTTTAAAGATTTCCTGCCTATTCCAGTATGGGTTTTATTACATTAATTTTTTATTTAAATTACACCATTAACTGGATATGAATTTATCAAGAATACATATATTGATTTATAAAACAGTATCATTAATTATTATAATAGCTAGATGTAGCTGATATTACAAAGCCATTTAAAGGTTTTTAATATAACTTGGACATACATAGATAGATAGACATTATGGGCAAAACTACAATTTAAACTGGCTACTAGCAGTTAATGAAATCCTTGAGTTATCTTCTCATTTAGCGATTGATTATATTGTTGTTTTGTAAAACTATTTATTTTATGCCATTTTTCTAAGGATATCTTAATAAAAGAAAAAGATAAATAAAATATCCAGCCAAGTCTCAAAACATATTTTGCTTTATCCTTTCTTTTTTAATGCTGCTGCTGCTAATTTATTACAGGTTTGGAGACTTGTCACCTTCATGAAGAACTGGCTTTCTTGATAGTAGCTCTGTTTGCAAAGGTACAATTTCATACAATTGGATTACCAATAAAAAAATTAAAAAGAAATAGAAAAAAAAATTTAAAAAGAGGCTGTCTTCCAAACAACATTGTGTATACTTCCTATACTAGAACCCAACAAAATGCCTTTTTGGCACAGATTTCTTAGGCATATTTCTGTTAAGCTGTGGAAAAATGGGACTTACCCTAGTGCTGCAAAGCAGTCAGTCATGGAGAACATTTTGATTTAAAATGCCATCTGAAGAGAAGAAAAGGAAAAGAAAAAAAAAAAAAGAGGAATGATATAAACAAACAGTACAGTGCTTTCAAGTTACTCCTAAAATGTTCCTAGCTTAACTAATACATTGAAAGTTTAAATCTTTACACATTGTTCTTGAGGGGCTATGTCTCTTAACTTTTTATTTATATCACTTATTCTTGTCTGGCAACATATGTTACAGATTTATTATAGTATTTTTTTTACTGTTAGCCAGACAAATGGAAGGGCTAGCTGAGGAGGGGTAGATGCATCTGATGATTTTAACAATTTCAGGGCATCCTTTAGGGGTAGCCAATGGGCTCTTTTGAAGCTATAACACTCACCATTAACCATTTTCATGCTGACATATTTTTATTGTCGAAGTTGGGGCTTCCCCTGTCGTCAGCCTCTATTGTTTTCAATGGCTTTGCAAGTGAATCGAACAGAGTGGTTGAGAGGCATTCATCCAGTGAAGGCTTCATAGGTGTCTTAAACTGTGCCTTTATAACTTGGTATATAAATCCACATAGTGTCCCCCACGCAACTGAATAAATAGAAAGGCATGCAGAAGATAAAAAAATTTAATTCTACAATTCATGACAAATATAAACAAGTGCTAACCACAGGCAGTCGGAATTCTCAGTGTCATTACTGACACCAAAAACTAACAGGCAGGAAGACTTCTCCCATCAAAGCAAAACTTCACAAATTCTTATTTTAAATGGGCCCATCAACAGCAGAGGGGGAAGTCTGCGTGAACAGGTGGTTGTCACATTTTACACGTGGCATTTTTAGGTGACCTATTCTGAAGTAAGAACTTGTACAACCCCTACCTTTTGCTTCCTACTCATCTTCTGTCCTGTCTCCTTGTTCAATGCCAACAAGTTCCTGCAACTCCACTGGAAACCATGCCATCACTTGCCATTACACTGCTTGAGCCCATGTTCAAACTTCTGAGATCCAATAGGATCCTATAAGCCACAGGAATGTAATTCCTAACGTAAAAACATAATCACAATTTCCAGGCTTTCTGTGCTAGATTAGACCATCATACCCATCAGCTTGTCCTAGCATAGATGAGATGCTTCTCATGGGATGATCAAGAGCCCTGATCAGCAAGGATCACCAAAGCAGACGGCAGGGCATGCTGGAGATTTCCTTCTGTTGGGAATTCAATTAGAACTTTAGGATAGGAGATAGCTCTGAAAAGTTGGTTTTCACTTCTCTTTCATCTTCACAAACAGGGGAAGAGGCTGTATAAATCTAAGATGAGACTGCAGGTTCAGAGCAGAGACCTATTGGGGAAAAATATGCAGTAAGCAATGTTTCGGGTGGGATATGTGTTTTTCTTGGGTTGACTATATATGGGAATTGCAATTAAACTCACTGTGCTCCCTTGAAGGGGGATGTTGGGTTGGTGGATAAAGGCGTGTGTCCCAATAGCACTAGTGGGTCCTTGACCAATACCTCACAATACTGTTTTTATTGGGAAAAAAGGGAAAGAGAAGTGCTCAAGGTTTTTCTTTGTTCTGACTTTAAAAAGTTCAGTTGTCCTGAGATAATTTGTTTGGGTTTTAAATTTATAAAATGGGTAAACATTCCTTCTGCTTATTTGGGGGGGGAGTGGAGAAGAAACTGAACTTCCTAAAGTAGGACTCAATTCAGCAGCAGGTAAAAAACTTGTATATAAATTAAGAACTTTCTTCTGTTCATTTTTATATTACATGAAACTAGCCTAAGTTTCATTCATTTGTTTATTTATTAATTTATGTGTTAATTGTGCTGCAACTGACCTTCTGCAAAGTTTTGCAACCCAAAGTAATCCTTTGAAAGCAAATCTTGCCCTACTGAAAGCTAAAGGAAAAGACACACCAGGACTCCTATAACAGAGGGTTTGGAGTCTTGACTTTTCCCACTTATGAAAGGATTTATTTAGGCAGGTGTCACTTATGTCCTGGGCTAATATCAAATATTCAGTGGCATTATCAAAGTTTGGATTGTGTAGATTGTTACTTATTCAATTTTCTATTATAAAGATGATGCTGGCAAGTTAATAATTAAGCTCCCTTGAATAGGTAAACTCCTTTGAATATATTTATTCCTCCTAAACCTTTGGTTTTGGTTGGGGAGGCAGGAACAGGGAGTGCGGCCCACTCTCTCAATCACTCTCTTTCTGTTTTGTCCATCACCTTGGTTTTTTCCTCTGTTTTTGACCTGCACTTTTTCTGGATCAGACACTGTCAGGTTGAGAGGTAATAAGAACCAGATGGACATAGTGCAGAAATTGCCCAAATGGGTACGAGAATGTGGGGAGCTGTCAGGCATGGAGAGAAGCTGGAATTTTTCAGCAATAAAATGGGATTTATCGCCACTCTACCACAGTCATTGCCGACAACCGTTTACCTTGACAGAAACCCCATTCCAACAGGCCGTGCCGATGCAGATTTTTTTTTTTCCCAAAGAGTGATGATTGGTATTTGTTCTAAGGCTCAAATGGCCTGCACTAAAGGTGAAGCATTAGGCCAAAGTCCTGTATTCCCTACTGAGGCAAATGAACCTGCTAAAATAAGTTCCTTCCACAATAGCTGTGTAATTGAAACCAGAAAGTGAGAGAATTTGATAAATTGCTTGACCCTGAAGGAATGTTAAGGTCATAAATTTTCATTGCATTTTCTTTTTTGCTTCTTTTTTAGAAAAAAAAAAGAAAAAAAATCTCTTTTTTGTATATATATAGATAGATTATACTTAGTATTTGTCTCTGAATTCCAGCTAGCTTCCAGATCATTATCCATTACTTTGCCATCCTCTCCCTACCGGCAACTGTAGGTTTTGAGAATTCCTACCTACACCTTCCTAGGAGGGCTGAAGGACACAAAATAGTCACAAATGGCAGCACTTACTACTGCTGAGGAATCTGCCACATAAAGCACTAACAACCCAAAATGTTTAGCAAGTGCAATCCCCTTAAAAAGATTAAACAAACAAATAAATAAATAAATAAAACTCCTGTACTTGAAGAACAATGGAGTAAAAAAATAGGTCTGCAAAAAATTTACAAGGAATTGAGCAGTTATTGCTCTTCTTACCATTTATTCCCCCCTTGTTCTCCTTGCCTAGAAATGGCCTTGACTTTTACTTGAAAAAGGATGATTAGCATTTTATTGAATAGTATGTACAAATGTCCGTTCAAGCTCAAAAGACATAAACTCCAAATCACCAGTATCTTATCGTGAAGATATACACCTCAAGAATAGAAAATGAAAATTAAAAAAAAAAAAAATAAGCAAAAGCAAAGCCAAGAAAAAGGATGAAAATATTTAAGAGAATAACCAGCCATTCTCCCCTCTCTGTGCTTGGAACCATTCATAAAAAGAGCCACGTTAAAGCAGCAGGCTGAGAAGGAACGGAGAAAAAACAAAAATATTTTGGGTTTGTGTATAGGGTTTTTTTCTTGCAGAAGCAAAATTTACTTCTTTTACTGCAACATGTTCTGCCTCACAACTGCTTCCAAAGCGCTATCATACAGTAACTGCTTTTTATAACCTCACTGCTTTTCCCACCCAATTTGAATATAACATTTCAGAAGCAAAAGCCTCATTGTCACACTTCAATAAGGCGTTACACTTTACATAGCCATACATACTTAACCCGACATGAAGAGAGTTAAATAATCATTAGCACAGTAACCCATTGCTATCAAAAACTTATTGGTCCTCTAAATTTTAAATTAATGGCCTCTCTCCCTTGTTCTGTGGATATGTGTGTGTCTGTCTGGTTTTCAGACACTTCAGTGCAAAGTCATAGCCGTTTTATCGGCATATATTAGGTGATTTGCATTATTGACATTTCAATTTAAAAATGAAAAAAAAAAAAAGCAGAGGGAAAAATAGTTCCTGCTGAGTTGCCTCGTCCCTAGACCCCTGATTCTTAAGTAACTCTTCTGAGTGTTAATTAGCAACCAATATTTGACAAACTGACTAAAAAGTGCACTCTGCTTCTTTGTAGCCAGGTTGTTCTAGCTCAAATAAATTTATTAAGAAATATGAAAAAGAGACACTAAAGGAAAAAAGAATTGAAACAATGCCCTCATACCCTCATAAAATTCTAACAAAGAACTCAATAATTCATACTCACTTTTTCTTTTTAGAGAAGTTAAATAACACTAGAGTGGATTGGGGTGGTTTTTATCTTTTTTAGGGACTTTTTTTCTCCATAAACTGTCTATCTCAAATTCCCTCTCTCCTTGTTGTTTCTTTGAGTCTCAAAGTAATTTCTAGTTATTTTAAGACAGTTACTTATCCAGAGAATGAAGGAGTACCGGCTGCATTTCAATTAGAGGAGGAAAAAAGATAAAGACTTGGAACGTACCCGAGAAATGCAAAGTGACATATTAGGATGAGAATTTTCATCTGTTGCTGTATAAATATTTTAATAAAAGTTCTAAAATAATGTGTCTGCCTCCTGCTCTATAAAAGAGAGGAGATTATGAAGTGCAAATGATGTAGCTTAGATGTATAGATCCGACTGGGATTTTTCACCATTAAAGAGTCTCTTTATGCCTCTTTTCCAGAAGTTGATTTTAGAGCATTTTCAGACCCCCAAAAGTCTAAATCTCACAAGTATAAATAAAAGTTGACCAGCGAGTGGCTTCAGTCACTAATATTTTTTGCAAACCAATGTTCAGCTGATGTAACTCAATTTTGTTTTGCATCGCATTAGTGTCACAGCAGCAATGACTGGCCTTTATTCACCAACCCTTTGAGTCAGCACTTTGTGGCATCTTTCAAATTAAGTCATACTGCAAATTTGCCACTGATACAAAGGTTGATTAAGAGAGCTCCTCAATTTTAAAGGGATGTAGTGTGAGGAGAATTAAGGTCTAGATGATAGTTCCAGGAAATTCAAGGCCCTGTAACCACATGGAAATAATGTATGGGCTCTGTGGCAAAAGAATATATTTCCTCAGAGCACTTGAAGTAATGCTCATTTACAATTTAACCAAGTTCCCCTCCCTCCCCCTCCTCATTATGGAAGAAATCATATGATTTGTCTCAAAAACAAGCCATGAATTACAGCATGGAGGCAGCAAGATGGGCCCTGTTCTCGTCTTGCCAAAAATCAGTCCCCATCTCTCCACTTCCTTGATCTTCTTAGGAAAGACTTATCCCTCCCCCTGCCATCAAAGCATCTCTGCTCCTGCTTTTCCCCCTGTAAAAACAGCTCTGTGTCACTGCAAGGTGAAAGTGAATTGCCAGTTAGACATCCCTGGAAGAACTGGAGGGGTCGATCAGAAGTGACCACCAACCATTCTGGTTAGGGCCAGTATTGGAGAGGAGTACAAGCCCAATTTAAACATCTTAATGAAAAGCTAAATATTTTCCCCACAAAAAGTGCAAAAGGGGCAGTAGCTCCTCTTGCTCCAGGCTCTGAGCATGCAGGAGGAAGTTTCTCAAAAGGAGTTGCCAAGCATTTCTGGAAATCAGTCTGCTTCATTTTTCACAGCTAAGTGGGAAGTGAGATGAATCTTTGAATTGAAGCTGCCGTTTGTTGGGAGGTCGGGCCCAAACCTAACATTTTTGTGGTACTTGGGGATTTTTTTATTTTCCAAACTTTCTCTTTTTGCAGAGAATAACAAATCCTGGGGAGTCAAGAGTTTCTTTTATTTGGATGTAAGTGGATAGAAGTCAACTGCCAGCTTCATTTTTTTTTTAACCCTTCAGCCCACTTGATGAGGCAACAAGTTGTTATTAATGTTGAGTTTGCCTAGTGCATTGATGCTCGAGATGGGGGAGGAAAAAAAGGAAGGATTTTGGTTGCATCTACACTGAAAAAAGTATTTAACTACCCTGACACTGAAATTGGAGTCCTCCATGTTATCTTTTCTATGTTTGGGAATATTACCATGACTTAAGGTTATAGCAGCAGTGAAATAAAACAATCAATTTAAAACCAGAGCCTGTACAAAAATTTCTTATGATATGAATAACCTTGAAAGCCAGAAAAATGTTTCATATTTCCTTTTGTATTTTTCTTTGCAGCAGAGTGCCTGAACTTTCATTTTGTCAGTGGGCAGCTGACTTTATTTCATGGTTTTTGATGTTATGATCACCTACAGACTTTTCCGTTCTCCATGTTTCTGGATTCTATCACTTCACCCACAGGCTCCTTTGACAGTAGAACACCTCAAATCCCCCACCCCCCACCCCCCGTGGCAAAGTCTATTTTGTTCCCAGTCACTTCCTATTTATCTCTGGTGTTTCTCTGAAGGGTTTAGTTGAACTTGATTTCTAGGACAAAAAAGCAAAGGAGCAGGGAAAACTGGCAGGCCACAAACAAGAAGATGGCCTGTGTCACTGGCAGGAGTCACTGGAAGAGGGAGCTTTGGAGAGAACTGAAATAAGATCATGAATTAAATCTTAATATTTCAAGTTATGTTAACTCTTCAGTTTCCTTAACTCTGTTTTACCAGATAAGAGAAAAATTTATACTGAATCCTAAAACCATAAGTAGGAAATGAAATCTAAAGATGGGAACAACAGAAACAAAAGGCGTATGTCTACCACCTCAGCCCAAATCTCTGCACACTTAATTCAGTAGAGGGCCTTCAACCTCCTGTCTGGCAGAGTTCAGCAGGAGCTGTATAGAGGTGGCTGCCACTGCTTCTGGTACAACTGCCCATCTCCTGCATCCATGAATCAGGCAAGAATGGAAATGAAGTCATGCCAGAGTGACTTAAACCAATTCTGGGAAAACAAACTGGGGGTTCCTTTAAAAGAAAGAAACAACAACCACATTAAATAAATAAATAAATAAATCCTACTGCCTTTTGAGTCTTTGTGGGGACACTAAGAAAATGCTTCCAAGCTCTTTTGTTCTGCCCTATGGGATGGAAAGCTGCTCTTAATACAAGAAAACAAAGCCCTCCACTGCCACTACCAACAGGGGGAAAAAAAAAAAAGCTGAAACGTTTATGAACACTTTGCTCCAGGCACTGTGGCAGTAAGGAAAATCATTGCAACCATCACAAGACTTGGCAACACCAGGGCCATGCCAGCAGAGTGCTTCTCACCATTACTGTAAATCAAAGGTTGAGCCCAGTGTGTTGTGAAACATCCAGTTGTGGCTCCTTGAATACAATAAATAAAATTACCATCCCTTGGTGCACTTGACTAGTGTTTGTGAAAGCAAGAAGAAAATTCGTACTCCTGCCCAGTATCAAGACAGAGGACAGTTGAAGCTTCAACATAGCTCAGTGGGAACAATTCAGAAAGAGGAGCTGCAAATAAATACGGGACATTCTACACCTTCTAACCCAGTTTACCACTTTACTAATTTTAAGCATTACAGTCAAATATTTTGAGAGACTGGGCCTCGGTTTATCTTGGGTTGGATTTTGAGTGGGATGAGGGTTTGGGCCAAAGCTGAATAGACACAGTCAAAGCAAAGCTGAAATGGTCTTTGGGCTGGGGTGATGCTAAGGCAAGTCTTGTGGGGGCAACATTCACCTTAAGCCTAGAGCCCCTATTACAGTTACCAGCCCTTTTATGCATGCCCTCAGTGCTGCATGGCCCTGCTTCAGCCCATTGAGGATGATATTGTTCAAGCCTTACCTCTGGGAACACTTCAACAGGCACATTTAGAGCTCAGTTTCTGCAAGTTCTCAGCCATGGGCCCTCATGCCAGAAAAACTCACATGGATGCTAATGGAAATGGGAGAGAATATGGCAGCATGTTCCTTTACCTCTATTTTCTGCCTTGCAGAAACCCAGCAGAGGAGTAGTGCAATGGAGCCAGAGGTGAAACAGCTCTTGTAAATAAGACCAGCTATGAAACCCCAAAGTGATCCTCAGATACAGCAGACAGTATACCACAGGGCTCATTTCATATAGGGCATGGCCAAAAAAAATTTCCAATGTAATCAATTCAAAGCCCTCTTGCTTAGAGCTGCTCTCCTTTTGTCCATAGTAGATCAGCTGAAGGTTTATAGAAAAGGTTGGAGGTCAGACTGTTTCATTTGCCACTGTGGCCAGGTTGCCAGCTGGCAGGTAGCACCTCTCCCTGCTGCGCCGGGAGCACAGCATCCTCTAAGAGCCAGCTGGCTTTCAGGGACATCAGTTGTGAGAGGCCTATAGTACACCAACTCTGTCTGACCTCCAGAGTCAGAACTGAAATTAAAATGGGCCCTCATATGGTTATGTTTAGGCAGAGCTTTATTTTGTATGGGATAGAATCCATAACTTAAGTAATTTGCTTCTTCCCCATCTCTTTACTCCACCCCATCATCTTCACAACTCAAAGAACTTTTGATACGATTTCTCCCACCTAGCCAAATGGGCCAGAACCCCATATATAAATCTATACAACAAGCTCTACATCTTCACCAATAAGTCTTGTCTGGAAATAAGATTAAACCTCACATAAGATGAGGAACAAGCAAGTGGTTACGTGCAGTCAGTTTCCTATACCAGCTCCATTGAGCAGATAAGAAAAAGTACCTAATTAGCTAAATTTATTAATATGCTGCTTTTTTTCAGAAAGGATACAGCTACATTTAAAAGGTGAAACATGACTTTTGATGATCAAGCAAGCAGTGATTAAATAAGGTTAATCCTCATTTTATATGCTAATAGGATATTTATAATCTCAACTGCATATCCAATTTAGCTATTTTATTTTCTGTTGTTAAGAAAGTATTTCTTATTAGTGAAAGAGAATACCCCTATGTTCACTGCAGATGCTATTTTAATTGGGCTCAAGTGCATTGTGTGTAATTAGTCCACTTCTATAATATTTCATCTATAATTACACCATGAACAATGTGCTTAAATTTGAGAAGGGCTGCCAGTTTAATTTTTTTTTAAATAAAACTGCTAATTAATTGGCGACCCTTCCTATGGACAAACAATTCATATTGTAGCCCAGCCCCAGGGCTCTCAAAGGACAACCTTTTCAGAAGTTTGAACACCTTGTTTTGACATGCTGCCTCTGATCCGATAAAGATAAAAGCATCCACACCACCCACCTGGTTTCACCAGACCCAGCATTGCAAACATCCTCCTGAGGTACTGCAGGGCAAGCACGACTTCAGTAGCACTTTTAGACAATGTTGGTAACAGAATGGCAAAAAATAATGAAAAAACTATTATTTCAACTCGCACACCTTGTCCTCGTGGTTTTAGAGAGGACAGCAATATGACAGATACGGGAGAGCTCCCTTTCTCCACCACAGTGACCCAGTTCCATAAGAGAAAAGAGAAGGAAAAAAACACCAGCCATGGTGCAGGTTGTGATACTATCAGCAGGATGGAAAGGTCAGCTCTAAAATGCATCTTCCAGAAAATGTCAGGACAAGGTGCTACTCAAGGGCTGGAGATCAAGCTGAGCTCTTGTGGAGGAAGGTAGCATGGGGTAAACATTTCCTTCTACAAGACACCTGTATTAAATTCACTGGCTGCATTAAATTCACTGCTACCAAGCTTACTGTCGTCCATGGAAGATCAAATGTAAAACTGAGGATAAAGCACTAGGACATAACAGTGGTTCCAGGAGTAAAAGAACATTCCACCACCACATTTTCACTCCCCCTAAAGTGGCAGAAAACCACTGGGCAAAAAGCACACGTGCACATATTTTTATACATATGCACAGTCACACCTGCTCACACTGCGTGTGAAGGATCTTCAACTCACACTTCTCAGAAAACCATTTTGCAGATGGTGCGTGGTAGTTTTGAACAGGCTTTCCTTCTGGCAGGGCACCTTCACTTCATGTAGCCCAGATCCAGCCCAGTATTAGTAAGGTAACAATGACCTTGAGCTGAGCTGTGCCACTGCCGTCCTAGCAAACTGGCACCACTGCCTATGTACATCTTTGGTTAACCCATCACAGGGCTTGCAGTGGAAGGGGCCTCATTACTGCCAGTGTCTAATGATTTATGATAACCATGTAGAAAGAGGACTCCTAGAAAGAAGCAGAGTAAACCCAAGGTTAGCTTTCCTACTTTCACCTCTCTAAAAACACCCTCAACATAATGAAAAAAAAAAAATATTGACTCACATAAAAGACCCTTGCCCAAGAGGACAGCATCCACCCTCACCTTTTGATGGTTCCTATCCCAGAACTTAAACATTTTCATGAGCTGCAGAGTAGGCAATCAGGCTGACAGGATGGGCAAGAAAAGGGCAGTGACTTTAACACTGAGAGCTAGCATGGGAGTGAAGGTGATGGGCCAACACATCCCCAGCAGAAGACAAGGGTGAATAAGAGACATCATGTTAAGTACAGGGTCCTCTTTGACCCTTTGAGGTGTGCTAGGTCCGTGTTGCATGTGTGCTACAATACTCTCATTCCCAGAGCACACCCATGAAGAGTCAGTAATCTGATTTCAGGATTTTCTTCTCCCTGGGGTTGTGAAATCCTAGCTATTTATTTGGGTGCGAGTGAATTTTTTTTTCCCCAAAAAAGCCTGACCTCTTCCCCTCTGCTGGTAAAAGCCAAACTGCTACCAATCTGGCTCTAGCACGAAGTAGCATCTGGCCAGAAGTTTATTTTTCAAAACAAACAAGGCTGCAAAACATTGTTTATTTAAAACACGGTATAAATGCCAGGAACCCAACATGCACAGGGAACAGCACCCGGAGGTCTCCTACTTGGTGCTTGAGAGCTATTAAGTAAATCAGGGGAAAATTCTTCAGGAAATGATGGGGTTAGGCCTGATGGGCATTCCCAAGTGATTAAATGCAACTTAATGAGGTCACGGGTGACAGATTTGGGTACAGAACTCTCAAACATCATGTAAAAAAAAAAGGGGGGGAAGTTCATAGCACACAGGGAATGAGAATCAAAGCTGGTTATGTTACCCTGTGGTGCAAAAAAACCCCAAAAAGGGTTGCCTTTGTCCTGACCAGTGCCTATTCAAATAGAAAGGCAGGAGGGGATGGGAAACTGTGGCAAAACAAATGTGCATGGAGGAAGAACAAATTCACCTCAGTTAAGATGGAAAAAAATGTTATTAAAAAGTAAACAATTTCAGTGTTCTGGGATTTATTTCTCTTTAATTCAGAAAACAACAGAAAAAAACATGATTATGTGGTTTGGGACCAGAAAGGATTGGAAAAAAATACTGAATGTACACACGAGATTTTCACATCCTTCCTTAACAACTTATGGCATTGGGCAAACATTACAGGGGCTTTCAGCTAGGAATGGTCTGAATAGTACCATGCGTCAAGGATGGCTCAGCATCACTTTGATTTCTTAGAGGTTAGAGAGGAGGATTTAGGTATTTATTTCCACCCTACCCCCCAACATGTGTAATGGAAAATAGTTGCCTTGATAGAAGCAGCTAAATTCTGCTGTCATTCTGCAGGACTGCAGGATAATTGCATTGACTCCATCCAAGCATTTTTGTTTTGCTGATACATCTGTCCAGGACAGGCTCTGGAGCACTTGCTCTTACAGGCTCTGGAGCACTTGCTTAAGTAACCCTTCAACATTCACATGAGAGGGTCATTTTACAACCTCCATGATGGCCAGAGAAAGAGGGTCTTAGCTGACAACCCTTTGGCAATGAGGCATCTTTGTGGAGTGATGAAAGGGAATTTTTGCCTTTGTCAGTCTTAGTTCATGGCCAAAAAGCCTTTTCATTGTGCTCTGTTGGCCAAGAGCAACCCACTGTTCTTTTCCAAATAGTAAACCTACAGGTTTTTGTGTATGGCCAACAATGATGCAATATATCCTCCCAGCTGACAGAGCCCCCCTTCTGTTTATTGTGCTGTCATAGAACTCACCTAGTAGAGAGCAACTTGCATTCACTTTTGAAGAATGAAGATTTTACCAGTTGACTATTTTTTCTAAAAACAAGAATCCATATTAGTTGGAAAGGGAAAGGCCAAAGGGAAATTATTGCTATTTCAGACAGCAGCATAAATTTTCTTCCTATTTTTAACCTAGCTTTTAATTTAATAAGTTTTATGACCCTTATATTAAGTACATATGTTTTACAAGACATTGTGTCCCTTGAGTCACCCTGAATTTTCTCTACTATAGTGGAGTTAAATGAATGAATACTGTGTTTCTGATTTCAGCTCACCTCTTACTTGATCCTTATATAGTCAATAAGCCTTCATAGAAGCATGAAGCAACTGAAATAAGCAGTGTACCAAAGCTGTGTTTGGGAACCGTTTAAAAGGGAATTAGCAAATTGTTATTCTCTTATTTGGAACACACTACACCACTGACAAGTTTCCCATGTTGTTTACAAGGAATAAATGAGAATACTAATAAGACTCTTAAAGTTCTATATTATCAATTTAATTTTCTATATCATAATTTCAAAAATAGTGAAGGTGTTAGAGTTTTTCTTCAGGCCTCTCAGCCCCCAAAACTTAGCTTTTATTTTTCTCCTACTCCCTAGAAACTTGAAAGGGGAAAAAGCCCTGCACAGGTTGTAGACTATTCCCAAATAGACACAGTTTTGGAAGGAAGATGGGAGACCTTTTCAGACTATAAACATTTTTAAAAGGCCAATCCTGCTTTCCCAAGATAAGTAATCCTTTCACTGGAATTAGGGCAAATAGGTTAGTAGGTGACTGCAGAACCATGTCAAAAAATTGAATGTCTGTTACAAATGGAATAACTTGGAAGATCAATCATATTACCTGGAGCAGATCCCTTTACAAAACTAAGAATCTCTTGACGCTCAGTGTCTGCAGAGAAAATAAGCATACACCAAGGTTATTCTTGTTTGGGTGCATTTACACTGTTTATTTAAGTAATACACCAGGGCAGCTTTTCACAAGTTTGCAATGATGGCAAAACACAAAGATTAGAAAGGGGTAACTGATATTTACTCCACAATGGGAAGCATGAGATATTGATTGCCTTCGTATCAGCCTAGAGATCCTTTTTAATATAATAAGATTAGTTTAGAAGGTGTTTTATAAATCAGGTGGTTCTAATTTGGTTTGAGTACTGGCTCTTAGTGACTTGCCAAAGTTCAGTAAATACACAGAGTATAGTATATGCACTTCGACTTTGTGTATTAACTATGACATAAACACAGAGGGGAAAAGTCAAATTTTACACATCAGAAAATGGATTTGTTGCCAGACATTGTAACATTGCGTATTTAACTGATGTATGCTAAAATGGGAAATCAAATTCAATGAGCTGTTTGTTTCTTTCTGTGAATACACTTACATCAATGACCTCTGAGGACATGACCTTAAAATGTAACTAGATGTTTAAAAGAACCTCAAAGATCTATATGAGACATTAATGTTTGTGTCAGAGGGCAGTATACAAGCATGTATATACTCAGCTGTCTCTATGTCAACTGCTATGTTTTATTGTTACAGGAAACCAGCCAAAGTCCCAAACAGGAAAATTATCAGCTCCTTATTTTTGTCTTTTTTTTTTTAGGATGATCCTGCTTAAGACTAAAGGCATGAACTTAAGTTAGAACATATTTTAGTCTAATTCAGTGACCACTGTGGCATCTTGTGCATGATTTTAAACGCTAAGCCTTGCTGAAGGGCCCCCACAGAGACCCACAGTGGTCAGGCATGATGCATGGAGGTGCACAGCTCTGTATTTGAGGATTGTTATTGGGCTCCTAAAAAAAGAAGGAATGACCATTTTAGCCAGACATTGGGAACTCTCGGTCACATCTCCAGGGACAAACCGATGTCAAGTTCTGCTGTCTGTCAGGATTAAATGCCTGTTTGCTTTTTCACTAACATGTGGTTTGAGAACAAAGCAGCTCAAATCTCCTCCATTCTTAACAAAGCATCTCAAATTGCTGAGTAAAATTCCTTAATCCCCCGTTTTAATCTGAAAACATCAACACCACATGGTAACACTGAGATCTCTTTTTGTCCACCATAGACACCATTGACATTGATGTTTGATTTGGAGCTAAATTTTTCTGCAGCAGTCTTTTATCAGAGGGAAATCCCAGGTGCTTTGTCCTCAGAGCAGGTCTGTCCAGAAGGTTTTTCTTCCTTATCTTTTTGTTCCAAAAAAGAAACTAAATTCAAACAAGAAGAGAACAAACCGGTAGGTTTTTACCTCCATAAATGTGGATGACAAGACATAAGGTGAGCTTTTCCATCAGAAGAATCATGAGAAAGGATGAAGCAGCTGTTTGCCCGAGTTGTTGACTGCATGCTCCAGAGGTCAGACTAGAAGAGGCAGCAGCTTCAAGGTAACTGCAGTGTGCACTCTCACCAGTACGAGAAAGAAAACTTGGTCTACAATGCAAAAAGCAAGACATCTGATCTGAAGAAGATTGTATTGCAGTAACCTGGTACAATAAAGAAGTCTAAAAACCAGTTGGCTGCACCAAAACGTGTACCTGTAGTCATCAGTCTTACATAAAACTTGGATTTCATCATGGCCAGTATTTTCCTGCTATCATTTAATCAATAACAACAAAAATCAAGTCCCAGTTTCAGCTAGAAAAGTTATAGAAATTACTCCTTCTCACCCTTCAACTCCTACTATTGCTCCTGCCTTCCTGACACTTTCGTTTCCTACTTCATTGCCATTGTCTGTTTTAGTAGCCCTGTTCCAAGTTCAGTAAATGGTAAGCACACAGACCCAAGGAGATGAAAGCAAAGGTCTGCCCAGCCAGCAATAACCAGAAATGGCTGAACAGGGAAGAGCAGAAACATAAGCACAGCAGCAACACTTTCACCGTCCACTCTCTCACTCTAGTATCCATGTGAGAGATGAAATATAGGCAATAGTCTCCATAAGGTATTGTCAAAGATGCAGAATTCAGTCAAATAAAACTCAGGAAGATGGGGAAAATAAGAGGCAGTTTTCACTGTAGTAGACTTTATTCTTTTCCTTCTTGATGATTTAAGTCAATTCCTTTGAGTTTTAGGGGTAGAGGTCCATTAATTGAAGCGTGTGCAGTGTTACTCAATTCCTACTTTGATCCGTATTTGCCAAAAATTTGTTTGTGGTCTGTTCTCTTTCATTTCTGACCTTGGCAATGTGCGTGCCTTCATTCAAGCTTGCTTCCTGGAAAGCTCCAGAAGATTCAGAGTAGCCCCCCTAATCAGGCCAGGTCAGCAGCAGAGTCAGGACTTCTAAAAGCTGTGAGGTCTTCATAACAAAGCAGAAACCAGAGCCCTGTAAGGAAACTTCTAACAAGTTTTCTTCCTCCCATCATCAAGTAGGACAGCAAGAGCAGCTTTAGAAAGTTTGGGCATGAAAAATAACTCAAGGTTCATAACCAGCAGTAGCCAGCTGGAAAGCATAATTCATTGCTAAGCTGTTTACACACAGCTGGATCAGACTGGCGTGGAACAGAGCATGCAGAGCAGGTGGGCACAAGGATACACAATGTTCATTTCTGTATACCTTTCTGGTTGATTGCTTGAGGTAGAACAGAAAGGATCATCTTCAAAAGCTGTGGAATATTTTCCTCACCTATCACATCTCAAAAAAACATTACTTGAACTGTCTCAAGAGGCTTCTAGATTTCTACTTGCAGGAGACAGCAAGTTAAAAAGTATTTTAAGCCTCTGAGGAAAAAATGTGGTAGACCTATGTCCACTGAGGATGCTAGAAAAAGGTACCTGCAATTCTTGTTTGGTAAGGATAAAGCTTGAGAATCTAATTTATTGAATTAAGTAACAGTGACATTGCACGCAGACAGAAAGAGTCCAGGACAGCCTTTTCCACAGAAAAAATTGCAAATGGGGAGTTATAGAGTAACATTATCTCCGAGGCTACCCTGAAGAGGTGCCTGCAAATAACACTGTAAGATTAAAAAGCAGGGCTCAAGGTGCATCCACACAGACAGAGCTCAGGGAATGGAAAAGATGGGGGCTAGTAGAGCTCAGGGAGGACCAAAGGTCCTTTAGTGTACATGGGGGTGACTGATCTCACAGACTGAGCACAGGTCAAAGTCGCAAAAAAGCCCAAGATTGTAAACCAACAGAATCATCCAGAGATATTTCTACATTTCTCCTGCAGACAATGAGACTGCACACTTGAACTGAGCTAATGGCAGGAGTTTAATCAAACCAGTCCCACAGAAACGCTAAGACACTTGAAACAACTTGTTAGCCAAAATTCCTCCATGCCAAGGTGGAAAGTGAGCCTCAAAAGACATACCAACAATGCAGACGTTTCTCAGTTGATGATGAACAGGTAGCTGTCGCTGCTGTATGCTGTTCTTAACCCAAGTGGTAATACCTACTGGCCTGGAGAACTGGTTAGCTCTCATTTATATCAGTGGAAAGCGGCATATCCACTGAAGTCAATATAGTTTCACAGGGGTAAGTGAGATCAAATTAGCCTCGATGTCCACAGACCTGAGTGTATTACTTGCCTTAAGGCAGGGGAATGAGGAAAAAGGGCTCATATATTGGTATCTATGTTTGGTCTGTGAAGTATTGCTCTCTCTTGCCTAACACGAATTTCAGCAATGGGCTATGTGGAGACATACAATTAAAAAGTCATTTATGTTCAAGATTCCCACATCTCTGACATATGCCTTGTCACAGCAGAAGAGTTTAGCTCTACACCAGAGAGATTTGAGTACTGTGAAAAGGTGGCTACCAGCAAAAAAATCCCTCTGAGGTGGAAAAGGAGAAGAGAGACGTATACACAAAGCAATCCAGAGAGCTTAAAGCAAATCAGGCAACTGCCCAGAACAGCAGGATGATATAGGCACAGGAAAATACTCCCAGATGGCTTTCCCACTACATGGCAGTAAAGTCTGGCTGATGGACCTTGTTGGTGGCAACCGTAGTCAGGAATATAAGGTGCTGACCTTCAAAGCCACCTCCAGGAGTCATCAACAGCCAATATCATCAAAGTTTCTCTGTTTACAGTGCTCCAGCTTGGAATGTAAAACCTCCCAGATGATGCTGGCTCTGGAGAGAGTCCCAGGAAGAGGCTGATGAGCCTGGAAGAGGACAACCACCACCCACAAGCAACTTGATACCCGGACCTTTGAAAATCATAGAATAGTTAGAGACCATCTAGAAAAGCCCACCATCTGCTGGAGCCAACGGGTTGACTGTTTCTATTTTAATCCCCATCCTGATTTTTACATGCTTATTATCACATCATGCCCCCAGCTTCAGGGCAAAGCGTATAGGTGAAGTTGTAACTTGGAAGACACATATACAAACATGCACCCCTTTTGTCAGCCATAGTGTTTTATAGCCCATGGGTGAGCAATAAGCCGGGCTTGGTATCTGCCTCCTGGTATGATATAACTTTCAATCATGTTAATTAAATTAATGTGGCCCGTGCTAATGAAAACCACAAAATACTATTTTGGTGTCCACAAGTGCATACATTTTGATAATACCAACTTGTCATTATGATGTTTCTTTCTACACCAAATACTAGCAATGTAAACATATCTAACAATGCTTTCATCATAACAAAGGAAATTCTGCATCAGCACCAGACTGAATGCAGACAGACTTGTATAAGCAGCAAGCTCCAGAAATATTCAGCCGTTCTAGGGCTCACTGAGTCTTTTATATATTCCTGTATCTAATTTTTTAATCTTCTTTTAAGGTATATTTTTGCCTCATGTTTTGTTTTAGGTTGAGATTTTTTTTTATATTATTATTATTCTTTCCCTGCATGATTAGCCATCCAGGAAATGTTTAAATTACAAAATCATAAGGTTTAAAAGATTTATAGATCAAATTATATTAACCTAATGCAATGGGGTAGCCATACGGAAATTAGAAGTCTTTATATTATATTTTGGTTATTAAATTGCTCCCTTTATACTGTTTAGTTTGTTTGTAACAGCAAGGTTTTGCTGTCTGATGTCAGAACCTGCAGAGTAACCAAGCAAAAACAAATTACTTAGTCCTTGGTTCAAAGAAATAATAGGTTACTAGCATAATTAATTTTATGTTTAATTACTGCAGAATGAAACAATTCAACAATATCCAATCAATCCTCAGAATGACAGAACAGAAGGTCAGCAGTTGCTAAGTCAATTGTTTTGAAAGAGAAATTTATGTCAGGTTCTCTTTTATGTGCTGGAGAATGAAATTGGATAAAAGTGGTCAAGCAAAAGTTAATTAATTGTATAAATGTAATCCTGTTGTCGTGCAAAAATCAGAGGCTCCAGGCACAGCATACAAAACACTGGGTATGCATCAGCCAAGAACATCTAGAAATAGTATCCTTGATTTAAACTAATAACAAAAGGAGAGAAAACAGGAATACTGGAAAACCAGATTGGTTTTGAAACTGGCATTCAGAAGCACATTTGTATGAGCTGATGGTCTCAGTCTGGTGCCTGTAGAGACAAGTCTATGTGACCACAAAGTCTGACCCTGCTTGGCTCCTTGGTGGCAAATCTCAGAGATGGTTCCTTCTAATCTCCCTGTCTTTCCTCACTTTAGAGAGCCAAGCCATCTGAAATGGTATTTCGTGTAAACCAAAGGCGCCATACAAGTTAATCAGGTTCAGATTTGCCAGCTGCTACAATTTTTTGTTTGTTTTTCTGTTCTGAACCTCCAGGTACTCAGTAAGATTTTACTTTTCTGCAGCACTAGCTCATAGTTACCTGAATACACATTCCCATTTCATCTTGAAATACCCGTTTCACCTCCCTCACTCCCAGGAAGGTTTTGCATTTCAGCGGTCTCATCTACAGTTTCCATTGCTTTCCAAGTACTGCTCATCAGATCTACCCAAGACCAGGATTGCCTGGTGGGCTCAGCACCTTCCAACCCCAAGTTTCATTTTTGCTGTACCACTCCCGCTGCTAATAGCAGAGTCCACTCTCATCACCCGCTTCTTTCTTTAAAATCAACTTGTGAAGCAGTCTTTAACCAACCCTTTCTCTTATTTCTCGTTTTCACCATCACAAGGCAGCTGAGGCCTGCAGAGGAATGATCAGGTAGCCCAGTCGTTAATGCCATAACTGAACCTGTTTATGAGGTCCAGAAATGTCTGCTGTGTTGGCTCTGACATCTCGTCAAGGCAGGTCTGTACCAGCATCTGGTGTTCCTTACCTTAGCTCTTGCTGTGTTAATGATATGACCCCTGCTTATTGGTAATAGGGACAACAGAAGCATGAGAAATCACTGACCTATTTGTCACCATATCAAGTTTAATTCCACCCTCCCAGCCTCTTTTAATCCATTTTTGTGCAAAATCCAGCTGGGGAGTGGGCTGCATGCAGAGTGCAGAATCTCCAGGCTCTTCTTTGCCTGTAGACCTGCTTCAGCCCACAGGGCTAAGGGCACTATCGCTGGCAGACCAGGGAAGGACAATGCTTTATTGTTGAGTGTGGAAGTTAAGATGTATTCTTGCATGTAAACTAAACCAAGATGTGTGATGAACCAATTTTGTCACCTGTAACAGGAAAGAGTCCTAGGGCATGCAGGAGAGACCAGTCATTTGAATGTGCAAACAGTGCATTGTGAAGATGATCCTGGCAGCAGCTCTGTAATGCTCTGAGAGCTTCTTTCCCAGGCACTTACCCAGTACAGCTAATACCGATCTTCATCTTGTTCCAGTTCAGTCCGCTTCAATGACGGAAAAACCAGACAGATGCGGAAGGAGGAGTGAACGATGAACTCTGCAGCACCGCACTGGCATTCCTAAGCCTCATCCAGGGTTTGGACAAGACATTTCCAAATTAAGCTGTATACAGCTGTATACTTGTTTTAAATGTATATATTGCAGAATGACCCAAAAGATGGCAACAAGTGGGAAGAGTGGACCCTTGTGATGTTACTATGGTTTTGTATGGTAAACAGTGCTATGGAAAAAGTTACTGAGCTTGAGCAGGGACAGATTCTTAAATCTTAACAGGGCAGGAAGTTTAAATTTTTGGGATGCAAATGCTTTGATAGTGTGGTGACAACACTAAGGCCTACACACTTTCCTCCTTTTAATGGTAACTTTGCAACAGAGGCCAAACACAACTGTTTTCTGTACAGAATGCTTAACACATAAGGCAGAGGCATTGCAAACAACAGTCTAAAAACATGCCGCTCGAGAGGTTATTTTACATTTTTGCTATGCTTGAGTCTGAACCAATGATGCCAGCATTACTAGCCTTTGAAATGAGGGGGTTTACATTGGGAGTGTTGACATAACCTTAGCTACAGCAGGAAAAGAAGGGTATGACAAGATGGAAATGTATATTTTTGGAAATAGGTTTGATTCTGACAACCCTATAACAAACAAGTGAAATTTTAATACTGTGCTTCAATGAAAAATGAGCTGCTGAATAAACACCAGACTAATTCATAAAGAGCAAACTCAGCCTGTTTAATATTTCTTGAACTGTCTCAAAAATTCCATTGATCACTAGTGATTCTGTAAATAGAAAATTCCTGCCATTTTCAAAGGAGTCAGAAAAATCTCATTGGGGTTTGCCTATCAAACTCTTAGACACTTTTGAAGGTCCCAGGCTAAAACATAATAAATCAAGTATGGAATTGTATAGTGTTGGGCTGAGCTGGAACCTATGATTATGTGGTCTGTTCCTGGGATTGTTGTGGTTTTTGTGAGGTATTTTGTTTCTATTTAATTACCACCAAAAAGCAAAATATCCCTCTCTTGGCTGTTGGGTTAGAAGTGCACAAATACTTCAAATATTAGCACTTTGAGCATTCTATGGTTTAGTACAGATGTATGATACTGCATTTTCCTTCTTGGAATGTAAAACTAAATCCATGTCATGCCCAATGTTAAAATAAAATGTCATACTCCTGGGGCTGAATCTTCCCTCCCTGCCCTGTGTTAGTCTTTGCAATATATAAGGAAGGGTTATGAAAACAGAAAGTTGTAAGATACACTGCATTAAGTACATCCAAATGCAAAAGATCAAATAGATATTCACAGCCATTTATAAATTAAAATCAAGGCTCTTTCACTGTGTATTTCAGATGAAGAATTCCTTTTTCCTAGAATATTTTCAAGCTGATAATGTTTGCCCCATTTTCGTAGTATCAATCCATTCCCTTTGTAGTCAAGAAGTACTGAGGCTGCTTAGCACCCTGCAAAACTACCCATAATAATCAAGAGTTACTTGGGCTAAGCTCAAAAATGAACATTGTCCTTCCAGTCTTAAATCAATTCATCTTTGTTTCTCCCACCCAGCAACTCTGCCCCTAAACCTGAACCCACTGCCCACGGCACTAGGGGAGTTCAGACCTGCAGTTCACCACTCGGGATACCACCAGTTGCTCCTCATCAGTGAAATAACAGCTTTAAAGCTCTGCTTTCCTTCTGTTTAGAACAAGCTGCCTCCTGCCACAGTGCATGCCATCCCATCTTTCCCTAGCACAAAATAGTGTACATGGCAAGCTGTTTTCTTTTTTAAGCAGGCTACCTTGGGTATCTTGCCTGGGGGGTAAAATACCGATAAAATCAAGGTAGCTTTGACAAGGGGAGTAGTTTACTTAAATTAGCATCTCTAATTCAGGGTGGTGGGGGAGTTTGGGATAATTTCATGTTAGGCAGAGTTAAAACCCAGTCTGTCCAGTTGCAGTGCTATTTTAACCCAAACTAACATCTTTCCCACACTTCTCCCTTGTAGCACAGACATGCTTTTGACTGACAGGCTCTCCCTCACGACTTTATTCCTGTCCTTTCATTTCTCCTCCTCTTCCCAGAAAACACTCTGGAATATAACATCGGTTCTCCCCCATCTATTTTATTTATTTTTTAAAAAAGGAAATATACATAATTTTCAGACTGCCCAGAAACAGATGCCCTTTGCTTGCCTTCATTCTTTCTCCCAAATCCCACATTCACATGCTAAAAGCATACTTGTACTTTTTACGAAGAAGGAGAAAAATAGCAGATGATGTAGATAGCCGATGCAGCCTTGTACACAATAAAAGCCCTTGCCATGCTACTTTAAGTCAACTTTTCACACTGAGAAGCTGCACAGATGTTACTTAACCCAGGCTGCAGTGGACTAATTTTTAGATGTTGACTCCTGGAATCACTCAAAACTTTTGCTTCCTTCTCCTTATGCAAACAAGAACAAATCTCTTAACATAAATGTTAAAAAGATTTGCATATTTAGAGTTCAGAGCAGCTCTGTTAATTCCTTTGAAATGCAGGCACATCAAGCCTCCCAAACCGCTCACAAAGCCAGCTGGGCTGTGCTTCCTATCACTTACCCTACAGCTTTATTCTGAACCTCTCTATGAGCTGATGTAAGCATAATTTATACTACTTCAGAGCTGGATTCATTTGTTCAATAACATCTATGTTAAATTCTTTCACTCGTACTATACAATCAAAAGGTTCATGTAGGTCAGGGAGTGAATAATTTTATTAGTAACCTTTTTTCTGTATACTCACATAGCCAAAACCTGAAATAATTATGTATTATACTAATGTGCATGTTATAATGTTCTCATCTGTACACACAGCTCATGTGTACAGATTAAGTTTCCCTCCTTTTCCTCTCAAAGGATAAAAAAGTTTGGTTTATTATAGATCTTTATCTTCAGCACCATACTTCAGAGAGAGTGATAGGTCAGCATGCCTCAGTTTAAGTTTATGAACTGACAGTCCACTTTCAATGACAAAAGAAAATGTAACCTAGGCTGGTTTTCAACCACTGATTGTCAGATCCCATGTTCAATATGTCATATGGAGTACACTTCATTAAGGACTGAATTACATTACTTGTAACATGAGCTAAATTAAAGTCAGTGTCAGGCTGCATAAATCACCAATTTAAATATATCGCTAAGTGGATTGAAACAGTCAACAGCACCCTGTGCCCTAAAATAACCCAAAAATCTGGGCTTTATTTTCATACACTGTGAGGATGACAGGAGAATTTTTGTTCTTTGCTAGGGCTCACAATTTTACTGTCAGAAACTACTGAACTTTTAAGGAACAGCAATGGTCCTGTAACACTTCTCGGACAACATATTTCATGGTGCTGTGATTTCAGAGCTCCCAAGGAACAGACTCAGAGCATCTGTCAGGCTGTCACAGGAGTCCATTGTGTCAACAGGGTGGAAATTTGGTATCCCACCTGCTTGAGGAAGAGCATGTGAAGGGACAACCCTGGAAACAGTGGCACAGTCACTAGGGCAGCCCTGGGCCAGCCCTGGGACAACACCACTCAGGTCAACAGGATGTCATAAGATTTAGGCAGACAGTTTCCCCACCAAGATATTTTTCTGTTACCAGAGGAAGAAAAAGCTACATGAAAAGGACACTATCGGTAAAAAAAATGCATAGATCCCTCGTCTGAAAAATCCAGAACACACCTCCCGCGGCAGTTTAATTCCCATGCATCCCCATTCATTAGGGTATAACTTTTTCCCCTACATTAAGCTGAGAAGAGAATAAAGACTCCTAGACCCGCTCTGAAATTTTAGGGGAGGAATTGACTGGCCAGAGCAGTGAAAGACATTTCCAGATGACAATGGGTGGTAGAAATAATTAGCACAAAGTTCCAATTCTTCATGCCCGTTGCCTGAGTCAGAAAAATGCCCCTGAAGGCCAAGAAAATACATCAGTGTAAGACTGGTGAATGCAAGTAAAGAATTAGACTCTAAATTGTTTCTTCTTATTTATTCCAGCTGTTTGAACAGTGGATTAACTTCTGTTAAATAAGTAAACTAAACTTACTTATTAAAAAATAAATAAGACTTGTCTGTTCTTTTCAATAGATCTATCATGTGTTTAATGTGAGAGGAAGATGAGAAGTGGAATAGTGAAGAGCCTTTTTCTGCTGGTCTGCTTGCCATCTGGATCTCTCTAGGTCCTGGTATCCACAGGATAGGAAGGAAAAAAAATCAAAGTATTCCTGGAAGGAAGAAGAGGCTGCTACCTAGTAGACAAATGGGAAAGGGAAACCCAGAATTGAAGAGAAGGGAGAAGGGGAAATGTGAAACTCATTTATTTAGCCTCCTAGTGCAGATTTCTTAGCATGCCCCTTAACTTTCTGATCTCTTTGTTTTCTTGAGTATGATGATTTTCATGCCTTCTATTCTTTTTCCTCACATTTTAGTTTGATGTTCATTCTCCACAAGCTTCCTGCATGTGTCAGCATGAAACAATAGGCTCTCATTACACTTGGCTTCTTTCATCTCCTTCAGACACTGACCTACATTTGTTCTGTTTTTGTCAGCGTGGAAACATTTTCCCGGATCAGTTGGTTAAAAAAATAAAATAAATCACATGTTTCTTATTACCAACCGTGTTCTGTTGTCTAGAGTGTTTACTCTGGATGGTCTTGCAAAGCGATTTCAATTAAATTAAGAAGTCCTCTGCTACTAAGATACCTGTTTGGAGTTGAAGCTTTATGCTTATTGGAAGTGAAGTGTTAGCAGAGCATGGGAAACCATACCTCAGTGACCATCATTTCATGTGCTGTCATTGCAGGATTAGTGAAAAAAGCTTGTGAATCCCTGCTGTGGTTTGTGTGAGACCTCACCGTGTACGTTGTGACCAAGCCCAAAACAAGTGACAAGAAAAACCTCTTCCAATCCGCTATTGCATGTCTTCATTTTGCACTGATGTGTTGCTCATGTGTTGATCTGATAACACTGCACCATTCTGGTCTCTACTTTTCTGTCAGACAGCTTGGCCAATTTTCCCAGAGAAAGTGGGAATGGTTTGGTTCCAAGCTGCCTAGTCCAGCTTAGAAGCAAGGCAAGGAGTGTGGAGTCAGTGTTAAAAGGGTGGGAGACATCCTCTGCCTGGTGACTTGGAGAAGTCCAAGCAACCTTGCTGCCAGTTCTAGATCCAATTCCAAGCAACACTGCATATTCTAGATAGAACCAGGACCCCCATGTATGCTGTCCTGCTACAGACCAATTGCCACTTCCACATCACATTGCAGAAGCTGCTGAGCAATTAGGAAGTATTTCTGTTTGTATTTTAACTGCAGAAGAGCTTGCTTAATACAGCTATGCACTCAACTTTTTATACATGTGTTCCAGCCTGGGGTTGTTAAGCCACAGATGCTGTGAATCCTTAGCTGTTGATTTTTGAAGCAGTGACCATACGCATGCACCATCAAATACAGAATTGCGATCAAGGTGACTTTCCCGTCAGACACTCATGGACATCTACACAAATATCGCAAGATTCTTTCTCTGAGAAAGTGCAAAAACTCAAGATAGCAAAGACAAAACATGAGCAGTTGCACAAAAAACAGTGTCTAGTCACACCAACCACACACACTCTTACCCTTACCATGCAAAATGGCAGATGCAGCAGGTTTCATCCTGGCACTTTCAAACACCAACCCAAATAAATACAGTGCTGATGCACAAAACTAGAGTTTTGGTAATGTGGTTTGGCAAAGCAACCCTGACTATGGGCCATCTGGAAACAGGTTGTGTTTGACCTCAGTTTTATAAACCGGAGGCTAAGCATGCTTCAACCCATCTTAGTTTGTGGGAACGCCTATAGCATAAGCATTATGCTGTCCTCTTGAAGACAATAATTTTTAAAACACTTTTTTTTTTTTTTTTTTAGTTTTCTGCCTGTTGGTCCAAGGGAAAAAAACACAATGTTTGAATATTTATAGAAGGGCAAAGCCAAAGCAGCTGCAAGTCAAATGTTCAGGCAGCCTCAGCTTCTGGGTAGGCATGTATATGACTTAATAATGCCAAACCAAAAGAAATTTGTCTGTCCAAATGCCTAGTTTCAGGACCACACAGTTTGAGATGTGAGTCAACCCCTTGTGTCTTGCTAAGATGTAGTGGAGCTGTGCTGTCGGCCAAAGCCAGTACGTAAACTGGTAGTAGATGAGCACAACTGTTCTTTCTATGTAGCTTGTTCAGCCAAACTACCCTTAACACAACCAGGATGCACCTCAAGCATCAGCAAAATAGGGCTCCTGACATGCACCTGATGGCACCGTTGCAACCAGGGCATTGAGGAGAAGGCTGAAAACAACTAGACAAATCCTGCCAGTATATAGCCTCCCAAGCACAGGTCTGAGGATTCCTAGGGGAAAAAGCAGTAGAAAGGAGCTGCAAAACATAGACCACCTGGGTGTGAATTGCAACACAGGCACTCCATGTTCAAAAGGCCAAAGTTCCTGCTGGCCCTAAGCAGCACTGGTTTGGTTTGCAGGCACTTAGGTACAAGCCACCATCCTCTGCTACTTGGCATGCTCTCTGCAATAATGGACTAGCAGTTTCACCACATTACATGAACTTCCGTGCTCCCTGAGGACAGGAGCAAACATAACCACACAAAACAGATTTGATCCCTAGAACCACCTATCATTCTAAGATGGAACAACCTCAGCAAAGAGATTTCTCAATTAATTAATCATTCATCATAGCAAACTCAGTAATTGGTCATTTAAAAAAAAAAAATGTGAGTTTGCCTTTGATTACAGAGTGGGCTACAGGATCCATATTCTTTTATTTCCTGATTTCAGCTCCTATTAAAAACTGCCTGAAAAGTCACCATTTAAGCTTTCCAGCTCCAGTCAAAAATATATTCTTTGGAGAGACATCAACACTTTTTCCATTTAAGCACACAGAAAGATGACATACTCATGAATGATGGTAGGCCAAAAGGGTCCTTAAAGTCCCAAATCACTGAACATATTCAAATAAAGTTTTAATACTAACTTAGGTGGAATATAGAAGATAGAGTGGCTTGTTCCTCTCAGCAAAAGCTTTGCATTACCAGCCAGGAGCCTTAAAGTAACTTCAATAGCCAATGTCAGGATTTTCCTTACATGGGAAGACCTCACGCACAGTATGAAGACCACCTTTGACAAAGGTACACACCACCCCGAGATGTCCTTCATGTAGCCTCACATGTGCCAAGTCACACATGCCACTGAATGCACATAAGTAGTAACATGCAGGGAGACTTTTGAAGTACTGAAGGAAACAGGATTTTGGATAATACTCACAGATATGTCCCCACCAAACAGTAGACCGCTGACATACGCTCCTCCCTTTATAATGGTAATGAAACCAAAATAATAATTATCTGAAGACTTACTGTTCTCTATTCAAATCCCCCCTCCCTTACGCCAAACATGGGAAAGATTTGTCCCAGTGAGGACCTTCTTACTCTGGCTTGTCTCCATGTGCAACAGATTTAGTGCCTCAGTCAGAAACCACAACTCTCAGTGCTATTGCCCTACTCTGAGCTCCTGACAAGTACTATAGATTTTCTATAACTGATTAGGAGATTATTTTGGCTAGTCTTGCACTTGCGTAAGTGATTCCTAAAGAATGCTTAGTACTTTGGTATATGATGCCAGTTTCGAGCTCTTTATTAGCACTTACTGGTATTAGGTAAAATTTTGAATAGACAGGACAAATCATTTCTAATCCCAAAGGATGCTTGTGAGCTTTATAAAACATTTATGTAAAGGAACCACTGTGCTGAAGTTTACAGTGACCTCTTTCCTTGCCCTAAGCAGGTGAAAGGTAGCAGGCAGACACCTTAGTATATATACATCCTATGTAAAAATAGTTTGCAAAAATAAACTGAAGTAACAACAACTTGATGGACTTCAACTGGAGGAAATGACACAGTTGTTGAGAAATGTGCAGTGAAGCCAGAGGACAGTCTTAGCCACATCAAGGTGGTGTTTGCAAGGAAGAGGTTGCCTGTACATGACCAAGGACCAGATGCAAATACAAAAGACAGTGACAAGAAGCACAGAGGAGTGTCTCACTTTCACCACTAGAAAAGTGCATGGTCTCCCAGCCCAAGCTGGCACAAAGATAATCACAAACACTCCTACATCTAAGCTGAACAGATATTCACTTTTGGTAACTAGCTCTGCTGAAACAAATTGTCCATGCTTTTGGGAGATTGTTTTGCTAGGAAGCCCCTTACAACTCAAAGCCTTCATTGATGGAAAGCAGTTTTGCAGAGCATCCTGGCCAACTTTACTTGTTGGTACTCAGCCATTCCTTGTTACATTGCCTGCAGATATTAAAAAATAATGTGCTGACCCAGACATCAGAGATGTCGGAGAAGAAGAAAAACAAGAAGCATGCCTGCACTTCTTGCTCCAGATAAGGATAAGGGGTTTATCAGGTCTCAGCAACACCTGAGATGTAAACCTCAATTCCTTTTAACAGTCAGGCTAGGTCTGTGTCTTCTGTCTTCCATTTTCTCTCCTTTTAACCTCCTGTCTAACAAAGGTCAGACTTGCTCAGCCATGAAAAAACCACTCTTGCAATTCTTTGATTGGAGGCAAGCTAAGACAACAGGCCAGGTATGGAGCAGACCAAGCAAGATTTACATGTACTGACTCCTTTAAAGCTCAACAAGCGAAAATCATGCTAGCTGATTTTCAGCAGGTGAGTTGTAAGCTGCATTTTTCTTTTGCCCTTTTTACTTTGTCCCCTCTTTCTTCTTTATTTGTGTACATTTGATATTTTTATCCCTTTGTCCTTAAGAACAAACAAGATTGGACTTTAACGATAATGCTTCAGAGCTGCTACCTAGAACTAGCTACTTCTTTCACAGAAAAGTCACTTAATACCATCTGAGAGAGTGACAAACAGAAGATTACACACACACACAGAGCCCTTTAAAGGAGTCTGCAGCTAAAGCAGAATAAAGAAAAACAAAGTAAAGATGCAGTTCAGTATTAACACCTGAACTGCAATATTCTTTTCTCTGATTGTCTTCAAAAAGGGCATACTGTATGTTCCTGAAGGGCATGATTTAGTTATTGTTAGGAATGGTTCGACTCAATGATCCGGTAGGTCTTTTCTAACCTGGTGGTTCTATGATTCTATGATTCAGCTACACAAAAAAACCCAATGCAAGTACGTCTATGCTTAGTTCAACTGAATCACAGAAAGCTTAAGACTACTCTACACAGGCTCAGAATCCCAGCACTTCAGTGGACCCTTGAGCAGAGGAGCTAATTTCAGATGGGTTTCAATGGTTATAAAACACACAGACTGCACCCATACCATGCCGGGACAGAAGAGAGGTAAGGGTGCTTCCCAATTGCAGCACCTGCAGCTTGGGGTTTTATGTCCCCCAAACAGAGCTTGTGTAATCAAATCAGCACAGAGCACTCTGCCACTACAACTCACAATCTGGCATCTTAAAACCACCACAGAAGTGAAAGAAATGCAGTATTTTGCCTCCTGCTCGTTCTGTTGCTACAAAGGGCCAAACCAACTTACTTCGTCTTTGAAAGGACAATTAGGCATGTGCTGCCAGAGCCTCAACACACCACCTCATCATCCCTTTCCCAGAAGAGAACAAATGATGGCCCCTTCCATAAGTGGAAGCATCTTTTTGGCTAGAGCCAACATAGAAACACACACTCTTACCAGAAGGTGCTGCTGCATCTCAAACAATGCAAATCAGCCAAGGACTTCTGTTTCTACACTGCTCTCCAGAAAGTTTGACTTTAAAAAAAAAAAAAAAGAGTCACAGAAAGACCAGGCCAGCCCAGACATCAGGGGCCAGTCCCTCAGCTGGTGTGAATTAGTCAACCTCCTTCAACACAATTAAAGTAATTTATTCCCACTGAAAAGCTGCTTTAGAAAATGGAAGACTAAGAATCCAGTATCAGGGTCCAGATTTCAAATCCTCTCCCCAGCCAGACCTCCAGATGGTATCAATCTGCCTGGACAACCCAGAAAGCCTAATCATATCTCTTAAGGTGCTATTTGGATGCTTTGGATGGTGGGTCAGTGCAAGGAAGAACCTGACCTCTTATTTTAAGCCGATGAAGAAGAAAAAAAAGACCAAAGCATTTTGCTATTGCTACAGTTTTAAGACAGTTACCAAAATTAAAATAATATCTAAATTTATGGCTCCCTTCATCAGTCTCTTAGTCTCTCCTCTATGATAGTGGCATCAGAAAATTGCCAAATCTAGTGCGAAGGCTGACAACCTTCACAGAAAGATCTTTGTATGCAAAGCTTTTAGAGGGAGCATAACTCAGGACTCATCAAAAAATAAATAAGTCCACTACAAAAGAAAAAGACATCTTCATGTTTTTCCAAGGGATTTGTTTGGTCCTAACAGATTTATTTTTCCTGCAGTTCTGCGAGTGTGGTGCTGATAGCCTCACAGTGAGAGCTCAGCTAAAGCCACTGCTAGCATGTCATAAAGAAAGTGGGTAATGGGGTGAAGGGGTCCACAAAGCAGGGGAGCTCATCCATCTTCAGCTGAAAACTCCCTTCAAGACCAACCCTTTCTGCGACTCCCAGCAACTTAACTTATCCAAATGCCCTTTCTCCCTGATAGATGAGACCACACAGGATCTAACCTGCAGATCATGCTATCTCAACAAAGGCCAGCACCAGATGTTTTGAAAGATGATGGAGACAAACAAACAGGAAAAGCCGTATGAAGACAGGGAATAATCTAATCTCTCACAAACAGCTCTTTACCTTAACTCCAAAACTCACCACCAGCTTTAAGCCGGTTTATTCCAGTTTAGTGGTTACTCTAAGAAAAATGACTGTGTAGACATCATGCAAAACATAGCAGAGGTAGCACCTAGTAATCACCTGGGATGGACAGAAATACCTGAAGAGGTTTGATGCTTAACTTCCACTGATATGTGAACATTGTTCCAAAGTCATTTGAATCAAACTTAAAAATATATTTAATTTCTACCAACAAAGGAAGTAATTCAGTCAACTGAAAGCACGTTTTGGTCTCCTTCTTTGATATTACCTGTAGTTCCTACTGAGTATCTACTATCATTCCAGCCTTAAGTACCCACTAGAAAACTCAAGATAGTAGCTCTTGCATTGGCTCTCAGAATCCCTAAAGACAGAAAAACAAAAGCCACACCACATAGCCACCAGCACCACCATTAAGTTATGCAAAGTCCTAGTCACTACATCCCTTCCATGGAGGAGTCTTTCCTTGGATAAGCTACACAGCAATGCTTCATCAAAGAGCACAAATTTATTTACATATTTTAAAACGCATTGGGACGTCATTTCCTGACAGAACAAAGACATTTTAAGGCATCTTTGCTGTCTATGTTTCTTCATGTTAAGAAAAATTTTGATTGCAAGCAATAATTAATTGATCACATAGAGTGTGCGTGCTTTGGAATTGCTGTGAATGAAACTGCATTGAAAACATCCTAACAAGGACATCCCCATATATTTGAAAACAGACAGAGCTGCAAAATGAATACTGAATGTCATTCAAAGCTGATAATAACCATCATTCAATGGCAGTAAACAAATAAACAAAACCTTTTGGGCTAACAATTATTGAAAGGGTTTAAAATTGCTGATTACTATCGTAATATCTGTAATGGAGAACAGCTGAATTTTTGCATGTTCTGAAGAGCTTGCTGAAGTAGCAAAGACCATTTTGTATATGAGTGATTTACATTCCTTTTTGGTGCTTTACTATATACATACACATAACTATCTCAGGACGAAATCAAAACTATGGGCCTGCACCTAATGGAAAACATAAAATAAAAGGTCTGTCGATGTTGTGAACTTTTCCTTTTTTTCCAGTAGCCAAGAGATAATCCTTTATTTCTTTGTCATCTTTCTGAAATGCTGATATTCCAGTTCATATTAACTTAATGGAAAATTCGCAAAGGTGAATGGAAGCTAACTCTCTCCAAAAACAAACAAAAAGAAAAAATTACACCAAAATGAAGAAACCCCAACTGGCAACATGGGAACAATGAGGAATGCTGCTGGGCAGCTCAGCAGACAAAGCAACCACTTTAAACATCAGTAACTCTCTTCTAAGACCTGGAAGGTTTACACTCAGAACATAGGGGAGCGCCTGGTTTTCAGGCCTCCTCTGCCTTGGACATACCTTCTTACCCCCAGGAAAGGGAGAGCAATTAAGAGAGTAGTCATGAGACGTGAGGCATGGGTCACGTAGGGGTTTCTTCGGAGCTGAGGAGGCAGAAATATCCCAAAGGTGGGAGAAATAGCTCTTGAGTATTGGTTTCCCTGAGCCATTTAAGGCACCAAGATCCCAGATTCCTACCTTGATGAAGAGAACGGCCATAGAAATGGTCTATTAGACATGAAAAGAGGCAATAAACCACAGGAAACAGAAGCTGTACAGTTTCTTCCTCCTTAGTGGTAGCATTGCGCTTAGGGTTGCATTTGTGAGCTTAGCTCTAGCAGGACTGCAAGACAGGCTACATATGGTAAGGATCAGTGCCAAGGCTGTAAGAAAAAGGATCACCTACTGTCAGCAACTGGGAGCAGTTGTCTCCCTTTGTCTCAGTGCCCAGCTGTTCAGGGAGGAGAACTTAGACCTGCCCCACCACAGGCACCAGTTTTCATTTCACCTCCACTGTTATCCAACACGACATTTAGATAGCTAAGAACATAGACTTAGAGAGTGACAGAGGTTAAAGGATGAAATAAAGCCACATCCTCAGATTCTTACTGAGACCTCTTCTACCCAGCAGGATTTCGAACAAAATAGTACTATACAGGAAGAAAAAAAATTACTGATTAACCCCCTATTTTCTCTAGTTTGCTCTGCTCTCACCTCTGTTTTGCATCAGTCCTTGCTGAGATCAACCATATCTCAGGACCCCATACAAAGAATTACAGAAAGATAAACTTCCAGCCTGAAGCCACAGTAGATCAAGTTCATAGAGAGCTTAAATAAACTAGATTTTACAGTGAGGCTGGGCTTGATGAACATCACTGGATGGTACTTAAAGAGCTAACTGTGGCTATCTCTCAAAAGTTAATCTGAGACCTTATAGAGGACAGACAAAGGTCTTCTTGGGGTTTGTTTCTCAGTCGTTTGTTTGGTTGGTTGGTTGGTTGGTTTCTCCCTTTTTTCTTTTAAAGAACTGGGTTATCCTAGATCAGTAATTTAACCTGCTAGAAAAAAAGATTTAGAACAAATATATAATATGAAAACAGCCTAGGATATAACAAGAACATGTGGACTAGCCAATATAGACTTTTCCAAGAACAATTATCAGACTAACAGAATTTCCTCCTATAGTAGCTTAACAACCTATACAGAAAGATCAATAAGTATCATATACCACAGATGAAGTAAACTATTTCTTATTACACTCTTGTAAGAAAATCAGGAGAATGTGATCTTCACATAAAGGCTCTGGACTAAATGTAAAACAATTTCTTAAAGCCATTCCCAGAAAAGTGTTCTCTATGATTTCTGGTCACAATGGCAGAAACATTCTCCAGAGTCATGCCTGGTCCTGGGCACTATTTCCATGAGTGCTGCAACAAATAGGTTAGAATATATATACAAATTTTACAGAGGGGATCAGTCTAGGAGGTATTATAATGACAGAATTAGAACTCAAAACCAGAGAAGCAGCTTGAAGAAGATATGACAAAATTCACTGGGGATAAATAAAAAACTCTATATTTTGACAGGATGACCAACAGCACTAAAGACAGAATAGGACAGCCCCAGGATTTCCTCCTTCCAGAGAAAATATCTGATTTTAACCCTGCTGTCTTATAAGAAAATCCTTAAACCCATATGGGTTACTGAGTAAGAAAAAACAAGCTAAAAAATCCCAGTGATGTAGAAGCAAGGTGGGAAATGCTGATGTACTTTTAGAGGAAAAAAAAAAAAAAAAAAGAAAAAAAAAAAAAAAAAAAAAAAAAAAAAAAAAAAAAAAAAAAAAAAAAAAAAAAGCAGCTCCCAGACTGTTTCCAGTGGTTTTGACCATTTGATGTATGCTAATATACACTCAGCTACATGGCCCCATGGACTTGCTATGTTATCGCTGTGTTACTAAGGCTCAGAAACCTGCCTGGTAGCAGTGTTTGGTGAGGTTGTCCTCCATCCCTCTCTGATTAGGGCTGGAGGACTCTTGCTGTTCACCAGTAATGAAGCCTTATCATTGCTTCCTGGGATGTAAACATATATTTATTATATGTGTACAAAAATTAGGCTTTGCTTGGTCAGACCCCATGGGCTCAGTGCCTCCTGGTAAATGGAGACATAGCCCACTCCCTCCACATAGGTTTCTTTTGAGGAGCAGGCAAGAGGTAGACTTGTGGCAAGCAACATTACCGTAAGTAATTTTCCCTTACTTTATATAAGCAAATGCCTTTGATATACAGCAATCCCCAACGTCTTCAGGTTACATGCTTATTTTAAGATCTTCTGTTTACTTTATGATCTTCATAGGTCATTGACATCCCATTTAGCTCTGGTGACCCTGTTTATACAATTGCAATATACATTAAAAAGCGTTCCTTTGGATAACATTAACATTCTTGATCTTAATCCATCACATGGGCTAACAATAGCTCCAGCTCAGATGTGCTCATAACTGTTAAAAGCTTTCATGTAGAATCCAATATACATATTGAGTGGGAGAGGCTTGATCAAACAGATTGGCTTTCTTTTTTCCATTCTAAGTGGCAGAGGATCCAGAACTATGTAAATTTTCATTAAACACATTGCAGGACCCCTCCATCCACCACTCATTGCAATTAGATTCCCTGGGAAATGTGGGGGGTTTCTTCCCCTATCCACCTCTAGAACATGACACTGTTTCTGGAGCAGTCAACCACAACCACATCCAGGAGCTTTGGATCTTGCTTTTCTCCCACTTGCTGAAAACCCAAATCAGTGCTAATGCTAGCATTTAACAAGGTCTGGCAGAGAAGCAAAACCTGTCTGATATCACCATGAAGGCTGCAATTTCCTGTGCCCAAGGATCCAGGAGCACCTTCCAGAAAATTCATCAGGAAGCCATGTTGCCTTTTACGTCTTTAACTCACTTGACATTTCTCCACTCCTGATTATCATATCCCACACCTGTGGCGGGGATTCCCGGAAAGTTCCTTTGGGATCTGAGCTGTGAGGACCTAAGCTTTCCTTACGTTGCCAGAATCACAAGACAAAAAAAAAAATCAAAAATTGTCCCCCCATCCCTTGCAAAAGTCTGGGTACTTCCAACTGATGGGTGCTCAGTGATGGGATGTCACCAGTACATGCTGAGTAGCTTCTACAGAAACCAGCAAGTCCATTGCAAAATCAGCCAGGATGGCTTAAAACCACCCAGAGAGCAAACATGGTCTTGAATGGTGGACCTTGGGTGGTATCATAGCAGCAGCGTCAAGCAGCAAAACTGAGAATGTCCATGACAAAGGAGAGTTTGATATTTTTTCTTTTAATGAGGTTGGTGGTGATAACATGATAGATTGATACACTGAGCATACCATTCATGGAAGACAACACTGTTTATTAAAAAATCTACTTTTTTCAATGTTTTACCAGATTTAAAGGGATGGAGTCCAAACATGCAAACCATTCTTTGGTCCTCTCAATTATTTTGGTCTGGTTCAGAAATGGATACTTCTGTGTAGGTGAAGAACTGGAGCTGGCAACTTTCCAAGGCCTCCTCCAGCACCTCTTCCCATGACTTCTCTGACATTGCTTCTATACTAGCTCTTATCACGTGAGAAATATCCACCTTATAAACATGATAAAAGTCATAAAATGTGGCTGTACCCAGGATGGGATGACCCTTCTTTTTGCTTTTCTTTGTTTTGCTTTCCTCTATAGGTTCAAAAAAATGACATTTTGGCAGGCACATTAATGTCTTTTGGGCTCAGCCCATATTTCCCAGGAGACCAGGTTCAGTTGCAGGGCAAAAGAAAAAAAGTACTAATAAAACATCTAACACAGTTGCCATGACACACCAAAGACAGGATGAATACGCTGAAGAGGACATGCCACATGAGGAGAAAGGAGAGCAGGAGACCATGAGAGCAGCAGAGAAACCAGGCGACACGTCCTTGGGTCAGATGGGTCACACATCCGTGGGTCACACCTTTGAGCAGTGCCAGCTGTCCCACTGCCAGACCCTCAGTCATGTCACTGGTTCCTGGTGAATAGAAACAAGATTTGGGAAATTTGGGGTGAGGGCTGACAGCAGGAACTGGGTTGCAGAGGGAGACTGCCAGCACCCCTGGTGCCTTTGCAACTCCAACATAGTGATGAGCAGCAAGCCCAAAAATGGGATCCTGGGTCAGGAGAGAAAAAGTGTAGATGATATCACTTCCATCCAGTAGTAATATTAAAATAAGACATCTAATTCAAAGAAAATAAAAGAAATATTAAAACTGTAAGAGTGCAAAATGTGAGTAAAGCAAATTCTTCCTGACTTCAAAAAGTAAACTTGCATCTAGTCAAAACCATAGACTTCAAACCACAAGTGAATAAGTGACTGCAAAAGGGTAAATTAGGCAGGAGGGAGATTTTTTCAGTGACAGAGGAACACATACGTGAGTCTAAGGTTCCAAGAGTCAGCTCTGCATAGACATACTTGATGTGGGTTTACTGCTACAAGTGTGGAGACAGCAGTGCCGATTCCTGGCATGCGCTTCAGCAATGCTACCCTATTCCCAGCTGCCAATACCCCTCCAACTTAACAAGCCATTTGGAACAGAGGCACTTAATTTATTTGCTCATTCCTTCAGATGGACATCTTACAGGATGTGTCTCATTTGTCCCAGAGCATACAGAGCCCCATATTTTGCAAAGACAAACTTCCCTGAATTCCAGCAAGGAATTTTTTTGGTGCTAGTGATGCATTAAGAAGCAACAGAGCTAAAATCCCTGCTCTGCACTGGAAGGACTAGCTGGTGAACAGGGTTAAGAATGGCATGGACATCCCTTCCTAGAACAAGGGCAGAGGCAGGCTTTAGCATACAATCCAGGAGCTATGCCAGTGTGCCCATGGAGTCAGGAATGCGGATGAAGTGAGGAGACAACTAAGGAGCCTCCCGGTTTCACTCCAGGAATGACAAGATTTGTTTGATGTACACGCAGAGGTTTAAGTTTTGGCCAAACTCAGAGTTCAAAAGGAATGTCTGTGGGATGGGAAATTAACCTGCCAGTTTGGCTTTGCCAAAACCACATTTTAAAATGTTATAAACTGATTTTACACAGCTCTCTTCAACACCTTCGAGCTGCATGAACCACAATATTATTTAAGATTCCCCCTCCTTCCTTTGTGGGCAAGTGCCACCAAATAAAATAAACAACCCAATGCTGAAAGGTTTCTCCTGCTTCACACAAGAAAGGAAGAGCAGCAAATCAGCACAGCCTCTGGCTCCAGCACTCTGGTAAGCTCTAGGGCACTTTTACTGGCAGCATTTCTCCCAAGGAAGGTGTGAACAGCAATAGAAGATCTCTCTATAAATCTGGAGAGCTGCTCCTTCCAAGTCCATGCTCTCAGAGAGTCAAGTTCTCTGAAATACCAGTTTCTATTTCCAGCCGTGTGGCATGGTAGATGTGGATAAACTCAGCTGCATCTCAAGAAAGGAGGACAGTTCCGAAGCAAGCAAATGTTCTCCAAGATGTTTTCAACTCGCAAAACAAAACTACAGTGAAAGCCAGAGAGCAGAACAGCAGTTTTTGGCTATCATTTCAGATATTTATACTGGAATACAATTGTTACTGCTTCCATCCTAATTTCTCCTTCTGCTCACTCCTACAGGGAATAGCATTAGGATGGCACTGCACTCTACTGCCACAATAATGAAGATGTCACTAATTTACCATTTAGACTTCACTGCCTATAAAACAGGAGGAGGAAATGGGCTGCAAGCATGATAAGGAGCAAACTCTGATTTGAACACAGAGAGACCTGGGAGGGAAAGGAGGAAATTAAAGACTATCAACTCAGAGCATCTTTCCAGCCATCGGGCATCATAGCTGAAGTGCAAGATGGTCCCAGGACCACCGGGAGCAGGAGAAGGCCCTGATAGCCCACAAGTTGGCCATGTTGGAAATGTCATTGCTTAGGAAGTATTTCCTAGCATTACTCAGCCATCATGTTTCTTCACAGATTTGTCCATGTTTGCTAGTGGGAAGCATCTGATGCTTCTGGGGTCCCAGCCACTGTAGCAAATATTTGAATCTTAGCCTGCACTTGAAGCCCTAGTTGAGCAGAGATGCCTTTCTAAAATTAGACTATCAGAGGATGTGGGTGTCTCTTTTATGGGAAGGGAGAGATGCATAAGAACTAAGATTCACACCAAAGCCAGTTCAGCCCTATCTCCTGATGCGAGGGACAGAGGGAGTAAAAGAGAGAAAACTCAGCCCTCAAGTTTCATTCAGGTCAAGACTCAAGCTCAGATCTAGATGTCAAAGTCTTGGTTTCAAGTCTCTATTGCAACTGATAATAAACTGCCTGCATATGGGGAAACAATTGCATCAGGGAAGACCGAGAACCGCATGTTTAAATACGCAGCAGCCTCAAAGTTAGGATGTTCACATGGAAAGTAGGAGATGTGAATTAAAACCGTTGCTCCCAATCAGAGGTCTGAGGAGGGCCACTGTGCTGCTGAAGCCAAGCCCAAGACTGAAACATCCACCCATCTCAGACTCCACAGCAGAGCCAGACATGACTTTTGAGAGCTGGCCAGCGATCTAGGGTGCTCAAAATAGGCCCCACCTTCTATCCCGTCTTGGAGGTGTACTCCAAGACAAAACATCCTTACAAAAACCTCCAGAGTATTTCCTGAAGCTTCCCAGAACTTGCCAAATTTCATCAAAATTTTCCAGAGATCCCAAATTCACCCACGCTGTTCAATCCTAGGAGTGTGAAATCTTATTTTCCAGTTCTTTGCTTTAATTTAATGAATCATCCCCTGTGTAACCTCCCTTGGAGAACATTTTGAAGCCCCATGTACTTCCCTCCCTCCCCACAGACAACACAGCCAGCATCTGGCAAGTACCCCAGCATTTATCTTTCCAAACTGGGTTGCAAGAACTTGGTAATGCTACTCAGATACAATTACCCTGGACTCTTCTTCTAGAGGAAAAGCCTCCAAGAGAGGACAGAAGTATGGCAAGCATATCTCTCCTGCTGCTTCTTAGGGAGACAATTGCTAGACAGCAAATTGAACCAAATCCGAGTTGCTACTTGGGCTGAGGAGCCTCCAGGAACCTCAGTGAATCTGTCCCTAAAATAATGCTCCATTTTCCCTCTAACTACTACTGACTGATTAAATCAACTTCAGCATACTGCAGGTCTTTGCTGCTGTTGTTATTTTCTGCGTTACTGTTTTTTTGGATAAGATATACTTAAGGAAAACACTAGAGATCTCAATTAAGCAGCTGGGTGACTTATAAATATATATTTATGTTTGAAGCCTAAGTGGCCATTGGCTTCCCTACTGTTTTACTTAGCTAACAAAACAACTCTATCAAAGTAAGTATTATTCTAAAACCCAACTTCCTGTGCAGAATGCTCCCATGTGCTCCATCAGTCTGCTGCTCTGATGAACTACATAGTTTCTTATAAACTGTCCATGGCCCATAAATTTCCAAGCATAAAGGCTATTACTGTGCTGTGCAAATCTGCTGAGGATTTTATCCTTATAACTTCATTTCATTCAGTGGCAAATGAGTTTGGTAAGAAAGTTAATCTGCAAACTTCCCCCACCCCCCAGTCTTCTCCTTTTAGGCTTATTTTGATAAGTTACACTTAATTGATTTACTCTTGAGGTGGGCTTTGTTTTGACTGATTTCAGTTGGACCACCTCTGCCTCAAAGTGGCTTTCTTTAACTCAGGAGAAGAACTTCTCAAGTGTTCCTTTCCCCAAAATTTTAGAAACAAAGTTCACAATAAAGGATGGATGAAAACAGAGCCAGTTGGGTTTCAGGCCATACCTAGTACATAAATATTGCAGATCTGCTCTTTCATGATCCAAATAGAAGATCCCTGTGTATATTCAGGTATTGGGAGTGATAACTATTTTATAAAAATCTTTTTTCTCTTACTGGCCCAAGTCACAACGTAGTGGGAAACTGAGGAATTTTTGTACATACACAGATGAAAACTCTTATGCATGTTTGGTTCTTTTTTAGCCCTCACAATTGCCTGTTTATGTTAGGACTCCTATTGTCATATGGAGCAGACAGATCTTCAAACAAATTATAGTCTCCCTGTCCACTGAGTAGAAAAATGACTGGATTTTGCCATCGGGTGCAGTGCGAGGCTTGTGCTTCCCCTGGCTTAATTCCAATTTCCATAACAATACAAATTAGACTTGCTCAAGGCCATTTGAGAGGTAGGGGGAAAAAAGATGAAATAAGCCATAATTCTCATGGCTTTCTTCCTCTAAGCCCCAAAAGCAGTCAATCACAAGCAGTACAGAAAAAAAATACGAATAGGGATGTTTTGATATCTTGATTCTGGAGACTTCTTGACTACCTTGTACTAATTTCATTATGCTCAGTTTAAGGGGCTTTTTATTGATAGATACCCCAGGAAATATGACTTGGAAACAGCATGTTACCTTGGGATATCACCAACCATTTGACACTGGGGAACTAAAACAAAAACAGATGTTTTAGGAAATAAGCAGCTTGAATATATCATTCATAAACCAATTAAAACTTTCTGTAGCAAGTTGACACTTCCCATGAGCAAGCAATGGGAGTAAATACAAATCAGTTGGCTGTGAGCTACAGAGCAATTCCCAGCCACAGGTTTTTTGTGGGGTTTTTTTTACTGCTTTGAGAATTAAACTTTGGTTTAGAAAAAGTAAGGTGTGATAAAGGAGTCTCACCTTGTCACTCTCAAACCCAGAGTATGTCTTTTCACCTTCACACTTCCATTCATTGCTCATTAATGAACCAGTGAGATATTCACACTATTGTTTCTCTCTTCAGCAGAGTCTCGGCAATTTGAGGTCCAAATATGCTCCAAAATAAGGCAGAAAAATAGTTTCTGTTTGTTCTAGGTACTTAGTTAAAAACAGTTTGTGGGTTCTTGAGACTATGGAGGGGAAATGAACAGTTTTGGGGGGCTGCTTTTTTAAGGTTTTTATATTTAATCCTTTATTGCTTTTTTCCCCAGGTTACCCTTATTTTTTAATTTTATTTTAAAGAGCAAAGCAAAACCATCTAAGCACATGCTTAACTTTAAGCATTAAAAAGTCAATGGGATTTAAACATGTGTTTAAAGGCAAACATATGCTTTAGAGCTTTGCTGAATAGGAATGGTTTATTGAATCAAGGCTATAGACAGGTTAATAAAATGGGTTAATATATGCAAGCTGGAAACAAAAATTAAACAATGTGTTTCTGGAATATTAGCATTATAAGCATTGCCTCATTCTAGCTCAATTCCCTAAATTGCTATTGGATTTGTAATGTCCTTGACACCATCTCTCTCTCATTTCTTGAAGAAATGCAGATTATTGTACTAGATTATAATCAGCTGACTAACGTACAGTTCAAAGCTTATGCTTTTATCCAGAGCAATTTAGAATAATACAATCTAATTCTAAAAGGAATTTACTCACCAAAATTCATTTTCAAAGAAAATGTGCCAAATCTTTCCACCATCACATATCCATGATTCCCTCAGTATAAATTTTCATGTCTGTGAATGAGATGTAGAAAACATTGTGTTATTTTTCAGCATTTACTGTAGAATTAGTTCCACAAAGGTGCTTATTGTATGACAAAAGATAGGAGTTTACGCTGTCACCAAAGGTTTCTTTTAAATAGATCATAAAATTCATTGTGAATATTTAAGCCAAGAGTAATAACATGGTGTCATATACTCACATAGTATAATGCAGTAACACTCTGCATTTTGACATCTGCCCAGACAGATGTTTAGAATGAAGTTCCTCAGATNAAAAAAAAAACCACGAAAAAAAAGAAAAGCCTCCCAAAGTGTAGCCAGGAGGCTGACCTCAGGAAAGCTGTATATTAAAAGGATGCACATAGAGCAAATATCTAAAATGCCACAATTTACCTGTATAACTTACTGCTGTCACCCCATCATCTTTAATACAGACAACTCCAGTACTGACAGTCAATAGACATTTTCCCGCTATACTCTTTCAGAAGGACTATGCTAATTAGTAGTTACTAATTATTTTGCCCTTAGCAACAGTGCTGATAAATATCAACACATATATTTACTTAAAGCAGTTGCAGAGAGATCTTTTTTAATAACTCCACATCTTGTGATTTCTGGAGTTTAGATCCCTGTTGAAATGTGCCCATGACCACATGCTGACTACCAAATTCACTGTAATGAGGAGCATGTTTCAGTGATAGCCCTTTAAACAAAATTAACTGGATTTTTAAGTGCTTGCTGGTTAGCTTATTTATCACAAAGATTTGTCAGGCAGCACAGTTAAGTTAATCAGTAACTATTAAAAGAAATAAATTCAGAGATAAAAACCGGTTGATTTATTACTCACCAAGGTTTTTGAGTTCTCAATGCGAACTCATGAACACATGTTATGGTTATTTCAGAAACCAATACCTTTTTATACCCTACTAATATCTGGGAATTTGAGAGAGGAATCTATGGTACCCAGGTACGTATACAGTATTTCATTATATTTTTTCTTTATTATGCAAATATGTAGATGACTCAGAACTGGCTTTGTTTTGAAATCCCTCCACTGACTTCAAGTTTTGGTTTACCAGCTGGAGAGTTAGATGACTTTGCACATGTCCCCATCTTGTTTATAGTTTTTGCAGTCTTCAACAAAAATCAATTTGACTGCGTTGTTTTTAAAGCAAAACGCCAGCCACACGGTACTCATGGCAGCGATGTTGTTACATTACAGTCTTCTCCAGCATGTAAATCTAAAAGAAAATCACAATGTCAAATACAGTTAAAATTGAATACACAGTGTCCTGCTGTCATTCGTTGGGTTTTTTTTAAATCCTACTGAACATGCTACCCAGCCTCATTTCATGGCTGTTCTGGTAAATGTTATGCAAGTTTTTTCCTCTAGCTGTGGTCATGATCATCTGTATGCTGAGCATGCAGTTTAATGTTAGTGCAGGCTGCCTGGAATATGCGTTGCATATGATTTTCCAAAAGGCCAATGTGATTGGGGTTCTAGGGTCCAAGAGAGACACAGACAAGTTTTCAAAAGCCACTATAGGCAACATAGCCTTGCTGCTGTATTTCTCGGGGCATTTTTCAGGCACTTGAAATTGCACTTGAGTTTTAAAGCATTGCTGGGGTTTAGGTCCAGTACCAAAACTGGACCACAAACACCTCTGTCCATCTTGCATGCACCACTCAGGCCATCAATACCTCAGTATCATCAAAAAACACCCTACTTTCCCTCCAAAAATCATCTCCCAAGCCTTTTAGACACATATGAAGTGTTGGCCCAAATTATTAAACAAACTTGCACTCAAGCTTGTACTGAAAATATAGGCTCTGTCCCCCAGCGCCTGCTGGGGCTTCATGGAGGGGAAGATGACACTGGACCACAAAAACTACTCTAGATACAGCCTACAGACCAGTTAGTCTTGTCACACAGCATATAGATTATCAAATAAATGATGGCTAAGTGTGAGTTGTGAGGTTAAAGATACTCTCTATCAAGATGTTCTTATGACATCATCATAAACCTGGAGGGCAAAGCTCAACTAGTTTATGATGTCACCAGAAGGCTTCTCTGGGTTGCTGCCACAGTTCATGGTCATTATTTTCTGCAACAGTAGGCACATACGTACATTTGTCTCAACATGGCTCCAACCCATATTAGCCTTCTTTTCATGTGTATATAATTATTTTTTGCATATATATATATATTGCATACATGTAATGTATGGGGTTTGTATACATATAAAAATAAAATTTGAATCCATATTTCATATACATATTTAATTTTGTGTGTGTGTGTGTATATGTGTGTGCATATATATATAAACTATTCTCAGCCAGTGCTCAGAACCAAGGCACAAGCTGGATCAGGAGGGCTGGTACCTCAGGCTGGAGGATGCACAGCATGATGGCAGAGAATCTGGTCACATCCCTGGGGAGCTGGGGCCCATATAAGATGAATTCTTGCTTTTTAAATTATTATTATTTATTATTATTTTGCAGAGGAGGCTCGACTACAAAGGGTTTCCTAACCACTAGAATCACTGAAGCTGGCAGCAGCCGCAAGACATTGATGCCTGAGGGATGCTGGATTTCCTGTACAAAGTGGTCATACAAAGGCTGATACCAACCTGACACAGGGCAAATAACCCTGGGGTAGAAAAGACAGTCAAAGAATAAAATGGGCAGTAAAAAGCTGAAAAATGAAACCTCTGCCCTTGTCCACTCTGTGGATTTAAAGATGGGGATCCCTGTTCATCCAGCTACTTCCTGGGGAATGCAGCTCATTTATTTTAGAGGCAGGCAGGCAGGAAAGCTACATCATCTGGTGGCTTTGGCACAGCCAAAGCAGCACACCACAGCTGGATAGCTGATCTGTGTCTTTCGCCTCACTGAGAGGCCTACCACATGCTATGAAATGCTTTAATGTCCCCTTTACATGCTGTATAAATAATTTCCGTATTCATTCAGTGGTCCTCACATGTGGTCCTTTGAAAGAGTTAAGTAAAAATTACAGTACCAATATATCTTTGAGATGAAACAATGACATTTATAGGTCATTGTAATCCACACATTAATTAATTTTATTCCTTGCCTTCCATATGATCCATATGATGCCTCTTCAGTACTAAATTTGGCCTACAGAACTGTTTTAACAAAAAGGTAAGTTTTAAAACTGGACTTGGAGAAAGTTTCTTAGTCACTAAATATTTGAGCTAGCTCAGGAAAGGCAGGTAAATAAACTCACATTCCTACAGCAGCTTTCAGAGTCCCTTCTTGTGGCAGACAAACAGTGAAAGAGTGAAAGAGTGCAGTCCCTCAGTGTCCAGCCACTACCATGAAATCCAACCATGAACCATCAGAGAAGAGGTGTTTCTCCCATTTCTGCAGCTGGGAGTGGAATACACCAGTACCTCCTCACTTTATGTCCAGACAGGTCTGCAATGGGCAGTGCAGGAAGACATGGGATGAGGAGGAGTGTGGAGCCATATACAACAGTTCTCTCTTCTCCCTAGGAGGTAAAAAGCACAAAGATAGCGCTCTGGAGGAAATGGTGATGGTGCCGCTGCCCCAGCACCAATGGGATGCAAAACTAGTGCACACTTTCTCGTGGTGGGTATTTAAAAAAAAAAGTAAAGGATGAATCCCACCAGGACTTACTTTTTTACGCCTTCCTCCTTCCAACATTTCCATCTCCAGCCACATCCTCCATCCCACCTCAGTGTCACCCACCTGGTGACTGAGCCTGTCCTCAGGGACAGCCCTGGATTTTTATATTTTACAGAGCTCCACAGCACAAGAGAAGAGAAGGAATACATGAAGAGAAGGAGAACTTTCAGTTGGCAACAATCAAATGTTTCATGATTTAGGGGTTTAATCTATTAGTGATAGGAGAACCCTGATGTGATAATCTCCAATTAACAGTAAAACATGCATAAATCACACTATGTAGCAATGGCAGTAAATTAGTACACTAGATTTTCTCTTCATAAAGTTAGGTCACAAGTCCTGCTGCAGAGGTTGTAGGTACTAAGGAGTCTTCTGATCTTCTTAGCTCTGCTGCTTCAGAAACATTTACAACTTCTTTACGCGCCTAAAGCACAAATTCATAATTTTGTATAAAACTGATAGAAAAGCAGTGACCTCATCACACGCCAAGATGTCACCAGGTCAAACAACACCATAAAGAAGAGATTTCAAGGCAGTACTTCCCTTTCAAACTGTGAAGTTCTATGTTTCTGCATCCTGTATCAAACCCTTTTAACAGCATGAAGTGCATAGCCCGGATTACAGGCTGGAGCATAGCCTGTGTGTAAACCAACATAAGAGTATAGTTTTGCCCTCATGTGAAAGTCACTCTCAGGTTAACAATCACCCTCATTAAATTCCTTAAATGCTTGTGTAGAGATACAGAGAAAAATACAGGTGGAGTTTCCTGAAGCAGCACATCAGAAAACGTGATAAATAGGGCTGGATCTCTCAAGTGTAGGATGACGGAGAATTGCTGTTTAGTCTAAATCCATCAAAATCCAATCATAGTATAAATTTCATGGGTTTCGGTTGAACCATGTGAACAGCACTGGTGGTTTTAGTGATCACCTTAGTGGGACTTTCTACTTTCAATCGATGGGAAACAGGCACAGGGTGTATACTGCCACACAAGTAAATGCTCCATTAATAGTAGGAAAATAGCACAGCTGGAAAGCCAGTCCAAATATTTTCCATCTGCTTAAAGATTTTTCTTGCCATTTTTACAGCATCCATACAACCCAACATATTTCACATTCACTTTAGTCTGTGTAAGTGTGCCTGCCTGCATGCAGTTATACAGGAAAAAAAACCAAACATGAACTCCCTCAACTACAGACATACACATCAATAAATTAATGCTACAAGTAATAAAATGAAAAGTTGGATAATTTGGAGACTATTCACCTTGCCAAGCAAGAAATACAAAGGGCTAGAACCTCAGCTAATAAAAACTGGCTGCAAGGCCAATAGAACTGCCACGATTTAGATCAGCTGAAAGGTATGTCCCAGAGATCTGGAAGAGTGTGACATTTGATGAGCTTGCTGGGAAAGCTTTTTGAGCACCAATGGGAGATCTAGATACTTCTATTTCATACAGTCATAGAATGGTTTGGGTTGGAAGGGACCTTAAAGATCATCTAGTTCCAGCCCCTCTGCCATAGGTAAGGACACCTCCCAACACACCAGGCTGCTCAAGGACCCACTCAACCTGGCTTTGAACACTTCCAGGGATGGGGCAGCCACAGCTTTCCTGGGCAACTTGTTCCAGTGCCTCACCACCCTCACAGTAACCATTTTTTAACTTATGTCTACCCTCTTTCAGCTTAAAACTGTTACCCCTCATCCTATCATTGCACTTGCTGGTAAAAAGATGCTCTCCAGCTTTCTTTTCAGTTTTGGAAGGCTGCTGAAAGGCCTCCCTTCCTTAGAGGGTTAAAAAGCCCAACTCGCTCAGTCTGTCCTCACATGGGAGGTGCTTCAGTCTCCTGATCATCTTTATGGCCCGTCTCTGGATCCTCTCTACAAATCCATGTCCTTCCTGTACTGAGGACTACAGAACTTAACGCTGTAAGTACTCCAGGTGAGGTCTCACTAGAGCAAAGTAGAGGGGGAGAATCACTTCCCTGGACCAGCTGGTCACACTTCTTTGAATGCAGACCAGGATACAGATGACTTTCTAGGTTGCAAGCACACATTGCCAGCTCATGTGTCGATTCTCATCCACCAACACCCCAAGTCCTTCTCTTTGGAGCTACTCTCAATCCATTCTCCAAGCCCATAATTGTGCTTGGGACTGCCCTGACCCAAGCACAAAACCTTGCACTTGGCCTTCTTGAAATTCATGAGGTTTGCACAGACCCACCTCTCAAGCCTGTCAAGGTCACTCTGGATGGTATCCCTTCCCTCCAGTGTGTCGATCACTCCATACAACCTGGTGTCATTGGCAAACTTACTGAGGGTACCCTCAATCCCACTGCCCATGTCCCCAACAAAGATGTTAAAAACCACCAATCCAAATAATGACTACTTACTTGTCACTGGTCTCCACTTCGACATTGAGGTGTGGACCATAACTTCTTCAGTGCAACCACCCAGCCAATTCCTTATCCTTTGAGTGGTCTGTCCATCAGATCCATGTGTCTCCAATTTAGAGGCAAGGATGTCATGCAGACCAGTGTCAGACACTTTACACAAGTCCAGATAGAGGATGTCAGTTACTCTTCCCTTATCCACTAACTCTGTAGCCCCTTCACAAAAGGCCACTAAATTTGTCAATCATTATATTTTTACCCCACTGAAACCACATTGGCTGTCACAAATTACCTCCTCATTTTTCATATGTCTCAGCAGAGTTTCCAGAAGGATCTGTTCCATGATTGTGCTGGTCAAAGAAGCGAGACTGATGGGCCTGTAGTTCCACAAGTCTTTCTCTTTTCCTTTTTTAAAATGGGAGTTACGGTTCCCCTTTTCTACTCAGTGGGAACTTTGTTAGACTGCCATGACTTCTCAAATATGACAGCAGCTTCATCTGCCAGTTCCCTCAGGACCCACAGATGCATCTTGTCAGGTTCGATGGACTTGTGCACCTTCAGGTTCCTTAGATTCTCTTGCACCTGATCCTCTCTTACAATGGGTGGTTTTCACTCTACCAGTCCCTTCCTTTGCCTTCTGTGACTGGTGTGGCGTGGCTTGAGCCCTTACTGGTAAAGACTGAAGCAAAAACGTTGAGCATCTCAGCCTTTTCTGTATCCTGGGTAACCAGGTCTCCCATTTCCTTCTAGAGAGAACCCACATTCTCTCTAGTCTTCCTTTTATCATTGACATAGCTACAGAAGCTTTTCTTCTTGCCTTTGATATACTTAGCCAGATATAATTCTACCAGGGCTTTAGCTTTCCTATCCTGATCTCTGGCTGCTCTTCCTCCCAGTCTATCTGCCCTTTCTTCCACCTCGGTTGGCTTTCTTTTTGAGTTTGTTTGTCCAGGTGTTCCTTGTTCACACATGTAAGTCTCCTGGCATTTTTGCCCAACTTCCTCTTTGTTGGGATACATCACTTCTGAGCTTGGAGGAGGGGATCCTTGAATATTAATCAGATTTCTTGGGCCCCTCCCCCCTCCAGGGCTTTAACCCAAGCAGATCCCTAAAGAGGACAAAGTCTGTTCTCCTGAAGTCTGGGTATTGAGTTTGCTGCACACCCTTTCCACTGCGCTAAGGATATGGAATTCCACAGTTTCATGGTCACTGCAGCCAAGACTTCCCTTGAGCTTCACATTCCCAACCAACTCCTCCTAGTTGGCGAGAACAAGGTCCAGCATAGCACCCCTTCTCATTGGCTTTTCTGTCACTTGGAGAATGAAGTTATGATCAATGCATTCCAGGAGCCTCACAGGTTGCTTGGACCCATCTGTATTGTCCCTCCAACAGATACCAGGGCAGTTGAAGTACCCCAGTAGGACCAGGGCTTGTGAACACAAGTGTCTATCTATAGAGGGCCTCATCCAAGCACTCTACCTGGTCTGGTGGCCTGCAGCGGACCCCCACTACAATGTCACCTCTCCATACTTTCCCTTCAGTCCTGACCCATAAACTCTCTATTGCCTCCTCATCCATCCCCAGGTGGAACTCCACAAGTTCCAGCTGGTAATTGACATTGAGAGCAACACCCCTTCCTCATCTAGCCTGCCTGTCCTTCCTACAGAGCTTGTATCCCTCCATTCCAACACTCTATACTACAATCCATACCACCATATATCTGTGATGCAAATGAGATCATACTCCTGCATGTGTGCACATATCTCTTACTCATCTTGTTTATTCCCCGTATTAGGTGTATTTGCATAGAGGCACTTAAGTTGGGATCACAGTGAAACTGTCTTGCTGGCTGGAGACCCTTTGTGTTTCTCTTTAGGTGCTGTCCTGTTGACCCGTGTTTCTTCTCCAGGCTCTGGACATCTATTGCTGGTACTGGCATCAAATTGGTAGGAGTGGGATGGACTGAGGTTCCCCTCCACCAACAACTTTAGTTTAAAGCACTTTTCACCAGGTTGGCAAGACTATGACCAAGAATGTTCTTCCCCTTTTCCAACAGATGGACCTCATAAGTCCCCAGGAGACCAGGTTTCTAGAAGTGAGGTCCATGGTCTAAGTGGCTGAACCTCTGACTGTGGCACCAGTCCTATAGCCATTTGTTGATTTGCTAGACTCAGCTGGCCCTTTCAAACTCCATCCCTTTGACCAGGAGGACTGATGAAAAAACTACATGCGTCCATTTCATTAAAAAATTAGTTGGGAAGTGGGCATCCAAGCACTTATCACCATGAGTAGAAAAAAGTTATTCTTCTGCTCTCAACCTGAATGCCCATCCATGCCATATATGTCTTGACTTACTGGGAGAAAAGGAAGGCAATGGTGTCAGTTAAACACTTTGAAGTAAAAAATAATATTTGAAACATATTTCAAAAGCAGAAATTTGAAAAAAAAAAACATGTTGCAAAGGGGCTGCCTCTGGGAGAGGCAATGTAATATTAGGTAAGAAGATAACAAGTATCAGCAAAATGCAGGGCTAGTCCATGGTGCTTCTCGGTTTCAGAATTATTGCTTTATATTTCCACTTTCTTAACAAATTATTCCATTGACACTACAAAGCAAAGGACTGAGAGTGAAGGATAATACACAAGAGAGCCCCTAGGCTGTTACTTTGGATTATAAGTATCTAATTTCAGTCATTTAAAGCAAATTCAGTTTTGTCAAAGGCTCCAGTCCAACCTATAAAACTCAGGTCCGGTGAGCATGACAGCATGCCTTGGAGGAACAGAGCTCCAAAAGGGAAAACAAACAGCTCCATTCAGCTCCTTCAAAGGCCTTTTTTCATCTAACCATAAAGTTAATACCAACCTTCTTTGATTATGTGTACTGTAATAGAGCAAGTAGTTTCAGTTACAAGTTGTTTCTTACACACCTCCTAGTGTTCTGCGGGTTTTTACACTCCCAGTAGAAAAAATTCCATAAGCGAGCCCAACAGAGCAGCCAAGGATGAGAAAGAGAGAGAGAGAAAGTGGTAAGGAAGCAATTTTAGTAAAAGATGTGTAATGTCTTATTGCAAGTATGTGCCATTTATACTTGCACATATCTATCATGCAGCCACCGTGCCTATGTGAAAACAGAAAAAATAAACCAAGTCCTGTTCTTCTCTGCAGTGGGAGTAATTTGGGGTTACTCCTTTATTTCAGGGGACCACTTTAGATTTCCTGCTGAATTTGTCTCTCAACAGTGATAAGCCACCCATAGGCCCTGGATAGCAATCAGTATATGAACTCCCTGATGTTTAGCTGCAGAAAGTGCAGCCTAGACTGAGTCCCCTTTTACTAAGGTTCATAGATCTTGGAGAGGTTTAATAAATCTGGGATTTCTGTACTTGGAATTGTGCAGTTCACCCTTCTATATACTCGTAGGGTTAGTCATTTTAGAAAGCAAAACATTCCTCTTTGCTCTGGTCTAAGAGGCATTTCCCAAACCAAAAATCCGAAGACTGGTGCTTCAACCTGGATACTCACAGCAAAAAAAACTTAGGCTACACTTTCAGTGCTTCTGAAATTGAGACTTGAGCTAATCAAGGGCTTCTCTGCCAGAAGGGTCAGAGCCCTCCCCTGGTAAGTTCAGATCAACTGCTCTGTATTTCAGCATTCCCGGTTTTGCAGGGGAAACAAAAATGCTGAATAACATTGGCTTACTACCTGCATAAAAGTTAGTTCATAAAGATGGTTTCAAGAAGCAAAAAGTAAGGAACCACTGAATTATTAAAAAATAAAAAATAAAAAATAATGGGCTTTTTTAATTATAACAACTAAATAGCATTTAATCCTAAAGACTGGCAAAGAATGACAACCTGCTCAAGCAACAACTCCTAAGCATCTGTGTGCAGAAAGTTCTGACTTCCCATGCTCAGATGATAACATGGTTTAGTGACTTGGACTTAAAGAGCTTTGGAGGCCTCCAAAATAGAGCAGACATTTAGATGGATAGTGAGAATTCCCGTGGCTACATAGGATAATATTTTAACAAATACATCATACTTCAGCCAAGTGCTTGGGACTTTATAAAGCAGAAATCATGATGGTTTTAATCAAGAAATGCACTAATAATCATTGACTATCAGCATCACAATTTGCCTACCTACAGGCTGATTTGGCTGAAAGAAGGGAGGCAGGTGGGGCAGGCTGCAGTGATGTAAGGCCATAAAAAGTCCATTTGAAGCAGACTGGGGTCATGTTCATTCTGAGATTGCAGCCTGTGCTGATGAGGAGGTGGTTTTATGGCACGTTCCTCTGTCTCGCCTGCCTGACCAGGGCTTTTCTATGGGAGACATTTGTTAGCGTTGATGGGGTTGCATCTGATTCTCTTTGGTCAGAGGTGAATGGATGCATGACTTGGCCAACGGCAAGGGCTAAGGACTTTGCCCTGCTCTAATACAACAGGTCCTTTGGCTGACTACATCTCCTCACTTGCATGCTGAAAAAGGCCTACTTAAAATTAAAGAACAAAAAAGAAACAAAAAACCCCAAGCATTTCTCACTTTCTGTGTCCTCAGCTTCTTCACTGGAAGTTTCTCAGCCCTCATGCTGGGGAAAAAACAGGGTGCCTCTCCCAAGGGAAGATAAGAGCCCCTAGCAGCAAGGTGCTGTAGAGCATGAGAATGTTTTGCCAAGGAAAAGACCTGACCCTGAAGCACACACATTATACAAACAAGATAAGATGTCCTTCCAGTCCAGCCCCCCAGGGCTTGTAGCTAGAGCAGGGGGAAGGAAGCTGGCAAGAGAGCTGCAACATGGCAGTTGCCACCATATTTGGGAACGGGGAGGTTAGAAATATTCCTTCTTCCTCACCAGGACAGAGATCTCCATCTCAGCTGTTCCCATCATAACCAGCTTCTCGTTTGGACAGTGATTCTCTGCAAGATCATGTTGCAGAACCTCAGGCTGCCTTCTCCATGGGTCTGGAGGGACCTTCCTCTACTCCAAAACATCATCTGCTGTTTCCTGGTGTAAATAACATGGGTTTTGCCAAACACCTTCCATCTCAGCAGACTCCTGGTGGCTCCTGCACTGATGAATGCCTACAGCAGTCCTGTGTAGCTCTGCTTGTCAGAGGGATCTGGTAAAGCACCAATGCTCTGTTTCCAGGCAGGCATCAAGTATGATATACGTGGCAATGCTAGAAAAAGGGAGTTGTTCTATTGTAAGCCTGAACTGCACATTTTGGACACTCCCTCTCCACAGTTCCAAAGCTGAGCCTAAGACCACAATCACAAGCTGCCTGAGCTGGTGGTCTGGTATTGGCTAGCCAGGAAGAGGAGATCTCTTAGATATTCCAGCTGCTGTGAGACAGCACCCTCTATTAAAAGAGTATATGGTGGCACCAAAGGAGAGGTCAATCATCACTCAAGCCACAGCTGCCAGGTTCAATAGAGGCTCAAGGACAGATGCTAAATGAAGCATACTCCTCACTTTTCAGTTTTGGCTTGTAGCCTGTTCTGGTATGGGGGGAGGGACACTGATGTAAGAGAAGAGCTGGTCACATTTTGGCAAAAATCCCATGAAAAGCACTCACTACCTTTCAACATTGTCCTATTGAAATGCAAGTCCTGGCTCTGATTCAGTGGCCAAGCAACTATTCAAGCTCAGCAGAAAGTTAAATCTGGGTCCAAACCTGGTCTCTGCTTCCTCAGCATTTCTCTAATTACTGCCAAAGAGCATCAGTGTAAGTAACAAACCGCTAACAAGTTCCAATAGAGAAAATATTTTGTAAGAGGAGAAAGAGGATAGCAGGAGGGCTAATTTGCCAGGTCAGAGTTTTTAGTGCCATCAGGGAAGATGTTGCTGATCCCTTCATTAACAAGGCATGTTGTTAATACTGTTCTGGGTAAAGAGATTTTAAGGTAAGGTTAAATAAATAAATAAACAAACAAACAAACAAACAAATAAATAAATAAATAAATAAAAGAGCAGTCCAGTCAGAAGATATTTTAGGTTATGGGTTTTATTCCTACTGTAGTCTGGATAGGGCTCACAGCAAATAAATACAAATAAATTCTCCCATGCTGGAACCCAAGGGGGCTGAGAACTCTGCCAGGTCACCTTCATTGCCATGCATCACCAAAAAAATCCTGTGGAAAGTAGCTGGAAAGAGAGGTGGAAATCCCACTCATAAGGCCTACAAAAGCAGCATTCTAAGAGAAAAAAAGGCCTGTTTTTAAACCCCCAGCTTGATGCTCCCAAGAGCCCATGGTGGCCACACAAACCTTGAGTAGCATTCATCTCAGCAAATCAGGAAATAAGAAAGCCATCAAGCATCCTCTATCAGTGGGGAAACTGAGGCATCCAATGCAGTTTACCCTCCTGTCAGGTAGTATTGCCCACGCCTGGTTCTGTCTCACCCAAAAGTGCCCTTGGAAGCTGAAATCTCATTGACTTTCTGTTCAAATTGTGCTTAGACACTTAGGTACCCTGCAAGAGTAAGGTGGCTGCAACAGGCTGAGTGATGATTAGCACATCAAAAGGCATTGAAAAGGAAAGTATGCTGTTAATTTACCCTGGCAAAAGACAGTGACAAGCTGGGAGGGGGGTTGTCCTTTATCTCCATCCAGGACCCCAGTGGGGTGGGGAAGGGGTTTTGAACACAGGGGGCTTTGCAGGGGGTTTCCCAGGCTTGGGGAAAAGTCTCTGGCTGAAGTTTACGTTTCTGGTGTAGTGTGAATTATCAGGAACCCCTCGGGGGCTGGCTGAACTCACTATGCCTAGATGCTGGCCAGTACAAAGGATCATCACACCTGCCTGCACACACTGCCACCATGCCATCATCAGCAAATAGCCGAGCATTTTGGTAGCAAACCAATTTTTATAGTTCTGAAAGACGCTATAGCCTCTTGAAAGTACTCTACTTGCATTGGGCTTTAGAAGCACTTTCGTCCCTGAAACATAAGCTTCTGAGATTTCAACCCCCATCTGAGCCTTGTTCTCCTCCACCTCCTTCCCACATGTACAGTTGCCCAAGCACCTACTTTGATCTCTGCACAACATGGATGTCGTGCAGGAAAAGTTATGGGGTGAGTCACTGGGTTGGGATCAGCCATCAGCTTGTCCTCCTCCAGGTAGGCTGAGGAGTGAGTGGCACGAAAGCTACCCCAGGGATTAAACTAGATGAACCCCTGAAGAGCAAATCCCTTTATTGCTCCAGGGTCTGTAGTATCTTCACCTGGGTTTGCCAGAAAAAGCAAAGCTGAAACTCAGCAGCTTGGCCTCTGCACAAAAGAAAGAGTCTTGGAACTAAGTTGAAGGGGTTAAGCTGTATATAAACCTCTGCAGTATGGTGGATTTCAAAAAGCAGTCCTTTTGCTTAAAAATTTGCTTCTCCAAGCTAGACACAATAATTGGGGAGTGGGAGTGAAAACCTAAACCTTGTCTTGAACGGCCAGCTGGTGAATTCCCCATAGGCGGTATGTATCGTTCCCTCCTGGAGATGAAAACATCCCCCACAATCTTGAATAGCCACAACCACAGCAGAACCAGACCCGAAGTTAGAACTGAGAGATTCATTTCTGTCTCAAGTGGATGTAAGAGTTAACGGAGCAGTTTAAGCCTCAGTTCCTGCTAACTTTAATTGTCCCTTCTGTGCAAATGCATTAATTTTCTCTAAGCACCAGTCCCACAAACAACCACTCGGGTGACTGATCCGTTGACACTTGAGGTTTAACAACTCTACCTTCACACCTTGAGAATTACCATTATCGATAACGCACTGTCTCCAACAGGAGTTACAGCTCGCATAACATCTCAACATCTATTAGCATTGCTAAACCCAGATACTTTCCTAACTTTGTAAATGTTAAATGCACTGGGTCTACTTCTGCGAACTCAATTCGAGAGAGCAGGAAAAAATATTTAAATGTGTACTTGCTGCACTGAATCTCACACCCAAATAAGCAAGACTTACACTTTCACAGTTTGGTTCTGCCCTTGCAAACATGTCGCTGGGGGAAAAAAAATAATAAATAAAATCGGCTCCGGTAATTATGTATTGCCTAGAAATTGAAGTAGATTGACTAGACTAATAAATACATGCCAGGAAAAAAAATACAAAGAATGTGTGGGAATGCCTATACTTTATCTTAACATTTCTTAGTAAAATAACTTGCTTATGGTGTAATCAAAAACGGAAAGCCAACACCTAACTAAATTAAGTACTGCAAACGTTAAGAATGGTTAAAATTACAAGTCAAATTATTTTTATATTGGATGATCTTCAAAGTTGTAGATTGAGAATTGCTGAAACGTTTTAGTGACTTGTGTCTCCACCAGAATACCTTGGAGAAGCAAACATTAGCTTGAATTTTCACATCTAGGAATTAATAGCAAATGGAAATAGATGTATTTTTAAAAGAGGAGGGAAAAGAAGGAGGGGAAAAAAAAAAAAAGAAGAAAAACTTTAAAAGTTCCCCTGGTAGTTACAGATGGTTTAATCTTTGGAACCTATTATGCGTTCATTTTCCCTTCAGCATTAATTATACATAATTACCACCACTTTACCCGTACCCTTTCAGAAACGAAATCTGTTTACATTTTTCGCACACGTTCTCTAAACGCGCGGGTTTGAACGCAGCCCCGGCAGGAGCGGGGCTCCCAGTCACCCTCCGAAGAAGGGGAGCCAGCGCGCGGCGAACCGGTTTCATTTCAAGTCCCTTTAATACGGCTTAATTACTTCTAAACTCTGGAAACGATTAGGTTATCACCCTTTGAAGTGTGACAGACGAGGCGCGGCGCTGGAAGGAAAAGGCGCGGCGCTGCCCGCTGGTTGCGCGGCGCGCAGGGGCCGCGCAGGGGCCGCGCAGGGGCCGCGCAGGGGGCGGGTTGGATGCTGCCGGCCGGGCGAAGGCAGGAGCTGCCCGAGAGCTGCCCCTTCTTGCGGGGGAGAGCGGCTGAAGGACGGAGGGGAAATTATAACTCACGTTCGGCTGGGAAGAGAGGGCTAGTTAGGGCTGAGAGCAGCGTCGATGCTCGGAAAGACAGAGGAGGAATGTTAGCACTTTTCAACCTTATAATTTTACCCTGCGTGCAAACCACGAAATTCTGACTCTTCTCCCTCTTTCTTTTTTTTTTTTTTTCTTTTCTCCCTCCACCTTCTCTCTCCCTGTTTCCCCCCCTCTCTCTCCCGTCACAGCTCTCTGTCAGGTGTTTATTTTCCCGGCCCCGCAGGGATCAAAGCGCCTCGGAGCAGAAGCGCTCGTTGCAGGGGCTGCTGCACCATCAACCCCAACGGGGGCGAGGGCACCTCGGGGCCGCTTCCAGTCGCAAGGGGCAACTTGTCCAAGGGCGTAGGAGAGATGTGCCTTTATTTACTTATTTATCCCCAGCTTTTCTCCCCGGTGTTTCATCTCGGGGCTCTCCCCTGGGGATGCTCCGGCGCCCCACACCCCCTCCCGGCCCCCAAACCCTCCTCGCCCGGCAGCCTCTCCTTTATTTTGCATGTCATGTTTATCACCTGGTGGAAACCAAGACTGATATCTGTGGTCTGGAGAAGATGACTTTCACCTCTCCGGATCACTCTCTTAAATAAAAAAGAATTGACCGGCTATGGGCGTAAGCATTTATCTTGAGTTTGCGGTCATTATCTTTATTATATAGCCTCGGCAATAAATAAATCTGGTAGTTACTAGCCCACAATAAAACCGTAGTATATGGGACACCTTACTATTACTTTCTTAACAATCTGCCACCTCTTCACCTCTAAATCTTCCCTGGCTGCCCGCGCGGGTCTCTCCCCGCCCGCAGGTGCGGAACCTCCGCGCCGCTGCTTTCCCCGCCGCTCCCTCCGCCGCCAGCGCTGCCCCTCGGTCCCCGCGGGTGCCATCCCTGCCCCCGGGCTGCCCTCGGCCCCCTGCTCCGGGTGGGCACCCCCGAGGGGCCGCCCCGCGTGGGGATCTCCTGGGCGAGTGCGGGCGTCCCCTCGAGGGGGGGACATTTGTCCCCTTACGGGCATCCCTGGGTGGGTTTTCTTTGTGTGCGTGTGTGTGTGTTTCCCCCACCGTGGGCATCCCCGCCTGAGCCCCCACGGCCCCGAGGGCCGCATCCCCGGCAGGTGGGACCTCACCCCTTTCGGGTATCCCCCCCGCACCCCGCTAATACGCTGCCCCCCGCTAATAACCCCAGCCTGGCCCGTAGGGTGTGTGAAGGGGGGGGCCCACGAGGATGCTTCTCTGCTCCTTGACCACCTCTCTTCTTCTTCTTCTTCTTCTTTTTTTTTTTTTTTTTTTTGTGTGTGTGGGGGTAAAGAAACTGTTGTAAGGCTGAGGACCATCCGCGAGGAGCAGCGCTGCTGCTGCACCAGGAGCCCTCACCGCTCCCTGCCTCTCCCTGATTTTATTTTTCCCCTATTCCATAGGCAAATGTCCACGCAACAACATTTATTTACAGTCAGGATGCTGCGCGTATGTTTCTCTTAATTGTGTTTTACCAGGGTGATTCCTTCTGGCTTTTAAACCAAGCGGCTTGGAAAAAAAAAAATACTCCCATTTGGGGCGAGGGGTAAGGGAGACGAAAAGGAGGAGGGGAGCATTTTTATTTATACCTTTGACATTTAAAAGAGCATAATTAATTTGTCCTGTTTGCATTAACATTGTCGAGGAAGGTTTCAGAAAGCTAACCAGCAAAGGCGAGGGGGGGAGGAAAAATAGAAGCTCGCCTAGAAACCTTAGTATTTTTTTTCTCTTTCAGATGTGTAATCAATCATTCGAGTAGGAGGCAGCAAAATTGTAAAGATTCGATAGATTAAAATGCAAATGAAAGGTAGAAAAAGAAACATTAACATGGCAATCAAAGATTTAATAATCGTAAATCACGGTGGGGTTTTTTTTGTTGCAGCTGCAGTTTGTGTGTTTTTTATGTTTTAATCATGTTCGTTCTATAAATAAATAATTTCTGAAACGAGACTAATTTTTCACTATTTTAACCGTGGGCTATGGCACTAATTTTTTTTTGTTGTTAAAGTACTGAACTCCAGATTGCAAACTATCAAACCAAGAAAAGGGAGAAAAAAAAATAGCTAAGTTGGCTTAGTTCGCATTTGAAATTTTCGAGTGCAACGTCTTCGCCCCAGCGCTTCGCAGTGCCGACTGCTTCACTTTCCAGTTGGAATCCTTAGGAAGTTTATTTGGAAACGTGGATGTTTATGTAGAAGCAGACAACAGGCGTTTCTTTACAGGGCTAACGGTAGCATCAACCCTCTTTCCTGGAAGAAATACAGAAAGATATATATATAGAGAGAGAGAGAGAGAGAGGAAAGAACAGTGTCACTTAGGCTGTGAGTCTATTACTTGCAAACTAACGCGTTGCTAAATTTCCAAGGGAGTACGGGGAAACCTGGGGGCAAAGCTGAGAAACGTGGGGAAGGACGAGACGGGGAGGATTCGCCGCCTGCCCCCGGTTTAGGGCTGCGCGTTAAAAGGAGCCCCCGGGGGTGGCTGAGACGCCAGCGACAAACGGCGTTTTGCTGCCCTGGCTCACGCTGGCTCCGGTTCCCCAAGACCCGGGGTTTGGGGGGCTTCGGGGTGCACCGACTGGTCCTCTGGGAAAGGGGACGGGAAATAATTTCTTTTAACTTTTGGGCGCCGCACATGGAGTTCATTTGTGCGGCGAGGAGGCAGGGAGGGAAAGGAGTTAATCTTTGCTTCGTCGGTAAATCTTTATAGAGCAGGAGAGGTCGGGGCGGGGGGCGGCGAGGGCTGCTCAGGTTTGGGGTTTGCAGCGGCGCTGCCCTCTCCGCAGAGCGCTCGGCGCCGTTTATGAGAAATAAACCCGCAAAAAGCAGCTCGGTGCGGGGACCGAGCGGCGTTTCTGCGCCCGCCCCCCCGGGGCAGCGGCTGCCGGGGAGCGGAGCCCGCGTCGGGGCGCGACGGGGAAATTCACCGAGCGTCTCCCCCCTCAACACACCCAAATCCTATTAAAGCCGCTTTAATTTTCCCCTCGGTAGGGTCTTTTTTTTTTTTTTTTCCACCCCAATCGGGTGTCCCAGGACAGCCCCGCCCGGGACGTGCCCTTGTCCTGCCCGCTCCGGGCGCTGCCCGGGATCTGGGGATTTGTTGTGTGCCAGGCGGGGGCCGGGGGGATGCGGGGGGGACGT
>WAAB01021042.1:227347-241471 GCA_013389865.1 Piaya cayana | reverse complement strand
TTTTTAAAATTATTTTTTTAATCAGTGTGCATGTTGTCATTACATCCATTAAGGCCAGAAGAACTTCTTGATCTCTGGCAATTTAATGCATCTTTTCCCTTTCATTTGAATGTTGAGTAGTGAATCTTTTTGAGATTTCTTTGACAAGAAGACTTAACTGTTTAAAATACATGGAAATAAAATAACCAATGCACTATTACTGCCAGGATTTACATCTGTAATTATTGACTTCTAAGCTGTCATGTTTTACAATTTTCATGCTGGATTAGAGTCTGCAGTTAGCAGTGCTATTTGCTGCAAAGATCTTCCACACTCTCCAGAGGTTTGGGCTCTTTCTGCATCTGTTTCACTCCTGCAAATTGTACGAAGAGAAATCAGGCAGAGTTCTACATGATAATATTAAGAAGGGGTTGGTCTCTTCTCTCCAAACCTAGAGCACTTAAAGCTGTGTAAGCACAGCAGTTGCAGCAGGGATTGTAGAAAGCAGGTGGGTTACCAGTTCTTTTTGGGTTCATGATAGCACCTGCAGCTCTTCATGCAGGACAAGTGATGACACAGCCAGGAGAAGCTCTGCTAATTTTTATTTACTCAAATTTTTGAAAATTCATGCAAAATAAGAATTGTAGGTAAAGCTCTGGACTTCTGGCTTCTTTCTGTGTGTCATCTGTCTTTACTGTTTACAGGCAGGAGGGCAGAGGCCTATATTTCATGAAATGTTCACTGGGGATTCAGTGAGAATGAAACTAATTATTGCTGGCATATAGCATGCAGAAAAAATACATGGCACTTCTGTTTTCTTTTCCTAGGACTAATTTAGGTCTAGCCAAACTGACTCAGTTTTTTAGTACACTCAGTTCCGTGCTAGAATATCGTGCTGTAGTTCTGGAAGCCTTCAGAGAAATGAACCGGTTCACAGTGAATGACAGTGTTCTCTCAAACAAAGAGATCCTGCTGCTGCTGCATAAGTGGAGTGTCATTGAAAAAGACCTGCAGCTGCAAGAAGAAATACAAACTCTTGCTCAGAAATACCAAATCAAAGAACTGCTTAGTAAGTACTAAAATATTTCAGAAAAGTAATATTGTAAGTAATGTTGTTGTAAGCTAACCATACAAGTTTTTTGATAGGAGTGGTTGGACTCAATGATCCAGTGGGTCTCTTCCAACCTGGTTATTCTATGATTCTAAGTGAGGCAGTCTTTATAGGAAGAGTATTAATGACTTTTGTCAGACAATCTGATCTAGATTGTGGGAGGAGGAAAGGAAATGGAAAGCCGTTTTTCAGGGCTCTATTGTAGAGGTTTCTAACTTTAACATAATTTTAGAAGCTTTTTAGAAGTATAATTTTTAAGAGAAAGAGCTTTGAAATGAAAATGAGTTGCAGACCTACAGTCAACCATTGAAAAAAAAAGAAGTGCTTGGGGGCTCTGTGCTTGAAGATTTGAACCATTCTGGGTGTGGATGGGGGATTTGAAAGTGACATATAGGTAAAACTGAGCAGTAAGGCAAATGAAAATGAAATAGTTAATTTTTCTTATTGTCATCAGTGTTGGAAGAAAGCAGAAATACGTTTGGACTTGTAAGACTTCTCTCTTATCTCTATGAATAAAATGTAGAAGGAAGTTAATAGTGGGAGGTGTTTAAGCAATGCTGATTTCCTGCAAATACAACTGCTCTTGGTGCATATAATAAAATTCTATAGATTTCTTTAAGTGTTCTCTATCAGTTAAATATTAAAGCATTGCTGTGTTTAAGGCTTAAGTTTTTTATAACCTTTTAGTGGCTTTCTGAAGACTTTAGGGAATNGTTCTCTCAAACAAAGAGATCCTGCTGCTGCTGCATAAGTGGAGTGTCATTGAAAAAGACCTGCAGCTGCAAGAAGAAATACAAACTCTTGCTCAGAAATACCAAATCAAAGAACTGCTTAGTGAGTACTAAAATATTTCAGAAAAGTAATATTGTAAGTAATATTGTTGTAAGCTAACCATACAAGTTTTTTGATAGGAGTGGTTGGACTCAATGATCCAGTGGGTCTCTTCCAACCTGGTTATTCTATGATTCTATGATTCTAAGTGAGGCAATCTTTATAGGAAGAGTATTAATGACTTTTGTCAGACAATCTGATCTAGCTTGTGGGAGGAGGAAAGGAAATGGAAAGCCGTTTTTCAGGGCTCTATTGTAGAGGTTTCTAACTTTAACATAATTTTAGAAGCTTTTTAGAAGTATAATTTTTAAGAGAAAGAGCTTTGAAATGAAAATGAGTTGCAGACCTACAGTCAACCATTGAAAAAAAAAGAAGTGCTTGGGGGCTCTGTGCTTGAAGATTTGAACCATTCTGGGTGTGGATGGGGGATTTGAAAGTGACATATAGGTAAAACTGAGCAGTAAGGCAAATGAAAATGAAATAGTTAATTTTTCTTATTGTCATCAGTGTTGGAAGAAAGCAGAAATACGTTTGGACTTGTAAGACTTCTCTCTTATCTCTATGAATAAAATGTAGAAGGAAGTTAATAGTGGGAGGTGTTTAAGCAATGCTGATTTCCTGCAAATACAACTGCTCTTGGTGCATATAATAAAATTCTATAGATTTCTTTAAGTGTTCTCTATCAGTTAAATATTAAAGCATCGCTGTGTTTAAGGCTTAAGTTTTTTATAACCTTTTAGTGGCTTTCTGAAGACTTTAGGGAATTGTAGTGACATCTGCAGCTTGGTATATACTGAGGTTTAAAAAAATACCTGTTGTTCTAAGCCTCAGGAGCTTACCAGGTAGTCACAAAAATGTGTCCTTACCTGGATTTTTGTTTCTGAGGTTGCACTTCAGGAGTTGTTCTTATCCCCACACAGCCCCTGAGTAAAAATACTGGTATACATTTTGTTGATTTTAAGCTGCAGAGTCCAACATAATTGAAATTTCTGATTATTTCTTTCAGTGACTCCTTGGAAGCAAATTGCCATAAAATGTTTTGCACAGCGTGGTGATGGCAAAGTACTACTGCTGTTTTGGAGCCTTGCTGCTCCTGTGACACAGGCAAAACTGAGTGTTGTGGACCTCTGAAATGCTGCCTTGTCTTTGTTGGGCTGTGGGCCAGGGCCTGGGTGGCATTATTGCTCACCTCAAAGTTAGGAGATCCAGTTCAGAAAAGTGTTTCAGCTGAGAGCTGCCTGTAGCCTGTTTGCTCCGGATAGCATAGGCTTAGTTGGGCTGCTAAATGAGGCTAGTGCTCATCCTTTTAGCAACTGAAACAATACATGATGCCATCTTTTTTGTATCATTTTGTACCAAGAAATCTTTTGGAGCATCTGATGTTTGTTTTGGTGGTGTTTTCCTTCTTACAGAAAATATTAAAGAAAAGAACAAATCTCAAGCCTCATTTCATGCATATCATCACGTTCAGAAAAGGAATGAGATAGAAAGAGAAGNAAAGTGACATATAGGTAAAACTGAGCAGTAAGGCAAATGAAAGTGAAATAGTTAATTTTTCTTATTGTCATCAGTGTTGGAAGAAAGCAGAAATACATTTGGACTTGTATGACTTCTCTCTTCTTATCTCTATGAATAAAATGTAGAAGGAACTTCATAGTGGGAAGTGTTTAAGCAATGCTGATTTCCTGCAAATACAACTGCTCTTGGTGCATATAATAAAATTCTATAGATTTCTTTAAGTGTTCTCTATCAGTTAAATATTAAAGCATTGCTGTGTTTAAGGCTTAAGTTTTTTATAACCTTTTAGTGGCTTTCTGAAGACTTTAGGGAATTGTAGTGACATCTGCAGCTTGGTATATACTGAGGTTTAAAAAAATACCTGTTGTTCTAAGCCTCAGGAGCTTACCAGGTAGTCACAAAAATGTGTCCTTACCTGGATTTTTGTTTCTGAGGTTGCACTTCAGGAGTTGTTCTTATCCCCACACAGCCCCTGAGTAAAAATACTGGTATACATTTTGTTGATTTTAAGCTGCAGAGTCCAACATAATTGAAATTTCTGATTATTTCTTTCAGTGACTCCTTGGAAGCAAATTGCCATAAAATGTTTTGCACAGCGTGGTGATGGCAAAGTACTGCTGCTGTTTTGGAGCCTTGCTGCTCCTGTGACACAGGCAAAACTGAGTGTTGTGGACCTCTGAAATGCTGCCTTGTCTTTGTTGGGCTGTGGGCCAGGGCCTGGGTGGCATTATTGCTCACCTCAAAGTTAGGAGATCCAGTTCAGAAAAGTGTTTCAGCTGAGAGCTGCCTGTAGCCTGTTTGCTCCGGATAGCATAGGCTTAGTTGGGCTGCTAAATGAGGCTAGTGCTCATCCTTTTAGCAACTGAAACAATACATGATGCCATCTTTTTTGTATCATTTTGTACCAAGAAATCTTTTGGAGCATCTGATGTTTGTTTTGGTGGTGTTTTCCTTCTTACAGAAAATATTAAAGAAAAGAACAAATCTCAAGCCTCATTTCATGCGTATCATCATGTTCAGAAAAGGAATGAGATAGAAAGAGAAGATGACACTGCTGCAGACCTGAAAGCCTCTGAGCTGGAGAAATGCAGAGATCATTTGAACTCCATATTTGTCCATTGGGAGCCTGTTTTCCCAGCACGGCCCACCAAACATCAAGAGGAGTCCCTCAAACCTGCTGACCTTGCAGATGAAACATTCAGTCTTACCTGTGCGTCCACTTACCTAGTAACTAAATGGCTTGTGAAGTCCATGGTGGAGCACAACCTGAACATGCAAAATGTTTCGTTAACTCTGCGGTGGCTACAGAATTGCATCTTGCCACAACCAGTGGCAGTGCAGGAGGTGCTTAGGGATGAGATATTGAGAAACAACATCTTCAGGTTTTACACCCGGATCTGTGAGGCCAGCGGTGGGACAGCAGGACTCTTTAAAGAGCTCTGTTTGTTCAGTTCAGTCATGCTTCACCTCATGAACGCTCAAGGCCTGGCCAACAACCACTTTCATGAGCTTGTCACAACCTTGTGCCTGTCAGCAATGACGGAAGAGGATGCAAACAAGAAAGGTAACTCATTTTTCTCTTCACTAACATTACAAGGTGATAATGGTAGAAAAGAGGTAGTTCTGTGGTGGTTTTTTTAATTCATCAGCACACTTAGAAGCTTGCCCTTGTCTGTGGGTGCTTCTAACTTAAGAAAGTAGAACTTTGGTAGTTTGGGCACAGGGGTTGGTAACAGAGTAGGGTCACACTTCGGGGGTTCCCCAGTAGTACAACAGTCATACTCCCTTGCAAGAAACTTTCCTTTCTATAACTGAAATGGAGTTCATTGAGGTATAAGAAATATAATCCCAAGGGCAAAAGCAGCCTGCAACAAATGAGTTCATGTGAGTATGGGTTCTGATCCGTATGCTCTTCAATTCTATCATTTGATAGCAAAAGCCACAGGTCACATTTCCAACTTTTCTGGTTGAAGGTTGTGCTAACAAGAAACTGTTTTCTTTTGTTAGTTTGGGGTGCATCGTTGGCTTTGTGTGGGCAAAACCCTCACAAATTTTACATCTAGGAAAAGAGTTAAACTATTTTAAAACATGGGTCTGGAGCTAAGATGGTTTGATTTTGTATTGCTATGTGGAAATAGAAGACTATCTGTTCTGATTTTTCTCTGATTTTTCTTCCACAGCTGTTTGTGCATTCCTGACTTCTGCTTACATTGGGGATATATGGCTTGGAGCACAACAGCCAGAGATGTTAATAACCCACATCAAATTGATCTGCAGTAGTACAGATGATAAATTAAAAGATGATGACTTGGAACTTCAGAAACAAGGAGAAGAAACTATTATGACACTTTGCAAAGCCCTTCACTTTGCAACAGTGGGGCATTAATACAGTGAATTGACATTTAATCTTTACTATTACATGCTCTGCCATCATTGCTGTGAGCTGTGAAACCCTCTTGAACTGTTCTCCGTACAAATTTAACTTATTTTGTCATAAAGATCAATATTTTATTACTGTGTGCAAACTCAGAGGGGGGAAAATTGTATTCATCATCTCTCAGTGGAGCATTAAAGTCATCATTTTCTTTAACAGTATGGGACACAATGTTATTTGTATCATTTTTATTACAGGCATTTTTAACTATAAGAACCAAAAGAGGGTGATTAGTACATTGCCTATGGACTGTATTTTATTCCCTATGTGGTTAAAATCCATCTTTTCCCCAATATAATTGGGAAAAAAAGAGTCAAGAACCTCACCACAATGTGGTATAAGTGCAAAGAATGAGTAGTCAGAGGTTTAGCCATGATGATTTACCATTTCTTGAAGAACTGAGTTTCTTTCATGATATAAGGTACCAAAGCCAGTATGCATAGAAGACATTGAACTCTGGAATCTTCATGGTCTTGGATTCTTCTTTTTAAATTAAATTGCTTTTCAAAGCATTTATATCATAGCTGCTCTGTTTTTATTCTCCTTTCTAGTTTTTAGAGTTTGGGGTTTATTTTGTTAGGGGTTTTTTGTTAATTAAAAAAAGCTCTGACCGTCACCACTGCTGGGACCTGCAACAAGGGCCTGTCTTCTCTGTGCTCTGAAAAGATGAGAGATGGAACTAAAACCTAAATGCCTTACTGCTCATTGATTATACATGCTTTTATTGGAAATTCTCTGTGAAATCCGATAATTTTTTCTTGACTGTGGCCTCAAGGGCAGTTTAACATACCGTTCCAGATATGCAAACACACAGAGCCTGAACTTGAACCTTTGAAATGTAAAACGGGATTTATTAAAATTACTCATGAATATGTGCTGTGCCTAGGTTCTTTGTACAAAGTCTGTACAGGGGATCAAAAAATCAGATGTGCACACTCCTTGTGATGTTTATGGAATGTGCTTTTTTTCTTTTATATATTAAAAAAAGTGATGTAAATGATGAGTTTTTCTTCTGAATGTAAATGTTCTGTAAGGTCTATATCAAGGTTTATTTTTTTTAAATGATTTGTTGAAAAAGCTGTGAGCCCCTTAGAAGCTAAATTTTGTGTCATATCAGAACGCTAGGGTGTGACATCAAGAAATTCTTTGTCACGAAAAGAAAAATATTTAAGTTAAAAAACCCAGGCAAAATGAAACCAATGGATTTCCAAAATGAAAGATATCCTGCTGTCTTATCTAACTGGAAAATACTCGTGACATATAGGAATAGTGGTTTTTTGCTGTTGTGAGGCTCTGAGCACATCTAACGGTGGTTTATAGTATGATTTTCTTGAGAGAATTAAAGAAATGAGGTAAGACCATTCAGATAATCTCAGACCAGTAATGCAGAAACATCTTCTGTACCCTAATCTGTCTTAAAATTGACAATAAATTAAATGAATTTTCCCTCAGTTGAATCATGATGGTAACTGGTAAGCAATCTTCCTATCTGAATCTGGACCTATGAGCTTTTTCATCCTCTTTCTTCACATTGTCCTTCTGAGGGGTGGTGAGAGAGTGGCTGGGTGGGCATCTAGCAACCAGCCAAAGCCAACCCTCCACATTGTGTAACATAGTGTAGCCCCTTCCTCTCCCCTAATAAACTAAAAAACCCAAATCCTAAATGCCACAGCTTGGACCTTGCAGTGTCCAGCAAGCTGCAGGCCCGGAATTGTAGAACCAGAATAGTTTGGGTTAGAAGGGACCTTAAAGATTACCTGTTTCTAACCCCCCTGCCATGGGCAGGGACACCTCCCACCAGCCCAGGCTGCCCAAGGCCCCATCCAACCTGACCTTGAACACCTCCAGGGATGGAGCAGCCACAACTTCCCTGGGCAACCTGTGCCAGGGCCTCACTGCCCTCATGGTGAAGAAATTCCTGCTTACATCTAGTCTAATCTGCACCTTTCCACCTTATACCCATTCCTCCTCATCCACTACAAGACTGTAAAAAGTCCCTTCCCAGCTGTCTTGTAGCCTCTTCAGGTACTGAAAGGTCGCTCTAAGATCTCCTTGGAGCCTTCTCTAGGCTGGACAAGCCCAACTCAGCCTGCTCCAGCCCTCTAATCTTCTTTGTAGCTCTCCTCTGGGCCTATTCCAACAGCTCCATATCCTTATGTTGAGGATTCCAGAACAGGAAACAGTATTCCAGATGAGGTTTCACAAGAGAGGAACAGAGGGGCAGAATCACCTCCCTTGACCTGCTGCCCACACTGCTCCTGATGCAGTCCAGGACATGGTTGTCATTCTGAGCTGTGTGTGCACGCTGCTGGCTCATGTTGAGCTTCAGATCGACCAGCACCCCCAGGTCCTTCTCTGCAGAGCAGCTCAGTCACATCATCCCAAATCCTGTACTGAAACCATGAATGTTTCCGGGTGCGCATTCACACGCCTGGCAGTAGCTTTTCACCTGTCCCTTGGCTGTGTTTACTTACACTCCTATATAACTGTGGTACTTGCAGGAGCAGAATTATGTGTTGAAGCTCAAGCAGCTGGAAGAGTGATTCTTAAGTGAGATCTTTTTCTGGAAACTGGAAAAGCTGATGCGAACAGGCATCCTCAATTGCTTCAACAGGTTTTTGCACACCTTGCTGTTTCCCTTTGTGCATAAAGCCAGCGATTTCTGAATGCAGTTCTGTCACGGCCAAAATAAGATAACTTTCAAGCTCATAACAGGCTTTAGCTAATGAGGTGCATGGCACTAAGTGGAAAGTAGTATCTGGAGAATGCAACTGACTGGCCAGTCATCCACGTTGTTGTGCTTTCCTTAGAGCATCTAAATCCTGAGCAATTGCATGAGTTGGGGTTGTTCAACCTGGAGCAGAGAATGCTGCGGGGACCTGTAGGAAAGATGGGGCAGGCTTTTTAACAAGGACAAGGAGTAATGGTTTTAAACTAAGAGAGGGTAGGTTTAGACTGGATATAGTGAAGAAATTTTTTACAATGAGGGTGGTGAGATGCTGGAACAGGTTGCCCAGAGAGACAGTGGAGGCCCCATCCCTGGAAACGTTCACAGTCAGGTTAGACTGGGCTCTGAGCAACCTGATTGAGCTAAAGATGAACTGGCTCCTGCAGGGGAGTTGGATTGGATAACCTTTAAAGGACCCTTCCAAGCTAAACCATTCTATGACTCCATCAATCCATGCCAAGGGTTCAAGCTTAAATTATTATTTTCCAATAGCCTTTTTACTATTCAGACAGGCCCAGCAATGGGTACTTTCTCCCTAGTTCATAGTGTTTTGTCAGTGTCTCCAATAGTGCCATTACCAAAATACTTAAGGTCAGAAGAGAGGATTGTTCATATGCATTTCTCTTCCTTTTGTTGTTGGGTTTTTTTGGGTTTTTTAATGGTAGTTTTAGAAGCAGGAAAAGAAAAATAATGCAAATGAACTGACAAATTAAAGCTACTAGGCTGTCACGTAAAAGATCTGTAACTCGTGCTTATCAAGAAAGAGAATGTAACTGTGAATATGGGAACTTTTAAAAATAAGGCTTAATCTCTCACTGCCTCTGAGCATAGATATATTATAAAAATGTGGCAATTAAAAGATAATTATGAAGTCCTCCTAGAAATAATGGTGAAGTACCTTTAAAAGCCAAAGATGGTTACCAGTTGAATGGTTTGTACGTGTGAATCACTGCCAACATATTCAAAATGCATTTTAATAAATTATATATTTGTAGATTCATTATCTTAAGAAATTAAGCTTGATTAAAACAAGTTGTGGAGACCAGTTGAAAATGGAAAAGTTGCCCCAGATATAGGCGTATGTTTTAAAATGAGGAGTTTCTACAGTTTTAATACAAGTTACTTAATTTGATGCTGTTATTTTAATGAGAACCATGTGAATCAAGCTCTAGAGAGCTCCTCAGCAGACCCAGCTTTCTGCCCTCACAAATGCTATTCCCAGGACGGGTTTTTTAAGCCTTTCACTCAAAATTCACAAAAACTCGGTGAAGTCAATAGCCCTGAAGAATACATTGCTTCCTAATGCACCTGGTTCATAGACCACCTTCTGTTGTGTGTTGCAGGAGAAGCTCCTCAAGATCTGAAACGGGTCTCGGAGATGGGCTGCTGGTGCTCAGTTGAGGCCACCTGACAGGTTAGCAGGAGAAGACTTCACACAGCAAGAGCAACTGCACAGATGAAGTGGACTTCGTGGGATAGTGATTTGGGGTAACATTTTTATAAAAGCCGTCTATGTCTTTGAATCATCAGGAAGAACTGATTTGGCTCACACTTCATTGACTGGCGGGTGCAGCATTTCAGCCACTGTAGATGCTGCGGCCCACATAGGGGAGGCCTCTGTTAGCAGAGGACTTGGGGCGAGAAGGAAAAATAAAGTGCCCACTGTGGCGAGGAAAGCACTAGAAGGGCCTAGAAATTGATATGTATGGAAATGCCACAGAAGGAAATGCATTTCCCGATTCCCCCCCTTCCAAGTCAGGTGCTATAAGATAGGCTCACATTTTGCATATTATTTATTACATACTTCATACTACATGCCTTCCATTTCCAGGTAATTCTAAAGGGAAAAAAAGAAGTCTTTTCAGTAGTTATGTACTTTTGAGTCATGTTCCAGTACAACTGAAGGCAGAACACCAGTTGCTACAAATGGGGGAGTATTCACATGTTTAAGAAATCCCCTTGGAATATATTTGCAGAGAAGAGGTTCTTGAAAAACAGGGTGATATGAGTTTGTCACAAGTCAGGGAGGAGGATGCTGGAGCGGACTGCGCTGGCAGTCCTGTGGTAGGAGGGATGTTCTAGTTCAGGGTAGACAGATGTGGCAGGAATGATCAAAAAGCAGTTGCTGTATCCTTGATGAGGAAAATGGTCCTCTTCAGACTGTCTCCAATGATCCTGTGTGATTACAGCGGTTTAAAGACAACAGTCTCAATTTGCAGTGGGACAACTAGTGTCAAAAAGGGAGTTGATTTAGTTACCTCAGCTCTAGCAAAAGTTAAGGTTGTCTGAGGGGAGGGGAAGGCTGTTGTGGCTACCTGCATTGACTGATGGAAATCTGGTTCTCTGATATATCTCTGCCCATCTTGCACCTACAGTTCCTGTTGCCTTTCCTTGTTTTCTCCATCTGCCCCATGACTCAATCTTACTCAACAGACTCTATGCCTTGACAGGTTTCCAAGCCCAACACCAGTAGCAGTTAGTTTGCTCAAAAACCAAACCACAGAAGTGTTTATCTCAGAGATTAAAAAATTCAAGGATTAAAAAAAATGCCAACAACCCACCGTATAAACATATGCCTGGTTGTTTGGTCTGTGTCTTGTGTTTAAGGCTTTTTTAACACAGCCCAACACACCTGCTCTCTGGTCGTATCATAGCCCACACTCCCCACATGCAGCATAACGTTGCTCTGACAGCGCTTCACTGTAGGAATTTTTGCTGGATGCTTGGGGATGTGGAATTTCTAAGCTTTGTCCCAAGTTTCAAATGAATTTTGTGACATCCTCAGTGCAGCAACTAGTTCTGGAGTCTTAATTTCTCACAGTCCTCACTGCCTTCCTCAACCTGAGTCTCAAGTCCCCATTTAATGCTCACTGGAGATCTAAGAGTTCCTCACTCTCCTGTGGACCTTTGCCAGGTTCTGCCTGGTTTGGTGGAGCGCCACAGGTGATGAGAGGTGGAAAGATATGAAGCCATTGAGGGGGGGGCAGGAGAAGGAGGGTGAGTAGCCAGCCCTTCCAACTCTGCACCAGCTGATTTAAACCTGTTCTCTTTATCTCACGGTAAAGCTTCGGTGACTTTCATAAGGGCTGTGGTTTCTGTTAAACTATTAGTCATCCCCAGCTGAGAGCAGGCAACTTGTGCAGGAATGTGTTGTTTCTTTTATGGTTTTGCCAGCAGTTTCCCTTGATATAGAATATGATAAATGCACTTCCCTTTTCCTAATGCCTGGGTGACTGGAAGGTGTCATTTCAAGACTGTTTAACATTAGCAGTTTCTTTTCCACCAACCATTTCAAAATGAAAGCAAAGTGATTGGTTACTGGTAGCAAAACTGTATTTCTGGACAGTAGATGAAACTAATGACTTTATTCAATAAGACACTCAATTGAGATAGTGCTGTCACTGGCTTTCTAAAGGCTGATCTAGGTAAACTGTTTTGTTGTATTTTTAAAAACCCAAATATTTTTAATAGAAAGGTAAATAAAAAGAATATTCTCTTCTTGAAGGAACTGCTGAACTTTAAGCTTTCTTGGTGAAGGAAGTTTTAACCCTTCTAAAACAAAAGTTCTGTTGTTGGTGTTGCACTTGACACTGTTGCTTATTTTTCAGTGGGTGGGTAAGTGGAGGTGTCACTAAAATGCAGCTGGTGAGGGTCACCTGTGGCCAGAGCCAGAAACAGACATTGCAGCTCTCATGATATATGAACAATACTGGTCAGTGAGATCAATGGGATGCTGCTTTCTTTCACAGCAAGACAACCAGTGAAAACCGATGCTGCAGAGACACCCCTCAGGATAACAGAATTTGATGTTCATGCAGGTGAGCAAGGCAGAACTTTTTACAGGACTTAAGGGTGTAACAGGTACACACTTCCTGCTGGAGGAGTAGATCTACTCAGACAAAGGGGTCATAAAGAGAACTGCTCATCCAACAGCACAACCTTTGACTGCGCAACTGAGAAAGGAGTTTGAATCTGAATCTTTTCTTAAACATGAGAGAGAAATTTTGCAGTCATTACCAGGATCTAAACTGCTTTTCTAACCAGGCAGCTTCAGCAACGTGGCTCAAATATGGTCATTAGGACTTCCTCCTATGCACTCAGGACTCTTCACTGGCTTTGTTGAAAGATATTTTTCTTCTTCTCCTGAACTAATTCAGGTTTGTGGTATCAGTGTTTAAGAGGCAGTCACAGTACTCAGCTTTTCTCTGGAGTAAGGAGGGCTGCACTGCTCTTTTTTTTTTAACCAGTTCCAGTTTTTACTCAGGCTCAGATGCTTCCATGAATGCCGGTTTCATCAGAAATGGAGGTAGATGTTTGAGAAGTAAATACATCTGAGTATGGGCTACCGAGATCATCATCATGAGGCTGTTCACTTCTGGAATGGCTTCTTTCTGCCCAGTTCCTTACAATCACTTGTCTGTAATGTGTGGAGAGAAAAAAATATATAGTAAATAAGAGACATCCATTTGGAAGGCAGACAGCAGTACTTTCATAAGGAAGTACTTTATCAAAATTTCTAAAAAAAATAGAAGATGTTTCTTTTAGTACAAAAGACATTGAATCCAGCATGAGAGATGTTCTGGGAGTTGGGCCCTCTTTATCCACCATGAAAACCATATTCTTACCTGGAAATGGAGTATGACTAACAGGAAAATGTAGGTGATATTTGGTAACCTCTCTTTCCCCTCCTCAAGTTGGCACCTTCGGTCTAGCCCTTAAGCATGATTCTTTAGCTGGATTTTTAAATAGGAAACTAGAAACTTTGCTCTGACTTGCTCTGTGAAGGGAACAGTCACAGCTGCTCCTGGGAAAGAGAAAGGGGATAAGCACTTTGTGTTACTATGAATGGGTATACAAGGGACACAGCCATTTACATGGGGGACAAGAACAAGATTGCTGCATGGTCTTTGGGATAGATTCCCCGACACTGGGATTGGGAAAAGGCAAGACAAAGGGTGGCAGTGATTTGAGAAAGAAGACAGAACAGACCTACAAGGTGTGGGTAGGTCTAGGGTAGTAGGAAATTTACAGTGTGCAATTAATAACAATACAAAGGTTGATCTGCTGGGAACACTTATTAGAGGTGAGTTGGATTGGGCACTGATATGAGAACACAAGAGTGCACCCTGCCTTATCCTCCCTGAGCTCTCCTTGGAGCAGCTTCCCAAGCTTAAACCTTAAAAACTAAATAGCAGGTGACTACTGGCCTAAAAGGAGTAAGTTCCATTCAGGATGGGTAAATACAAAATCCCAACTACTAGTCAATCCCTATGGCTTCAAATGTGGGGAAGAAAATTGGGAAGAAAAACTCACAAGTGAAAATGAAAATGGAAATTTTCTTAAAAGTCTTAATTATGTCCTGGAGCCATGGCTTGATGGACAAGAAAGAAGACGACAGCAGCCATGTTTATTTCAGTGTCTATACAAATGTAAGAATGCAACAACAGCCGTCTGAACATGAGCCAGCAGTGTGCCCACGTGGCCAAGAAGGCCAATGGCATCTTGGCTTGTATCAGAAATGGC
>WAAB01021042.1:29413-227307 GCA_013389865.1 Piaya cayana | reverse complement strand
AAGCTCCGCCAGGGGAGATTTAGGCTAGAGATTAGGAGGAAGTTTTTCACAGAAAGGGTCAGTGGGCACTGGCAGAGGCTGCCCAGGGAGGTGGTTGATTCACCTTCCCTGGAGGTGTTTAAGGCACAGGTAGATGAAGTCCTGAGGGACATGATTTAGTGTTTGATAGGAATGGTTGGACTCGATGATCCGGTGGGTCTCTTCCAACCTGGTGATTCTATGATTCTAACATTAAATTAAAAAAAAGAAAGAAAAAATAAACAGGATGGAGAGGAAAACATATTTAACACTTTGGAGAAAGGAAAGTATAAATGTCATAACTTGAAGTTTATATTGATTAATTGCTAATGAAAACTTTAAACATTTGTGCCTAACAAGACTAACACAGCAAGGATTTTGCTTAGTGCTAATTATAAGAACTGACACAAAACCCAGAAGTCTCAGCAACAGGTCCACCACAAGCAGGCAGCTTTGGAATTTTCTTTGCTATGAGGCAGGCATATTCAGGACATCTCTCTCTCCTGAGTTCGACAGAAGCAAGACAAAAAATACTCTTAGCAAACCAGGATGATTTCTTTCTATCAAGTAGCTAAATCTCATCAGCTATCTAGACATATTTTAAAATCATCTGGAGAATTTGCATCCCAGAGACCTGGAGACTGTCTGAGGAGAACTCTGACTGGCTCTTGTTAATCGTTAACCTTCCCTGGAACAGCACGGAAGTTGGAGGAGGCTGGAAGAGCCCTAGTGTTCCAGTACTGAAAGAGAGTGAACTGGTCAAGCCAGGTCACTACGAGGCAGTGCAATTGACCTCAGCCTCAGGCAAAATCGTGGAGTTAAAGCTAAGATAAGTTACAACTGAAAAAATTATTTTAAAGGACAGAAAAACTAATTGCAGACAGCGTGGTTTTATAGAAAGACAGGTATGTTGAAAAAAAGTCTGATGTCATTTTGGAAGATAAAAGTAGCTGCATACATGTAACTATTTAAACTGCACTAAGGTGTCTGACTCAGTATTCCATACTCTCTGCTTTAAAAAGAACTATACCTGAGCCCCCTTAAACAGGTGTTATGTGAATTAGGCTTCTCAAAGAGCAACTGGAGAATGATCTCTGGCTGGGGCTGTTTCTAGCAGGACTTCATAGACCCCTGATCCTGTTCAGCATTTTCGTCAGTGGTCTGGAAGTAAATTTAAAGTCACTTGGAATGGAAGATGTAGATGGAGATACAATGATACAAGGAGGAGCAAGCAATGACTGGATAGGTAGTTAAAATGGACTTATTCAAACCATACTAAAATATTAAATTTAAAGCTTCAATCCTAGCAATAATATCTTTCATTGAGAAGTGCAGATTTTTCATAAACTGTTCTCTTTAAAGACATCAAGACACACAGAAAAGCTTGAGATACTCAGGGAAAAAAAGTAGACCTAATATCTTGTACTTATGGATTTCTGGAGGTGGACATGACCTTTGGAAGCCTGGAGTAGGTGATACTGGGATTCCAAAATTTCATATATTTCATATATTTACCACACTGCCTATCCACAGTAATCACTTTTTTTTTTCATTCTTGACTAATAAACAACCATAATATTTTTAAATGCAAATACACATTGAGCTATCAATTTATTTTAAGTTTACCAGTTAAACCAAGATGCAATGCAAAGCATTGTCATTTAACAGGCAGAGAAATGAGGAATACTGACCAACAATAAATACAAGAACTTTTTATCTCCTGCAGATGTAGAGCAACTGAGCAGAGACTTTGGGAGCCTGCATCCCTGCCCTCAGTCAGATGGAAAATCTCCTCCAGTTGTCTGTGGTTTGGTTTATGTCCCTTGACAGTGGGCTGACATAGAATGGTTTGGGTTGGAAGGGACCTTAAAGATTACCCAGTTCCAACTCCCCTACACTGGGCAGGGGCACCTCCCACCAGACTAGGCTGCCCAAGGCCCCATCCAACCTGGCCTTGAACACCTCCAGATATGGGGCAGCCACAGCTTCCCTGGGCAACCTGTGACAGTGCCTCACCACCCTCATGGTGAAGATTCTTCCTTATATCAAGCCTAAATCTGCCCCTCTCCAGTTTATACCCATTGGTCCTAGTCCTATCACTACAAACCTTTGTAAACAGTCCCTCTCCAGCTTTCTTGTAGACCCTTTCAGGTACTGGAAGGTTGCTATAACGTCTCCCTGGAGCCTTCTCTTCTCCAGGCTGAACAAACCCAACTCTCTCAGCTTGTCCTTGTATGGGAGATGCTCCAACCCTCTGATCATCTTTGTAGCCCTCCTCTGGACCTGTTCCAACAGCTCCATATCCTTCTTACGTTGAGGATTCCATAACTGGACACAATACTCCAGATGAGGTCTCAAAAGAGAGAAAGAGAGGGGCAGAATCCCCTCCCTCACCCTGCTGGCCACGCTGCTTTTGATGCTGCCCAGTATAATCTCAGGACTGCCTGGATTGAGCATTCTGTACCCTCTCCAAGGCGATGTTGGATTTGATAAAATTATTATTTCTAGGACATTACTTGAACGTGTGGCTCAAGGATTATTTCATTCTTGTGACTGTCATTCTAAGTGTCTGTCTGGTCACTATTAGATAGGAATACTTTTTGTAACATTTAAAACGATTTATCAATTTGGAAACAAAAAGCTTCATCATTTCAGTTTCTAGGAGAAAGAACTAGGAAGAACTACAGAAAGCACAGGAGAGCACCTTAATGCTAACACTTTTCGCCTGCTTCCCGGCACCTATGCAGTCCTCTGCACAGCCCACCTGGATGGATGTTTGCCTGGTGGTACCAGATGTGGAAGATGTCTGAGCAGCAGCCACAGAGGGCATGTTTGGACATTGCATTCAGCAAATGGTGTCCTCTCAACTGTAGAGTTTCAGTGCACGGGATTTTCTGGAGGGACACTGGCCACCTCTATTCCTGGCATGGAGTTCACATGCAGTGCCTGGTGCTGAACAAAACCCCAGCCTGCTAGTTTTCACTTGGAGATCAGTTATCTCTGAACATCTCAGTGCCACTCTACCAAGTGTGATATCTATCCCAGGCCTCTCTCCTGTGGGGTGAGACCTGCTAAAAGGCATGAAGCGTGTTTTTTTAGATGACAAGAGTGAGAATATTTTCCTGTGAAGACAATCTAATTTGAGCTCCGGTGACTGAAGTCTTATAACAGGTTTTGACAGTTCATAGCTAACCATTTTTACAGACTCTGCTCCTGTGGGTCTGACAGCTGCTCACAAGAAAGGAAGCTGTTTCTGTCAACATAAAAAGAGAAAGTTGTTCTAATGATGGAGGTGTGAAAAACAGCTTCATCCCTTGAAACCAGAGGCTTGTGAAGAGCAAGATTTATTATCTGCTCTTTGAGATTACATTCAGAAACTGTATTGGGAAGAGGTTGGAATAAAACCCCAGGAGCACTGTGTATGGGAAGCAAGCTCTAAAGATTTAGCTGTCTCAGCTTCTTATGACATAAGGAATGATGCTGTAATCTATGCAGATAAGTCATGTAGACCTCAAATACTGGTCCCGTAAGCACACCCTGACCATGAGATCTAAGTACCACTGAGAAACTGAGTTATTTCCAAGTTCTTTGCCAATCTTGGCTGTGAATTTCAAGATACCTGGGTGTGAGAATACACAATTACCGGTAGCAAAATAGTTGGCAGAGATCGCGGTTGAGTATATCTTAAGTGAATTTATGACAGAGACAAGTTACCTTTATTCCAGTAAACAGTCTACTGTGATAGGAAGCTGGGGGGTGGGGGTAGAGAGCATGGGGGGTGTGGAGTTGAAGAAAGTAGCTGAAGCAGCTGCCTTAAGAAAACAGGGAACAGGAACACAGTCTGCTTAGCCACAGAAATCAGAGGATCTTCTTACTGTGATATTAAAAAAGACTTCCTCTCCCCAAAGATAAGGTAGCATGCCCAGGAAGAGCTATGACACATCTTACTGTCATGTGGAGGAATATGGTACCTTGAGTGTAAGATTCACTGCCTTCATGTTCAGGAACAGGTGCTTTAATAGTATGGTTATATATATGTTTGTGTGTGTGGTGGTTATATTGTTCAGTAATGAATATTACAGTCTTGAAGGTAAGCTAAAAAAAAAACCAACCAATCTCTGAAAACTCTCTGTCCTCATTTGAGATCTAGGATACTGCTATAGATTTTTTTCTGTCCTAGGGACCACAACCCCTGAGCTGTCAAACATTCAAATTAGTTCCCCAGTTCCAGGAATGAAGCAGCTGTTGCAATTGATCTGGATGGAGCAAAAAAGCCTGAAAGAGCACGTGGACGTTGTACAGACTGTACATCAAATCAGTCGTTATCTGTCTGTCCATGAAGGAGACTTCTGCTTGCAAACCGAGAAGAAAACTCTGGCTGCAGAGCAAGTGCTTTCAAGTCAACTGACACAGCTCCATCTGGCAAGTGTGATCCTCAAGCTATGTAGCCATACACCCCAGAAATTTTGGGTAGAAGGTGGTAATTAGAGGAAAAAATGCCTAAACACTGAACCAGGTCTTTTATTGCAAGAAATCTGCCTGAAACCAGAAAGGATCATGCTGCCAAGGGATCCAGTCACTTGATTGAGCCTGTTTGAGGCTACTGTGATTGCAAGAAATGTGTACAAGGGATGAGACAATGAGACATACAGGCCTTCCAACTGCCAGGTACACGTGGCTATTTTTTTCCCTATGTTATACTGCCTGGGAATAAAGTGAGAGCCAGAAGATTTTGAATGTCCACAGCAGTCTCAGCCACTGCTGCAAGGAAGGCAAAGCCTCTAGTGAGATGCATGGGAAGCCAGGTTGTCCTCTGGAGAGGTCCAGGAAGGAAATTTTCCTTACCTCCCTTCCACTGCACGAAGTTCCAGCCTTGGCCAGGAACTGTTTCCCTTCCACTAACCCTTATTTTTCTGTATCACTTTGGATGGTAACAAACATAGTTAATACAACTGGATCTTGATTACAGTAGTGCGGTAATCAAATTCCTTGGCATGCTAATGGGTTTGAAATAATAGGTCCCATGCCTCAAATATTTTTTTCCCTCTTCTTTCTTTCTGTGGAGATAGTGTAATGGTGACAAAAGGGACTGGGACACAGACTCCTTGCTGCAGCTCTCTAGCAAGCATCAACCCTCCCCCCTCTTCTGAACTCACTCAGTCTGGCTTGGCACCAAACTACTTTGTATTGCGGAGAGGTGTGGTGCAATCAGATTCAGGAGCTCTCAGCTTTTAAGGATTCTACTATGGCATAAGTAGATCTAGTTGTTGCATATGGCTTTCAGAAGACACGTTGACACTGTCTTCTCTTCTGTGCATATATGCAGGTAAAAGTCAGCAGGCTATACCATGATAGATGGTATGTCCTTGCCAGAATAGTAAGGCCTTGATGTCCACTGTGATGGAAGAGATAAAATCACTGTATGCTATACAAGGCCAAAATGCAACCTTCAGGGACTCCACAGAGATCCAGCTGACAATGAAGACAGCTGACACATGCTGCGGTGGGGCTTTGCTCCATGGTCAACAGAAGCAAGAAGCTACACTCTTATGAACTGGCAGACTTGAAAGCACGTTTGTTTCACCAGGTGGTTGAGCAAGCTGGAACGGAACATGCTGCCCTATATGCCCCTGGGCTCGGCAAAGAGATGGATGAGCACAGAAACAGTGAAGGTAAAAGTTCTCCAGCCTTGACCAGTGACGTATATGTACACTTGTTGCGTGAATGTATCAGAATTATCGTGGGAAAAGAGACAGGAGATTTCAATACAGAAATTAGATGATTGTCACACCAAGGGTAATGGATGGATTACATGACAGAGAAGACGAAAGGGGAGGATGGTGGAAGTTAACAAGAGGAACTTCTTTCAGGCTTTGTTTTATTACTGTAACCTGGAGAAGTGTAATTGGAGTGGAGGTTGAATAAAAATTCGAATTCAATCAAAAGGGCAAGTTGGTGGGGGTGTGTGGAGTGCGGGGTGTGGTTGAATAATCTCTCCAGCTCTAGAATTGTTTTCTTACAGTATGTTTCAAGCCTAGAAAAAGGATAACATGAGTTGATTTCAAAGCCTAAGAAAATCTCATCCAATACTGTTCTCCATTAATGATTCCTGGGCTTTCCACAAAATACTCTTAGACTTTCTTTGTTCACAACAGCTTTTTTTGATGGAGAAAACTGAACATGTCAGAGATAAATATGGATATTTTTAAGCCAAGTATTTCACTCGGTAACAGGAAAAAGAGTAAAAATTTTTAAAAAAATTGTTTCAGTCTTCCAAACACTCTGAAATTTTCATGTATATAGACTTCTGCCAATTTTTTAGGAGCAGTGAATTAATGGGACCACGCCTCTGTTACCCTGTAATTCTATGTCCATTTCCATGTGTTTTTGTATTGTTAGCCTGTCTCCTGCTTTGTGTTTTTTTGGGCAAGTTGCCTGTTTTATTGTTGTTGTTACCTTTTGTGAGCATACCACAGGCCTTAGGGTGCCGATAAATTAGAATATTAGTGCTCCTTTTTGCTGCCATATTACACTCATTTCCCTCTGTTCATTTGTGACCTAATCTTGAACCTCTGCCTAATCTGCTGAGTTTAAAATTCTGCATCCTGATCAGATTTGTGGAAGCAGTGGGCAAATGCATCCTTGTTTGCATAAAATGTGTTTGCCAGAAAAAAAACTAGCAGCAAACAAACTAAACCAAATGTAGAAAGCTGCAAACAGTAACCTGTCCTTAGACAAAGTTCAAAACCACAGGCACTGTTAGAAACACATTCTCACTCAACTCTTAGGTGCTGCGCCTCCATCAGGCACACCCGTTACAGCTACCTTCACAGGACAGGGTCCATCATCTTTTAGGAAGCTGGGGAGAGTCTATAATCTCTAGAAGACTGACAACAGGGAAGTATTCATGCAGCATCTCTTTCCAGTCATACAGTTTTCAGGTGGAAACATCTTACTAGGACAGCTTAGTTATTCCATCTGCCACTGGAGGATATCTCCGTGTTTTTTTGAGCCCAACTGTAAAAGCAGTCTGGATAATCTGAACTTGGAACTCTGCAACTAACTTTCTGCAGAGATAGATACTCCGCAAGCACTCTGAGCCTGAAGATGCTTTTCTGCTTTACCGGGCTACTCACCAGCTCAGAACTGACTCTGCCTCCTTAACGCTGGATAATACTCAACTGAAATTTAAATTAAGGTACTAAGGTGAGAGTGACAGAACCACACCTGTAAACACCAGCCACTAATGAAATGGCCTCAGGCTAATTGGATGAGATTCCGCCCCAACAGAAAACTCACTTTGTGCCACATTGTCTCCCTCCTAAGCTGTTTGATACTGTGAATGCCACATATCTGTGGTTGGCAGGTATTTTACGTCATTTCACCACTATACTTCCAACTGATTATTACTCTCTCTGACTAAGGTATTTGTGATTTTACCCAGGGCTTATTCTACTGAAGGACAGAAGCTTAGATATAGCCGTCTTTAGGAAAGAAAGTATTATCATACTCCTGCTAGGATTTGCAAAACAAGGAGAAAAAAACAAAAACGGAAAATTTGCCCAGATATTCAGCCAATTATAAATCCATAATTTTGCTGAGTTAATTTAACCTACATGAACTTAAAAGTGCTTAGGGACTGAGTCATTCAATTATTTTAGGCAAGAAAGAAGCTTGCCTAACCTTCTGCATAACAGGCCGGAGAATGATAGAGCATAGTCACCTCACAGTACTTTGTGGATGAATACAAATGCATGTTTTTCAGATGTTCAGTCATCAAATGAAAAAAGAATTAATCACAATCCATTTAAGTTTCTACTCGTGTTGCAGTGAATCATTACCCCCACATAAAATATGTGGTACATCTTTGTGTAGCATTTGCTTCCAGCTGTTGCATTTTACTATGATACTTTATCATTTGATCATTATCACAGAACTCTTAAATTGGACACTCATGTTCTAAAAAATGCAGACAGTTCACGAGGAGCACCTTTGCGCCTTTGGTCCTTGAGAAACTAATTGATTTGAATTAATTTCTCTTACTGTAGGATGTGTTTCTGGAACTCATTTTTTCCCCCGATTCTTCCCAATTTCTTTAAAACCCCCTTTAAAGAGTGCATTTGAACATAAGTACAATATTATTGGGATCATCTAAGCAATAGAACACATCTTCCTCATCTCACTAATAAAATTCCTTTTAATTTGATGAAGGCTCACAGAATTGCTTTGGGAGCTTGTGCTCACCTGCACTACGACCATGATTCCTAATTCCTTCTCAGATGTGGTTTACAAGAGGTACTTACCTATTCTATGTATAAAACAGACTCTTTTACTTCCACAGTATGCAACCTGGGTAGCTGGCATAAGTAAAATGCATGTTGCTTGTCAGCATACCAAGCAGTCCAGGATGCTCTGCTAGTCCTCGTGGTTTCCTGTTCCCCTATCTTTCTGTCATCTGCAAACCTGATAAGTTATGGATTTATTTTTATCCAGGTGATTAATAAAAACAGTGAATAGCAGTGGGTTGAGAGACATTCAAATCAAATAACATTAAAAGTGTCATCTCTGTGTGCTGTTATAAATGGTTTTGTGTAGCTGCTGGATCACTTGAAGCAGTGAATGAATGTTTCATAAAGATTTTTTTTTATCACACTAATCCATACTTACTTTGTCTCTGGTTGTACTTACTTTACTGGAGTTGATCCAGAGCGGGACATATACAGTAAAATAAGGAAAAGAAACGTCACAAATGCAGCAAGCCCAACCCAAAAGGCTATGACAATAGAATCTGTGGATACAACACAGTAGTTCTGTCACTGGTACCATAGAAAATATAAAACACAGCAATATAATTCACAATCTCTAAGAAAGGTGTGTCACTTGATTAATTCACTTTAATGAAACCTTTGAGAGAGAGGAATCTGAGTGCCAATTTGCCTCCTAGAAGTTTACTGTAACAGTGTATGGCCAGGGCTCCGGGAGAGGCTGGGGAAAAAAATCTAGTAAGCATGATGATGAATAGTACTGTGCATATATTTAAAAGTTATTACTGAACACTGATGTTTTTCAAAGTCTCAGCTCTTTGGAAGGGATACGGTTCCTTTTACAAAATCACAGTGTGGCAAGAAAGATGGAGTCATTACTGCTCAGTGTATAGCCAAATCCTGCTCTTAGGTGAAAGAATAACACAACTCATGATCTTTAAGATGATGCTTTTTGGGAGAGAATGCTAGCATTGAAAACATTTTCTGCTTGGAGAAATACCAAGGAAAACTTGTTAAAAGGGTCTGTAATCCTCACAGCACATTGGTCCAGTAGAAGTGAATGTGAACCTTCCCCCGTCCAGTTGCAATACCGTAATCAACATAAAATAGTTAAAATGCAGCATGCTTTATCAGGACTAAGTGATTTTTTTAAAGAACAAGTAAGTGGATTCCAAGAGCCAAAGCATGGGTTCACAATTGGTTTAAACCAGCCTAAGACCCTGCGACTGCTGTTATCCCTGATTCAGATTAATTATTATTTTTAATTAATAAAAGAAAAAATGATTAATTGATGGCTGATCTGAGCGACTAGAGCTAATGGAGTCCAAGGTGGTTGGGGGAGAAGAGTTGCTTTTTCAGGAATTAAGGCTATGGCACTGCTGAAATCACTGCCCCAGCTGGGGCTTGCTGTTGGATGGAATGAATCTGCTCCTGTCCCAGCAGCACATTTGGTCACTGTTTCAAACTACTCCTTCCTAGGGTCAATCCGGTGTTGGTGGATGTCACAGTTAAAGCCTTGAAAAGTCTGGTTCTTCTGCAGGACACAAGTCAAGAAAAGTCCTGAATTCATAACTGGCTACTCACTTAGGCTGAGGTGAAAAAGAAGGGTCATTGACTCCAGAGACAAATATTGACCAAGATAAAATAAATCTTCCATCTCAAAGGACAGAAAACATTGTGTTCTTTGAAACATGTCCAATATATTTGATTAGGTGTTTCCTTGTGAAAAAGTTCAGGACATGTTGTCATCAGAGCAAAGAGATTAGGTGAATTATTCCAGTTCCTTTAAAACCTAAAACTAGAGCCTACCCAGACAGAATTTTATTGGAGAGATGAGTTTTGGCTGGGCTACTGAGAAATAATAATGTAGTGTGTCAGATTATTTTATTCTTCTTCTGTTAAAAAAACCTTCTTACCGAGCTTTAATTCCAAGGATGGCAAATTAGCATGGGAGGGCCAATATTCTGACCTGCTCTTCCCGAACTTATTATGGAAAAAAAGTGACAGGATGCTATTGGGCAGTCCCAGCTCCTCAAGGGAGAATAATCAGGGGACTTCTAAAAAAAGAAACCCCAAACCACTCATTATCCAGAAATGAAGGAAATCAAGAGTCTGGATTTATGGAAGTCCCTATAACAGGTATTTTTGTTTCATCTTTTAAAGGCAGCTTTAATATAATTTGTGGAATTCATTGAAGCTAATCAAGTTTGCTCCAGGTCTCAAGGGGAAATCGAACTCTTGAGGGATGAACAGAAACTTCCTGTTTTTAAAGTCTTGCAATTATGATTTAAAAAAACCCTGGATAACATATTTTAACAATCTATAAAAAGTTTTCCTATTGTTAATTTTTGCAGTCACCTTTCCTGTGTATCCATCTGTTTTAAAATAGCCTATTAGTTCATGGGTCAATTAAGCTTTTTATTATTTTTATACAAATTTGAGAAAGCTACACAACACTATTAAAAGAAAGCAAGACTATGACTTTATAGCAGGGTTTTAATTTTCATGAAACAAACAAGGTCTCCCAATGCTTCAGGAACAGGCCATATAACAGCGGAAACAAAGTGCAAAGATTCAGATGTCTGTTTTACATTAAATAAAAAACAACCTGGCAAAATTGAATTAGGGAGCTATAACCCCATCCCAAGAGTTATGACAACCCGTATGATTCATTTGGGCTGATTCAGCAATGCTCCTAAACAAATACTCAGCTCCTGTTGCAGACAATCAGCAAGGGCCCTCTGGAATATCAGTGCAGTGATGGTTGTAATTCTGCAGGTATCCTACATTTGGCCAAACTTGGAATGTCTGTGGCTATCTGAGGGGAAATTATTCACATTTCATCTCCAGTATAAAGGGCGAGGGCTTGCTGAGCATGCTTTGTCTGCATAGTTCCAAACATATGGAGACAATAATCCCAACAATGGCTTTTGAAGGTATAGGAATGTAAATATTATGTAAAGACAGGAAAACCTTCAAAGTATATTCATTCCTTGACTAATGCTTTTATCCAAAACAAGGAAAAAAACCTAACCAATTGTGGAATTATTTCCCTTGGTGTTTTCTTTATAACTTGTAAGTCATTGTTCTTCCACTAGTATTGGGAGATGGAAGAATGAAAGTATGAAGATGACACAGTCTCCATTCCTCATAGACTGCTGACATGATAAGATGCCTATTTTTATAGGATGGGAGGATGGAAGGATGGAAGGAAGGAGGAAAGGAAGGAGGAGAGAAAGAAAGGAAGGAGGAAAGGAAGGAGGAAAGGAAGGGAAGGAAGGGAGGAAGGGAGGAAGGCAGTTTAAATTCCCTGGCTATCAGAAAATCAAACCCAACATTCTTAGTTTAGAAATTGGTACAGCAATTGTGAGCTTGTTAGAAGACACAAATCATAGAAGAGAGCTCAATTTTGACAAGCTATCTTACATAAATACCTGCTCCAAGGAACTCAAATTGTTTTAACATTAACTTCCTGAGGGGGGGAAAACACACCTCAATTCCTCCACTTGCATCTTTCTCTTTCTTCTTTGCCTGGGAGTTTACCAACTGAAATACAGAATCCTGGTTTCCTGCAGATTTGTTTCCCAAATCTGAGCCCAAAGGTGATTTCCTTTGGTGTCCAAAGGGGCATGATCTCACCCTGCAGCCTTTTTGTCAGTAAGGGTCTTCACTCACAATGTTTTCTCCATTATCTAGCCACCAGCTGTTTTAACTTGAAGGTATTTTATGACTTTGAGGTCTCTATTCCTTCATACTAGATCAACAAGATAGAGTTTCTGTAAGAGTGGATGAGATATAAACAGAAAGTATGATTCCATAAATCACCTCTTTAGAATATTAAAGTCTGGAAAAGTGGCAGACTTTTCTACTTATTTAGGGGAGAAAACAAATTTTAAAAAATCAAGAAGAGGTTTGCACTGCTTTTTTTATGGAAATAAGGTCTTTGAGCTCACTCATGAGCACTCACACACTCATATGTGTGGGGCAATTTCCTCCATGAAACTATCAACAAATTTCAGTTAAATGTAACAGAGGGTTAATCTCTCAGAAGCACAATTTCTACAAGTTCTAAGAAAATGAGCAGCTAGGTAAAGAGAAATATCATATAAATGACCATGGAGGGAAAAGCTGTCAGAAAATCCCCACCTGTATTAAATATCAGGCAACTCAGATGTTAAAAATGATCTTAGTAGGAAAAAAGGGCAGAGGTTAGATTCCTAAGTTCTGTTTTTTCACTAAGCCAGCTATGTGCAAGGAACTTCCAGGCAGCTTAACTCAGCAGTCTGGGGTTTCCCTGTCAGAATTTGGGGGTGATTATTTGCCCTAACTTTAAAATTAAGATAATTAGAGAACCTTCCAATAAATTGCCTGATCTCCTTACACCTCCTTCTTTAAGGCATGCTGCTCTAAGTTTGGAGGCAGTAGACCCTAGGTTCATCAGTGTGGACAGAAAAGCTTTTCTAGAGGCAGTGCAGAATAAGAGCGTCTACTCTCTTCTTTTAATCTTGTTCTTATAATGCAAGTGAAGGACACAAAGCTTCTACTGCTGTCCACTTCAGTTTTAACTATTAGAAAAACAGTTTCTTGCATTGTTAATTAGAGAGACATGAATATATTTTGAAACAATATCACATTTTCCTTACAGACCAGATCACCATAATAACCTTGTGAAGAGAGATTCCAGTCTCTGACACCATATCTGAACAGCCGTGGTTGTCTTTGGTAAATTAAACAGCAACTATGTTTGTAGTTCATAAACAGCCCACACGTTCGTAACTCAAATTATGATAAAACATAGGTAGAGATTTAGCATAAACTGAGGGAAAATGCTGCCTATATTCTAAATAACTCAAACATGCCTACCTGCTCTCCCTCGATCTTCATCAATCCATGCAACTACACTGGGTTAAATTAACCCCTCATGACATAGCTTGTCATTGTATCTTATCAAAACCTAACCAATGCAGTGACATAAAAAAAAAACCTACTTGCCTCTTTAAGTAATCGTTAAAAGACATTTTTACCTCATTGTGCAAAACAAAGCATGAAACACAATTAACTGTCACAGGGTGTACTTAGTGAATGCTATTGCACATTATATACTTTGAAAATAAACTTCTAAGCCCAGCAGATTCACTGCAGTAAAATATTTTGACAGTAATGTATATTATTACTTTATCTTACAGTTCAGTAGCACTAAATCAAAGGAGGAAAGGTAAAAGAATATATTATCAGCTTGTTGTTCTTGGCTGGGGGAACACACATTTCTTCTTTTACTAAGGTTTCGAATGTTTATCGGTTGAAATGTAAACCTTGTGTCCCAAGACAAAAACGTCTTATGAAAAACTCTGCTCATTCAGCCAACTTTTCTGATTAGTAGCATGCGGTAACTAATACCCCAAACCACAGATTTGCAAGTCATAAAGTTTCCACTTAGCAAAAGGCTAAAAAAGAATCTCTCCTTCCTACGAGTTAGTATTAGCAGTCTTATACTTTCAAACACTGTAAGATAAATCAAAGAGTTTCAGTATTAGTAATAACTGCAGTTAGAGCACAGTCAGTTTGGAAGACATCCATCCATACAAACCACACACATATAACCTGGCATGGTCTATCTTGCAAGGAAAACAAGAAATAAGTCAGTGAGATATGCTACGCAACAATTTTCTTGTACTAGATTAGCACTTGCTACTCTACAATACTTACATTTATTAACCTTCAACTTGCTTCCATCTACTGGAATTGGATCTATATAATCCCAATAATATTCATACGACCAAAAGTACTCAGAGGAGTTTGTTCTGTTAGCCATTTCAGTAGTGCATTTTAAATCAGCTTGGAACTCCAATCAAATACTTTTTTTTCATTGTACTTCAGCGCCCTCAGAAAGAGATTGCATAACTGATGCTTGTGTAAATCACTCCGGGGTCCCACAGCTCAAGGACTGCCTTGGTGCTAAAAAACATTCAGCAGCAATGAATATTAATGTCTGACAGGTATGTAATGGCAGACTTTACATGTAATCTTCATTTCCTGGTAGGCAACTATGTTATTCCTCAGCCTATTTTAAACTGAGATGGACATCAGCTAACCTAAGAATGAGGTGGACAAGTGCCAGCTGGATCATAAACTCTTCTCTCAGAAGTAACTCAGTGTTCTCTGGAGCCACTAAAGAAGCTGGCATGAAAGACATTCCTGAATTTCTCCTGGCATAAAGAAGTAGATAAGACCTGATAAAATGCTTCATAAACAAAGGGTCTATTGGAATAACCATATATTTAGCTTCATCGCTTCTTCATTCTCTCCACTCCAAAGGCAATGGGTGGAAACCATCCCAACCATGATGAAGCCAGAGCAGCGGAAGGCATTCAGCCCACAGCAGCCCCAAGTGCCTCAGCGAGCACGCACACTCATGCTTCACTATGGTGGGCAGCAATTACTGGTGCCAAAACTGAAACAGACCCTCAGCCCACTCCTCACTGCATCCCTAAAGTCCTCAGGGCACATCATGGCTGGAGAGGCTGGTGGTGTCTCTGGGATACTCCCAGGATGTCTCCAAGACATGGAGTTGTGACAGGGCTCCAGGGGTCCCTCCAGGACACCTGAGGGACACGGAGGAGTGACAGGGCTCCATGGGTGCTTCCAGGACACCTGGGGGGCACAGGGGAGTGACAGGGCTCCAGGAGTGCCTCCGGGATACCTGGGGGATACAGGGAAGTGGAATATATCCATGTAGGGCTAAGATATTATTGATAGCTCCTGGTGATAAGGAAAATATTGTGTTAGAAATTTAACAAGAACAAGTGTTGGAAATAAATCTACAAGGATCCTGCTCAGTTGTCCCATGTAAAGCCCCTGTCCAGCTGAATCATAAGAAATGTCAGTCTTACAATACAGGTGTTAGATTTTTATGACCAGAGGAGGGACACCATCTATTGGAGCGTCACTTCTGAGGGAGAACAGAAACGAAACAGCAGAGATGAATCATTGAGATGGACTTTTATGGACTTTCAAGTTAATGAAGAATAAAGAACAAGGAGCACGAGGGAAACCACCAAAAACTTTTACAAAGAAAATATCTATCATATGATGCTATTTAAATATCTGATGATTTTGTGTGTGCTTTTGCCACTCACTGAGGTGATGGGCCAGCTCTGAGCTGTAAAAAAAACAAGCCTGGAGTTGACCACTGTCTGGTGAAAATCCTTTAACAATCCGCACAAGGAAGGGCGGCCCCACGGCCAGGGGGTGGTCTCAGGGAAGAGGGCGTGGCCTCAGTGAGAGGGGGGCGTGCCCTCGACATACCGGTTGTGAGTTCTTTGGGGGCGTGGCCTGACACGTAAGGGGCGTGGTCCCACACCGAGGCGTACGACCCGTGCTGCTGGGGCAGGGGGCGTAGTCTCCGTGCGTAGGGGGGCGTGGCCTAACCTGGGGGGCCGTGGTCTCAATGCATGTCCCGTACTATCAGTGCATGGGGCGTGGTCTCAGGAGCGGGCGCGGCGTCAATCGAGGGGCGTGGTCTCAACGCACGAGTGGTGCCGTCGGTGGGGGCGTGGTCTAAAGATCAGGGCGTGGTCTAAGTACGGGGGCGTGGCCTCATCGGCGGGGGATGCTTTTCCCGCCTCGCGCAGCTCTTGAGGGAGCGTGGCGTCATTTCCGCTTCCGGCGCGGGATGTTCGAAGGCGATGGCGGACCCGCTGTTCTCGGTGTCGGCCGCCGTAGCGGAGCTGAACTCCTCCGTGTCGCTGCTGGAGGCGGGCGGCGGGCGGGCTCCGCCGGCGGTCTCGGAGCAGCAGCCGCAGCAGAAGCGGGGTGCGGGCGCGGAGGACCCGGACCTAATGCCCATGGTGTTCCTGTGCGCAGGCTGCAAGCGGCCCGTGGGGGACACGCTGAGCTGGGTGTCCAACGACGAAGAGACGGGGTGCATCCTCCTGCGCAGTGAGTCCTGCCCGCCGGGCCCACCTCCCTCACGCTCCACTCCACCCCCGCAAGGGGCAGTTACTGTTGCAACGCGTGGGGTATATGCGATTTAAGCTAAAGCAGAGTTAGGTTTCATCGAAGTAACTGTGTTCTTAGCAAGTCAGACAGAATGTCCCTCTGACAACATGTTTTCTCATAGTCAGTGTTTTTGCAGATGTGGTTCATTCTCTGGAGATGATAATGCCCTGTGCATAGTGTGATCTGTGCTGAGCATCCCCTCTGTTTGCAGCCTTTCCCATCCCCGGTGCAGGGTCAGGCAGGGCTGGAGATGGCTCCAAAGCAGCAAAGGATCTAACTGATGCCACGTTTTGATAACATTAAAATCAGACCTTGGAAAGTAATAAAATTTGCATATAATTTCTGGGAGAATCGATCCCTGTGCATGTGAGTGGGAAATCCATCCTGACCCAGCTCTTGTCTTACTGCACACGATAGATCACTCCCTTGTGTTGGCCAGCCTTGATAAAGGGTACTGCTGTCTAAAACTCCAAAACGAGTCTTGGAGAGTTTATTTGCTGGCATTTTCAGTATCACCCCTCTCTATGCAGGTGCGGCCAGCATCGTCTCAGTGGAGGAGGAACGCCAACTCTCCAAGCGGCCTGGCGAGTGTGGATGGTGAGGAGCAGCGCCAGGGGTGGTGGTGGGCGTCCCTGTTTGGGCACTATTCTCTTGCCTCTGGAGCTGCCGAGAGGCTCCAGGGAGGGATGAAAAATTGTCAGGGGTGGGAGCGCTGTTCCTTTTCATTTTCTCTTATTTAAGCATTATGTGTGAATAAGCATATAAGCATTGATGATCCGATGGGTCTCTTCCAACCCAGTGATTCTGTGATTCTGTGTTTTACTTACAGTATGGTAGAGATGTTAACCTGCTCTGGCTGTTCAATGACACTTGGCAGCATCTACAAATACACCCCAAAGCATCTTGACTACAAGAGAGATTTGTTCTGTTTCAGTGTTGACTCAATTGAAAGGTAAAAGCAGATTTCTTATTGGTAAGCCTATCAACTAAACCTCACTCACCGGGCATCAGACTGAGCGATGCTCCTGTTAATATTTGTGGCATATCTAGTTGTAGCTAGAAAACAAGAGTGTTTTTTTGTATTACTGCTTAAGTATGAGATACATCATCTGTGTAATGTTAGATAAATCTTAAAAAAAAAAAAACAAAAAAACCCCAAAAAAAACCAGCGCTGCCTTTTGTATAAGAAATTGCATACTGCCAAAGAGAATAACACCAGATGCACAACATGGAGAGGGGGGTTTCTGTCTCATTTGGTCAGTAGATACTGCATATGGGATCTGCTTTAGACAACATCAGATAAACCTGGAGTCTCAGCCAGACTTGTTTGGTACTACCTGTAAGCTACTAGAAATAAATATATCAGCAGAGAACACGGGCAAAGAAAATTAAGCAGAACTTAGGGTGAGGTCATACCTGTCCTGGTCAAGTCTGCTTTTTCTTTGCTAATGTACGCAAAACCACATTTTAAAACAGAATATGTGCTTGATGCTCTCGTTTAACTGTCCTGCAGTCAAAAACTGTCTAGGAAATGAAGATGTACTGTTGTATTGCTTTTACTTGGCTTATGTCACATAAAAGTAGTCTTAAAATATTCATCAGTAACTGTGTCCTGAATTAATTCTCTACACCAGAGTGTTCTTATCCAAGCATCATTTCTGCCCAGGGTAGATGTAATGTTTCTGCTTTTTGTTAAGTTCCGGTTTATTCTGCTGTATCTTTGTGGAAGTTCACCTTCCTACTCTGGACAGGTGTCTTGTTTTGATTTTTCCACAACTGAAATACTTTGCTTTTCCATGGCAGTAAAATTTCTCTGGGACGCTAGCATTGCCAGAAGATGGCATCTTATTGGGCAGTAATGGTGATGGCTGGTTCTCCCAGCTAGTGCTATGCTGTTCTCAATGCCTGCATTATTTTCCATAATATCCTGTAGCACCAGGATGCTTAACTCAGAGTTCTAGCTTTCATAAAATGGTAGTATCTTGGTAGTTCTCTGCTTTAAGCTGTTTTTGTTCCACGATACAGTTTGTTTACAAGATTACCAAATATGCTTTTTTTGTTGTTGTTGCTGGAATCATGCTTCCACTTTGCTGGTGTGTTAATCATAATCTCATAGTCACTGAGAACAACAGATGAGTGCTACATTTGGATTTTTGCTTTCAGAGTGACAAGTGCATGATCTAAACTGTAGCGTCTCAGTTACGTTCTAGGATCTTCGGAAAAGAAAGCTCTTACTGATGAAGCACCTTTAACTCTTGAAAAGCAAGCAGTCTTGGAAGAGGTGCTGCAAAGGGTAAGGTTTCTATCATTCTGTGTTTTATCATAGCCTTGTGTCGTTCTTCATTAAAGTTTCACAGAGATGATTTAAGCATCCTTAAATAATTTCTACAAAATTGTTTATTTCATCCAGATCAATTATTTGGGTTTTAGCATATGCTGCAATAATTCATGCCATTCATATCTTGTGTTGTGTAAGATTTTAAGTAACTTCCTTCAATTTTAATGGTAATTAGCATTTTCTGTTTAGCAAGCACAGTGTTAGAATCCTATTTATGTCTGTAGGTGATTAGAGATTTTTTTTCCTAATTAGTTCTGGTTTGCTTCTCCAGAATTTCACTTAACTTTGCTTTTCTCTTGTGTGCTGTCTCTTCTGTTTTTAATGTAAATTGCTTTAGTGTTTTTCACTGTAACTTTGTATCAAATCATTACATAATAAATCAAGTAAAAATTTTGCTCTACTGAAAACTTCTGATTGCTGGTAGGGAGAGTTGGGAGCAAATAGTGTAATGAAGTTGTCTCTGAAAGCTGGTGGTTGTCTAGCAAAAGCCAAATGTGTGGATCTGACACTCAGTGAGGTTGGAGGCAATTAGACTTGAGAAAGTGTGGACAGCTAACGTTCAAGTTGAGTGAACTTTTGAAGTATAAAAGTAGCAGGAATGGAATCAAATAGGATTGGTGATGCAAGGTCAAATTTGAGCACTTACTAATTTCTACACTTGCTCTTTGTATTGTCAAGTTCTGTTTATAACAGAATATCTTTCCCTGCTTACTTTACAGGCAAACACTTTGTTAAAGGCTCTGGAGACAAGACTGACTGCTGTTGAAGCGAGTGTGGCTTCTCTTCATGTTAAAACCTGAACGAATTTACGTGCTGGGAGGCTGACTGCAGGAGAATGATGTATATAGAACTTGTCCTGTGGAAGCATTGCAAAAAAATTGCAAAGAACTGAGAGGCATCGGTGGCTTATGCTGTGCTAGAACAAAGCTGACTGAATCTTCATCATAGACAAGGAGTTCTTCTCTTGCGTGTTAAAAGGATATCCCAGAAAAATACATGATTTTTTAAAATAGAGCTTCTGTAAACTTTTGGTTTATATATAAATATTTATTTAAATTTTTATGTGTGAAATCAAAGCATTTATCTCCTGACTTCTCTGCTATTCAGTATCTTCTGAACTGGGTGTGCATCTGCTTCCTAAACCAATAAAGAAAATTCCCTGTAATGTCTGGAGGAACAACGTAGGTTTGGGATTTTTTTTTTTTATTCACAGCCTTTGCTTGACCTATGTGCAGAGATGGGAATGGCACAATAACTGTATGGGGTATGTGGTTGGTGATTTGGGGTTGTCTTTGCAAACTAGAGGTTAAGGCATAGTATATAAGAAAGCTTTAAAAACATTAGGTAAAATGTCTTTCCATGCAGTATTGGAGGTCATATGGTTTACAGCCTCAGGGGGAGGAAAACAAACAAGGCTTGTAACAGCAAAATTGACACGTACTTAAGCAATGAATTAAAAATGCTAATTATAAGAGCACTTCTCAGTATTTTGTTGTTTTAATGCAGATATTTGTTTGCCTTTGATCTTCTGTGTATTTAACTGATTATCAGAATCTCTTGTATAGTGTGAATGTTCCAAGTAATTGCTTAATAAAACAAGCTAACAGTTCGAGCCTAAAGGAAGAATAACTGAAAAGGTTTTTCTTCTGTTACCTAACACTAAATTTTACTACAAGTTTTCAACTTTTCTCAAAAAATCTAGAATGTATTTCTCACTGTTCTCCCTCTTTGGCAGGCAGTGTTTATCTTAAAAGGTGGAAGACCCCCACCTTTTTTTTATTTACTGCTTTGTTTTTGAAGCAGTATTCAAGCTTAGCCTCTAGTGATGGGTCTGTTGTTTTATGTTCAGATAACTAAATCATTGTTATTTGCACAGCTGCCAGAGGAAATTTTATAAGCACTAAAATTTTCAATCAAATTACTGTAGTTAATTTTTGAGGTGGTTTCTTGTCTAACAAGTTTTTGAAGTTGCTTACCAACATTCAATACTAGATGTCTGAAGAGAAACCTAAGCTCTGCTCTTTAGCTGAAGGTTGGTTGTTTTGTGTTACTTGCTGAATGTGTTTTTTTGGGGGGAATGTTAACACTTGATGATTTCATAGGCCTACCCTGTGCAGATGTAATACTTTTTCAAGATACATGCCTTTCTTAAGATGTGGATTTTTTTTCCATTAATCACAACTATGGGAGTAGGGACGCAAGCCTATAAGGATATCTGTAGATTTTTTTTTTTTCTTGTAGAGGTGGTGTGTAAAATTTTTTTTATTAAAGATTGAAGACGGGACAGTGTATCTTTAAAATTTGTATTCCAACAAAGTAGCTACAAAACGTGAAGGTGCAAAGAAACTTAAATGTTTTTCTGATGCTTCCCTAGCCAAATTATTGGCATGTTAGAGGAGGTGGGATGTTGAATAACATGTTTATCAACTTGGAGGTAGTTTTCTAGGGAGACCTTATAGCAGCCTTCCAGTACTTAAAGTGGGCTTACAGTAAAGCTGGGGAGGGACCCATTATCAGGGAGTGCAGTGATAGGTAAAGGAGTAACAAGGGGTTCTAAGCTGGAAGAGGGGGATTTAGATTAGACATCAGGAAGAAATTTTTTCCTGTGAAGATGAAGCATTGGCACAGGTTGCCCAGGGAAGCTGTGGATGCCCCATCCCTGGAGGCATTCAAGGCCAGGCTGGTTGGGGCTTTGAGCAACCTGGTGCAGTGGGAGGCGTCCCTGCTCATGGCAGGAGTGGGTGGAACTGGATGGTATTTCAGGTGCCTTCTGACCCAAGCAATTCTATGATTCTAAGAGGGCTCTTGTATTTGTTACATTATGAAATTACCACTATAGATCCACACTTGATGTCAAAAACCACATTGGCTGGCCTCAAGTAGCACCTGTAGTTATGAACATGTGACTCTATTAATCATGGAGGGCAGCTAACTTTTCAAATCTTAAATAGATTTGCCAGCTGAGATCCTTCTGAGCCTTGTTTAGGCAGATACCTAGCAGCAGTCTCCTGTGTCATACGTTGCTACTAAGTGTAATGAAAGTAAAGTTGTATATATGTAAGTTAGTATTCAGTAAAATTAATGATTGCTTAAGGTAGGCATCTGGATTCCATAACTATGCATTTTTTTCTAGGCCCTATGGGGAAAATACGTGCTGAAGAAGGAACCCCCAAACCATAATCCTACTAGTATATCCCTGGATTCACAGACAGAATTGACTATAAAGAATCTAGATTAGCCTACGTATTCCTGTGATGCAACACACACAGGTAACACATTTTGAAAGTGTGTGCTAAGTAAAGATTTTTTCCTCTTTGGTTTAGTGTATTGGTCTTGTATATATTTTCTTTATTGAATATCTGCATTTGGCATCAGTGTATATTTAGAACCATGTCTGCTAACATAGTGTGGGTGGGAGCTCTAGTACATTAACACAACAGGCTCTTAAAATAGCATTTCCACTCACTCAGGGGTTGCCAGCTGCTGCTTTGATAAGGTGTGCAGTGAACAGTCTAAGTTTAAAATAGATTTCATATTCATGTAGAGATATTTATATCTGTATGGGGAAATGTGTGTATTTTGAGTATGTATATTATTCTAAGAGGGTGATTTTTTTTTTCTCCTCACTTCTAAGCATGATTAGGAGCTAGTATCTTGAGCTGGTAACTGGGCTAAAGGTAATATAATAGAGATTTTTCTTCTGTGTAAATGTGTATTATAGAATATTTGAACAATTTTTAAATGTTAAGGAAAGCTATAATTGTTCCCTAGCTAAATAATAGTTGCAAAGTTTTAGTGTGCCAGCGTGATGTACAGTATACAGTCATGTAAAAGGTATTGCTCCTTGCTTAATACCTATTTCTAGCTGACGGTTCCTTCTATACCCAGTCTCTGGTTTTATCCTCAAATGCAGGATAAGCAGGTAGCTGAATTCCCCTTTTGGTGAATCGCCATGCACAATGCAGACTTCCTTATACTTGACCTAGGCAATCTGTGCATTATGGGAGGGGGGAAAAATACCACTTTTTTTCTGTGAATTCTTTAATTTTGTCTGCGGTTGATAAAGGCAGGGTTTAGTTCAAGCACAACAGTACTTTGTAGCTCACTCTGCTTATGCCCTTTAGAGACAAAGTGGTATGACATAAAATACATCAGAGGATTAAAACTGAGTTTTCAATATCTACCAATTCAAACTTTAAAACACTTTCCTGTAACTTAAACTACCCCAAAACACTGATAGGAATAATCAACATAATCTAGTAGCTGGTCTATCAAGGCCTCTCTCCTTTTCAGCTGACAGGATCGAGAAAAGCTGAAGAGCCTGAACTGGAGAAAATGTGCCAGAGCAGAAAGAACAGAAAGTGAAGAAGAGAAATCTGGCATATAATATCCTGACAGGAAAGCATGATGCTGTGGGAGTGAGCATGAATAAAACAGCTGTGTGATTCCAAAAAGGAGCAAAGCACCTGTATCTCTTTAGTTTCAGGGAGATCTGAACTTTCAGAGAGGTCTTGTGTACACAGGCAAACAGATACAGTTATTGGAGGGGAAAGTGACATAGTAAATTGTTTCTGGAATAAGATACCTTTCGTTCTTACAAAATGTGTTTGTATGGGGAGGAGGGGACACTAGTGCAGGCAGAACTCTCCATAAGTAAGCCAGCAGATCATTTGAAAACCCTTCTCCAGTCTTCAGGGCAAGAAAGAATTGCAGAAAATAGATTCCATAATTGAAAGGAGAAAGTCAATGAAAAATAGTCAGTGAAAATTCTCATTGAAAACCAAAAATAATGTGAAGAAAATGGCTAAAAGAGCTAAGTAGTAGATTGTTTTACTCATTGTTTGTATGACTATGTTACACTTGGAATGAACACTTGGCTTCTCTTATATAGAGGAAAGAATTGCAGTATTTTGTTGGTATAACTAATGGCTTTAGCAATCTAGTCAAAATAGTAGCAAGCAGCTATTATTAATCTAGTTACAATGATACTAGCACTTTCCAAATGTTCTGATTATCGCTAATTCCTAGAAATATAATTAAAACTGTTTATATAGGCCTTCTACCAGCTCCCCCTCATCTTTGTGGTGTTCATTTATGTGTCTGTGGTGGAGGGCCTTTTTTTTTTACCTCAGATAGAATGGTGCAGGTATTTCAGTGTCCAGATTCTTCACCAGGTGATGTGCTGATATTGGTAGTGGGGAATTTCTCAGACAGATTGATGCTATTCATGTGCCTTTCCAGGCAGCTGACTGCTTACACTTCTTTCCAATTGGTCTACAAATTCAATAATACAATGTTAATGGGCTAGTATAATCTATCAGCATACGTGGTATAATGTTTTGGAGTAATAATTGGAGTTACACAAAACTGATCTAAAGCTGACAACAAATGAAATATTAAACTGCTAAACAGTTCTGCCTTTATAATGAAAACAAATTTAACTATAGTCAACTGACTATTGGCAATGGGCTGATAGGGCTACAAACAAGATAAAGAAGAGGTCAAGACCAGAAAAGCCCCAACCACGGAACACTTCCACTATTAAGAGGATGAGACAGTTGTAGTTGTTCAGCTTGGAGAAGATTCTGAGGACACCTTGTTGTGGCCTTTGAATACTTAAAGGGGCTTATAAGAAAGATGGGAGGAAAATGTTTTTAGCAGGCCCTGTAGCAATAGGACAAGGGGTAATGGTTTTAAACTAAAGGAGAAGTTGTTTGGACTAGATACTAGGAAGAATTGTTTTACATCAGGGGTGGTGAAACACTGGAACAGGTTGCCTAGAGAGGTAGTGGATGCCCCATCCCTGGAGATGTTCAGAGTCAGGTGGAGTAGCCTAATCTGCTTGAAAATGTCCCTGCTCATTATAGGGAGGTTAAACTAGGTGACCTTTACAATTTCCTTCCAACCCAAACCATTCTGTGTTTTGTGTTTCTCAAACCCTTAAGGTTTCAATTGCCATGAGAGTACAAGGTCTGTGGCCTGCTAACAGCAATGGTGACACTGCATTGAGTGTACTGTGGGGTTACAGTAGAAGTAAGGCTCATTTCTGCAGTGCCCAGCAGTATGACACCATCATGACAATTCTTTCCATATGTCCCAAGCCTTCCTACCATTTGGCCAGAGGAGCACAGCATTGTCATCAGTGTGAAAATTAGCACAGAAACACAGTAGTATTTTCTTTTAAATTAACTAGAACTCCAAGCTCACCCAAGTCACTCAGGAGACCAAGCCTATGTGATTTTATAGTACAAAGCTTTACTGCTGGGACAAAAGCACTGGCGACATGAACCAGGAAAGATCAAGCTGTTATCGCTCTATGCTCAAGCAACGTTTTCCTCCAAACCCCAAAGGGCTGATTCTTATACTAGGATGACAGAGAAGATTTGTTCTAAATCTTCTGTAAACTGATTAGAAACTCTTCCCAAATCTCTCAGCACAGCAAATAGAAGGTTGAAATAACAAGGATATTAAAAACCAGAAACACATTTGGCTTTTCTAACTTCTTTTTTAGCTAAGTTAGACTATCAAAATGACATGTTACTATACAATATCACATGAATCTACTCAATCGGCAGAGCTGCTTCATTTCAAACATTTCAAAATTATTTTCCGTGTATTTTCTTCAAGAAGGATTTGCAGGCACAGATATGTTTCTCATGAGGTTTCAGGTGGAAGAATTAAATAGTGGGCACTAACCGCAGTGGAGGTTAGGGTAGGGAGGCTGTTCCTGTGCAAAGGGAGAGTTGCTTCTGGAAGACTGTGTTCCTGCTTGATGTCCACGGTTTGAAGAGGGTGGTGATACTGAAGAGGGCAGGAGAAGGTCTTAAGAATAGTAAAATACGCTTTATTTCATTAAAGATTTTAACTGTTTGAACTGTTTAAGTGTTGTATTCATCCATGAAGAAAAAAAAATCTGTTCAGGCAGAGACATTCAGTCTAGCAGCACAGGAGGGATCAGTGCTTTGGACTGCAAGATAGGTTAAAATCCTATTGGAAGTGACACGTGTGATTTTTTAACAGAATCAATAAGGCAACTCCTATGCACTAATGTGCTGAAGTAATGGATGTTCCGTGGCTGGAAACCTCTAAGACAGGCATTGATCCCAGCTGGCTGTGGGTTTGAGCAGGAGCCCTGGGCTGTAGTTGTGTGGGTGGCCAAGTTCAGAGCAGTCCCCAGGAGGACTGGTGTTTACAGCCAGGGCTCGGTCCATGTGGCAGGGCTTGTATAGGGGCAGCCTTCCCTGGGTCCCTGTTGGGCAAAGCTTTTGCTCCCAGGCCCCAGCTTAAAGCTACAAACAAATAAAACCAGCAACAACAACAAAACAGGGATGAAAGTTAGTTTGAGATGATCCAAGCATCCAAACAGGAAGTGTGACTTTCAAGCTGCTGGTGACTGTCCACAGCAATCTAAGGAGCTGAAGCCCGCTTTAGGCTCAGGTGCTCTGGCATTTGTGAAAAAACAGTGCTCCCAGCCACATGGGAGCTGAACTTTGGGCAGCTCCTCTATTTATTTAAACCTTGACCCAAATAACTTGTGGATATGTAATTGCCAGGCTGATATGAATTTCATTTATTTGATTGGTAATATTACAGCAGAGTAATACAGGCTCCCAAACCTCTTCATGGCGGCACCTGTGTCCCCTGCACCTGTGGTGCTTCCAGGCTTTCCTGCTGAGGCCGGGAGAGGGCACATCTCCATAAGAGATTTCACTGCTGCTTTAGTAGTGACAATTAGGATTTTCCTCCCCAGCTCATTCTGCTCACTCGGGACTTTGTTTTGTCACCATGTAGTGCTGCAGGTTTTTTGCCTTTCTTTCTTCACCTATTTGCTCTTCAAGACAAATTTGCAGGCTGTCCTGCTTTGCTACTTGGAAGTAGGAAGTGTGGGTTTCTTGGATGCTGTTTAGACTCAAAACTGTTGAGACGGAGCCACAAAGGAGTTCATAGGACTCTCATCTTCCTTGGGGATGATGTGCTATTATTATTGTGATGCTTTCATAGAATCATAGAATAACCAGGTTGGAAGAAACCCACCAGATCATTGAGTCCAACCATTCCTATCAAACACTAAACCATGCCCCTTAGCACCTCATCCACCTGTGCCTTAAACACCTCCAGGGAAGGTGACTCAGCCACCTCCCTGGGCAGCCTGTTCCAGTGCCCAATGACCCTGTCTGTGAAAAAAAAACTCTGAACAGATTTTTCTAATCCTGTGAGTAGATTTAGGTTCACATCTGTCTTTTGTTTCTGATTTAGACGATGTTACAGAAGCAATAAAATGTAGGAAGCATTCATTTAATCCAGGTTGAGGAGCAAATTTCCACAATTTGACAAAAACTAAACCCATTTACCTTATCGTTACAAAGCAAAAATATTTAAGGGTGAAACCATGAAAACTTGCTTATTTAAGGATTATAATCTACTTTTCAGTGGCACTCTGATACTCTGATAAAGGAACCCACAGACTAAGTTTTGAATGAAAAAGGGCACACTTTCCCCCTAGGTAATTAACATTGCTGACAAATCTCAAACAGTTCCTAAAAGAACCAAAATAAAGATCCACCAAATATGTATTTAAAAATAACCTGGGACAGAGTGTCTCTAGGCAGTGATTCCTGAATGAGTAACAATAGGCTCTTCATTATTCACACTTCAATTGTTTTCTGTATTTTGTCAGACTGCAAATTTCTGCAACCTCTTTTTAGCAGCACACAGCCAGAGAAGAACACTGGATTTAAGGTGAAATCCTGAAAACTGCTGGTTCTTTGAAGGTATTGTTATTTTTTAATGGCTGTTCTTTGAACCTGGCATAAGCAAAGCTCTGCATTGTATCAGACCAAAGGGCTTTTCTGAAAGTAGCTGATGAGAAAGGAGGGTTAAGCTTACAAAGTTTCGTATTTGTGCAGGAACTAAGGCCTGGAAGTAGTCTGCAAGCACACAAGCTCTTCCCAGTTGCTGTTATCAGAAGCCTTTTCTCCTCCCCAGACCCAATAAATACAGAGTGATGGTTTGGCTTAGCCACTTAAGTCCCCATTCATAATACTGCTGCTCAGTTTCAGGCTGCTTACTTTATTCTGGTGTCTCCTTAGCCTCCTTGCTCTAGTACTGTCACAACCGCTTCGGCACAGTGAAACTTGGGTAGCTGGAGCTGGGGTTCAGGGACACAATTTGCAAGCCACTTTTCTTATTTGGATAGGTTTTTTACTACAAAGTTAGTCTCAAAGGTTTTATTCAGCAGAAATAAGCCACAGTGAATAACCCACCAAAAGGTGGTTGGACCAGATTCCTTTCAGAGCACTTTTCCTTGGGAAAACATTGGCCAGTCAGGTCTAAACTGGTAATTGACTTTATTAGCTGTCTTGAGTTGAAAAAATCTAGATGGTTATTTGGCAATGGAAAATCCTCACTAACTGCTTCAAAGCTCCTGCAGTAGAATCATAGAATCACCAGGTTGGAAGAGACTCACTGGATCATCAAGTCCAACCATTCCTATCAAACACTAAACCATGCCCCTCAGCACCTTGTCCACCCGTGCCTTAGTGGATCCCCCAGAAGGAAAACGCAGGGACAAACGTGTTATAGGAGACTCTCAGCCTTTATGATCTGAGCAGCCGATCCACCTGCTGCTCCATCTCCATGCTTATACCCTATGGACTCAATATTGTCACGTCTCTCTTGCTGTGAGATCCCAAATGCCAGAGGCTGTGCAGTGTCTGCTACTCCAAGGCAAGGAGAGGATAATCCACCTCCTAGGGGTTTCAGTCCCTCAATGATACATACTGCTACCACTGCCCTCCACCTTACGTCCCGTGTTGCCTGGCCCACACCACCAGAGCAGCTCGCAACAGAGGCTTGCGTGGTCACAGAAGTCTCCTGCAGGGGAATTGCAAGCAGGACTTGCAGCTACTAGAAGCATCCATGGAGGCTCTTCTCCCTCTCTGAACATTAGTGGTGCCGGACTCCTGCAGTGGTTGGTGGTGAGCTCATTCGTTGGACCCTGGCTTTGTTGGGGAGCTGCTGTTGTTCTCTTCCTCAGTCCAACTGCCTTTTCTGCCCACACACTTGCTTACGTGTTGCTGCTGAACACAAAACAGAAAAATAGGCAGGGTTGTATGCTTGCAGCCTTGGCTGTGCTGCTCCTGTTGTATTGGTCCATGTGGGGACACTTGCCAGCCCAAAGTTTGACTCTGAGCCTCAGCCAGAGATTGTGACATGCAGGGGTCCATCACCCATAGTGCTGTGGCACTGAACTCTGCTGGCTTGCCCTCCTCGGGATGTCAGTCCCAGCTGCAAAGGGATGAGACCACCACTCACTTGTTTCAGTGTCTCTGGTTGCAAAAGCAGAGTTCCCACTACACCACGCTTGCAGCTCACAGCTTGCCCCTATAACCACTCTGCACTCCTCGTGTTTGTGTTTTTCTCACAACAGACTTTGCAAAAAACTCTTCTGAGCACAAAGGAATCAGGAAAAACCAGGGCAGCAGAGAGCCATGTCATGTGCAAAAATAACAGACACTTGCAATTGCTTGGAGTGGTAAGCATGCTTCAGATACCCACAGTCCTTCACACCGAGCCTTCTCTGATGCCACCAGGGCCTGCCAAATCCATAGTCTTGAGCTGTGAAACTCTGTTGTCAGATGAGACCAGGATGACTGAACTGCTGATGGCACTTACTGACTCAATATGAGGCACAAGCAATCATCTCATCCTTAAGCCAAGATGGGCAGTGCAACACAAGGCAGTAGAGTACATGGGAAATAATCTCTGAAACTGTAAATTTCAATTTGAAGTTCATCATTTTAAAGATTTTTCCCAAACTATATATTTTTCCTCTCCTCTGCCTTGGCTACTGTAGCAGTCCTTGAGGTATAAAAACTTGCACAGTGTGCATGCATTCTGTGTTCCTTTGCAAAAATTGTCAGATATTTTTCTTGGGTAGACATTTACTTACTGTTATTGAGTTCCAGTGACAAGCAGGATGCTTAACTGACTCATGTTTATATGTCAGATCAGTAATGTTCACTGAAACAGTGTTGGGCTAGGTCATGTATGGTCCTTTTGAACCAGCTGAGCTTATCTGATCCTATGATATCTACAGCAGAAACCATGGGTCTGTTGCCTCATCATTGGATACCATGTCGCGTAAAAGTCAGGTGATGCAATGCGAACATTACTCTGCACAAAAGGCTTCAATAGATATTTTAAGTATAGCCCATCTTCTGGAGTAAAATGACTCCTTGGCATTTAAGAGTTTGATTTTTTGTTTGTTTTTTTAAAAAATATTATCTTCAACAACTGCCATTGGTTAGTTACAAGCCTGGCCAGATGTCAAAAAATAATCCTGTTGTGGCAGGTAAAAGACAGGGATCTGTTACAGAGTTCGCCTCCTATCATGACTCCCTCCTCCCACAGCTGGGGCAGAAAGGATGGACCAGGCCTCCCCTGCTCTGTTCAGGTATTTTGTGGGCCCTCAGTGACTGAGTGAACATAGACATCATGGCTACTAAGAGCTGTGGCCTCCTCAGGCCCTTGTCACCAGCATGATTCCTGTCTGGGTGCTACCTCTGTCCCTGATGTAAATCCACACCATGTTTGAGATGCTGGATATTCCTCTACCTTGCACTGCTTAATGAGGACCCAGTTCTTCTGTAGCTTTGCCACCATCACAGTGGTCCTTTGCCACCTTCTACTCAGACATGAACTTTTTGTTTTGATGGTGCATTAACCCAAACCTCGTGCACACACACTGGGAAACACCTTGGATGTGGCAGTGGAGGGTTGGCATTTCCAGTGGGTCTTTTCTGATGCAAAGAAACCTAATCTCCTACTGTGAACGCACGGTGTCTTCAGGAGCTGCCTTCCCACAGGATAGGGTTTGCGAAGGTGCACAGAGCCATCTGGGTACTTCCCGAGTGTCAAAGGGTAGGCATCTGCTGGAGGCCAGAGGTTCTGCACAGCAGCTGCAAGGTTCGAAAAAGGTAAGAGTGACATCCTTTGGCTAGAAAGCTGCCTGGCAGAGAAGGACCTGGGGGTCTTGGTTCACAGCCAGCTGAGCATGAGCCAGCAGTAGCTCAGATGCCCATGAAGGCCAATGCATCCTGGCTTGGATCAGAAGGAGCATGGCCAGCAGGACCAGGGAGGTGGTCATGCCTCTGTACTCAGTGTTGGTGAGACCGCACCTTAAATAAGATGTTCAGTGTTGTAGCCCTCACTACACTGAGGTGCTGGAGCACATCCAGAGAAAAACAAGGATGCTGGTGAAGGAGCTGGAGGGCAAGTCTCACAAGGAGTGGCTGAGGGAACAGGGGTTGTTTAGCCTGTGGAAAGGGAGGCTGAGGGGAGACCTCATCACTGTCTACAACTGCCTGAAAGGAGGTTGTATAGAGGTGAGTGTTGGTCTCTTCGCCCAAGTAACAAGTGATATGACAAGAGGGAACGGCCTTAAGCTGTGCCAGGGGAGGTTCAGATTGGACATCAGGAAAAAATTCTTCCCCAAAAGGGTTCTCAGGAACTGGCAGAGGCTGCCCAGGGAAGCAGTGGAGTCACCACCCCTGGAGGTGTCTAAAAGATGGGTAGACGAGGTGCTCAGGGATATGGTTTATTAGTCGACAGGTACAGTTGGATTTGATCATCTCAAAGGTCTTTTCCAACCAAATGATTCTATGATTCCATGACTTTATTTGATAACGCTGCCCTTGCAAACAGTTACTAGCACAAGCTAAAGAAACTCCTTGGTACCTATTGTTGTCAAATCCAGCACATACAGGAGTAAACTGCAACTTCTAACAGCAGGTTGCATCAAGCGGAGAGGAAAAGCCTTTGAATCAGCAAGGAATGGGCCTACAGGTCTTCAGATAATTCAAGGTTATATGAGTCGGTCATTCAGATGAGGCAGATCCATTTCCACACTGGCAGGAGGAAATGCAATTTTAAAAGTTTATTAAACAATGTAGTGTTTGTGAATTTGATCAGAGACCACAGAAAGACAGCACCCTGACAGGACACAAAGCAGAGTTGTTCAACACAGCAGTGAGCAGCATTGACAAGACTGAGACGGGGCTGTTATCTAATCCAGATAGCTCAGAAAAAAACCTCAACCAAACAAATAACTCAAACACTGTATAAAACATACTGTTTCCCAGATTTTTTGTTTATATCTTGGTTGTCCAGCTAAGCAAGTAGCTGCTGTTGCACAGGGCAAGAGACAGTGAATCTCTCGGAGTCAGTAAGAGGCCCAGTGCCAGCTGGGTCCCCTGGGACCAGTGCCACAAATTCAGCATCTCACTATGAACTGGCATGGAGCTAGCATTGCCTCAATTTTACTATGCTTTTCCTATTGGTGAGTTTTCATTCCCTGTTAATCCAAAAGGTATTCCCTAGCTTTTCTTCCTCCTTTATTTATCAAGTATACTTCAGAATATTTGCAGTAGGAACTCTTGTAACTTTTCAGTTGCTGCCTGTCTTGCCCTTAAGAGTATTATCTCTCTGACCTGGTGACATATGACAGGTTTCTTTGTGGGTGTGATCACGTCCTTCTCCTTGAAGACTGTTCTGTTTTGGGATTTTTTTTCTGCTCTGCTTGGAAGAAGTGAATGTTATCTTTGAAAACACCATGGTAAGCCTGTCAGTAAATGGCTTCACATAGTTTGGGAGCCTGGATCTCACAGCTGGCTGTTATATCTGGACGCAGGAGAGCTGAAATTGGTGTAATTTTCTGAGAAGCATCTTTGGAGACTGATAACAGAGTCTGCCCTGCCCTACACTGGTTAAGGAGGTTAAATCACAGCTTTGTGTGTGTTTCTTCTCATGCTTGCTTCCTTCCTTCCTCAAGGGAGTTCATATGGGCATTCCATGTACAAATAACAAAAACCCAGCATGGGGTTGAAGTGGCTACTGGGTTTGTGTGATGGTTTTGAAGCACTGTATTGTTTAGAATGTCTTTTCACAAGGTTGTGCCTACACTTCCCTATGCAATCATCCGTGCTTCTCGCCATGCTTCCTAATACCTTCCTTTCACTTGCTATGACTTTCCAGCTGGCTGTTGCCAAAGCTAGGGAGTATGATACCCTGAGCTTGGGATATCTTGAGGTTACGTTGCTACAGATGATGACATTGATGCTGATGAAAATACATTCTCAAATTGAGTTACTGCCTGAAAAAAAGTATTTTCACACAAGTGTCATGTTAAGTGCTTCAAACCCCATATGGATTCTGGAGAAGTCCATTATGTTGCTCCTGGATTTTTGTCTTGCAAACATCATACTAAAGAAAAAGAGAGAAAGCCAATTAATTAGTAAAGTCCTAAGAAATACTCTTATAGACAGTGGGACCCCTACATGTTTAAAGCTATTGAATTGTGACTGAAGGGCAAAATCACTAAAGCATTGAATGGGTCATTAAAACTCACAGGATGTTCAGAAGCTCTTCAGAGATTTGTGTTCCCTGCAGTGGAAATGCCATCTGCCTTGATTTGCATTAACAATATGGCCTTTAATAAGTGTGCCTCTCACCTGCTGCTTCTGTAATGCACCCCAGTCCTTGGGAGCTACAGTTTTAGGGGAATCAGTCTGGTCATATAGCGATTGTGCTGGTTCATGCCTGCCACCCAAGGGCCTGGCTCCATTAAAGCCAGCAAAAAATATTTCTCTCTTATTTTAATTAGAAAATAATCGAGTAACATAAGCAAAACATGTTATGCTTTCAAGACTCAGGATGCTATATTGGAAAAGTGATTTTCAGAGGCTAAAGAAGATATTTTCCTGTGGGGATGGAGAAGAGCTTGTGTTTCACTCCATCATTTATTTATCCAAGTTTTTCTAAATGAACAAGTAAAAGTTATACTTCAGTCACAAAGCACAAGGTGGGAGTAATATCTATTTGCACTATTTTCTCTTGAGAAGTCTTTTTGGTGGATGGAGAGGAGACATAGAAGGAACTGAGGGCAGACTGGGTGCCACTGCCAGCTCTTTTCCTTCAAGATTTTCCTAAGAAATGAAAAGGAAAGAAAGAAATGAGCTTTGTGAGGAGATTTCATCCAAAACCATGCATAGTTTGTGCTAGGGTTCCCAGGTGGGGTTCAAGAATTACATGCAGACTATTTCTTCTTCTATTACTGTGCTACTATTTGGCTTATTTCTTTCAAGAGGGCTTGGTGGAGCCTTCATGTTAAAAGATAAGGGAAAATCTAGCTCTGTTCATTATCATCATCACTTGTACTCTCTTCTGGTAAGAACTGTCTGACAGAAAATAGTGATGGAGAAGAACCCCTGGCTTGCCTTGCTGAGAGGTTGCTTTTAAACTGTTCTGTGTCCTTCAGACTTTTATGCTGAGGGTATAGACTTAAGAAGTTGCAATGTGTGGAGATACTAAATGGGGAGAAGAGAAATATTATCTGTGTTTCTTGCTATGCTTGGTTGCTTGTGTGTGTGTGTGTGCCTAGTCAGGAGCATGCTGCAGGAGAAGGACTGCCTACAAAGGGTCAACAATTTCAAATATCCTGTGTGAAACTTAAACAAAACTTATCTGATTTTCAACAGCATTAAACAGCACAGTGCATTCAGTGACTTCTCTCAGCTTTACTGTGTCTTTTGATCACTTTTGCCTAGATGGGTAAGCTTTGCTTTCCATTCAAGCCCATTTCTATTTTCCTCATTCTGGTAACCTAGGTCAGTACTGTTTGAGGTGCCATTTCTGAAGCTCTCCTCCTGCTTCCATTGAAACTAGCGGGAACATTGCCAGTGGTGGCAGGGGAAGGAAGATGAAACACTGCATCTTTTGCTGAAGTGAACTTAGAAAATACTCACTAATTCAATCATTTCATGCACACTGACTGCTAGCACAGCTGTAACTCCCTTCCTTCCTTCCTGGAGAAAAAGAAACAAGGACAATCAGGGTTTCAATTAGATGTATTACAGATAAATTGGCATCTCACAGCAAAATAGTTGTTTGCTGTCTCTCTGCTTTGTGTGGTTAGAAATCCTGGAGAAGAATTATACTGAAGCGTAGGAGCCTAAGGAAATGTGCAATGCTCACTGCCACGTGTCAGTCAGCAGGAATATCACTGAGAGCTATCTTTTCCTCTGGGATTTTTTGTATATCACAGCTGTCATGTTTTATCAGGCTGCTGGAATTTCTCCAAGCTGCAGGAAAAATGTCCTCCCTTGGATGTTTTCTTAGCAGAAGAGAGCATGTTCAAAATGTATAGTTTTCAGTTGGATGTTCCCTGAGGTTAACTCCCTATCAGAAGGGAACAAGAAAGCAATTTCTTTCCAGGTTGCTCAACATTTGTCTGCATCAAACCTGGTGCCTCCCTCTGGAAGTGTAACAAGCAAGAGGTGGTTGCATCATGGGGAGCTCCCCCACCAAGCACTGGAGCAGTGCACAGGAAAGCCGATGGCACTGCCTTGTCGTGTGGCTTTGAGCCTCTTCTAACCTAGCATTCAAATGTTTCCTGTGTACTGTTGTAGTCCTTCTGTGTGATTTTTTTGTTTTTACTTATGGAGATGGGCTTATCTGTCGATTTCTCTTTCCCTGCAGTAACTTTTGATGGGTATTTCAGCCGAGTTTCAGGGAGAGGTAAGAGTCTCCAAGGTAACTGAAGGCTATAAACTTTATGAAATTTGGCAATGCAGTGAGGGAGCACTATGCAGTGTCCTACTAAGGGAAAACTGGGAAGAATTAAGTCATTATACATTCTGGACTCATATAGCCTCACAGGAACTGCAGCACATGGCAGCTCTCATCTGGTACGGGTGTGATGGGGACATGGAGCAGCTGGAGCTACTGCAACATTGGCAAACAGAGTAGGGATCAGAGATATCACTCTATAAGAAATCTTGTAGCTTTTATACTGTATATTTGGGTTTGTGATGGGTATCCTAACATCTGATTACTAGGGCTGGGTGTACTCCTCATTGTTTCAGAGACGAGCACAATAAGAAATGACATTCTTTGGCAGTTCAGTTTAGATACTACCCAGCCTCTCCTTTCAGATGTTAGGGCATTAAATACTTATGCAGCTTTATGGCTCTAGAAACATTACTCAGAATCCGCAGGCTGATAACAATTCTCATCCTTTTGCTCCTTTGTCCTCCAGAGGTTTTCAACTGTGTTGCAAAGGTAGGTTGAAAGCATTTGAAAGCTGGGAACCAGAGACCTTGCTTGTCCATGCCAGAGGGATGCAGTAAGACTAGTATGTCCTAAGCAGAAGAGAAAGGCACAATGAGCAATCTGAGCCCATGATTTCTTCTGGTAAAATCAAGTAACACCACAGTTTATTTTGCTGGAGCCAATTCACAATCCTTGTCCCTCCAACGATGAAATTGTGGTTTGGATGGATGCCGCTGCAAGGCAGCCCAGGCCAAAAGGCAGCTGTACAATGCTTACTGCCCCACCACCTCCCCTTGAGTGCCTGCTAAGGCAGCGAGTGGCCTGTGATTCCAGTAAAAAACAGGACCAATGACGTTTTACATAAGTCTTGACTGATCCAGGTGCACAGATGTGTCAGCAACTTCCTTAAAGAAAGAAACCATGTCACCTTCCACTGCAGAAGGGAAAGCCACAGGCATGTCTAGCAGGGAGGAAAGCTGGCTTTGTGCCTAGGGCACCACATAGGGGTGTGAGTCAGGGCCTGTTTCCATGTACATTGCTGGGTTACTGTGTTGGCTTGTCAAAATCACTCTTTGTTCCCTGCTTGCCAAGGAAGACAGCTTTACACCATGAGGTGACAGGATCTTAGCTCTTGAGTGCTCACTGTGTTCTCCAATGATGGACCTCTTGGCATGTCAGTCTGTGGGTAACTTCTTGCAGTCACTGACAGCAGTATTCCCAATGAAGACAGTGCTGCAACGGCTGAAAAGAAATTTCCTGTTCTCCTCCATTCAAGCCCCAAACCTTTTGTCTAGGGCATCATGTCACTCAACAATGTGGCAGGGTATTCTAAAGGTTTTTTAATAAATCAAACTGATTTAGTGACTGCATTTTCCAATACCATCTCTATTTTCATACTAAAGGAAATTAGTAATTTTGTGTTAAAAAAATTGAGCAGCCACCCAAGCTCTAGAAATTTCTTTCATGCAGATCTTGCTTTCATTTCCTCTTCACACTCATGGTTCCATAGATACGCAGCCTCGTGTAATCCAAGCTGGCCCTCTTCACAAAGAGCTATACTCCCTTCACAAAGAGCTATACTCCCTTGAAAGGGAGGATGGAGGGGAACGCTCACCAGTTTTAAAGTTTCGTATATGTCTTTCTGGAAAACAGGAGGTTCCTGTTAGCTGTAGCAGCTGGTTTAATCAATAGGCTAAATAAGTAATGATACAGCAACAGCCCTATCAAGCAGGAGCAAGTGAAGAGTAGTCTATTTACTGCTGCTCTGTGAGATGAAGTGTTCAGCAGAAAGTTTGGGAGAACTTCCCCGACCCTATTTGTCTGTCTTCAATAACAGGAGCTCCCTTTGTTCACTTTTGCTCCTGTGGGCTCCAGCTGCTTCAAAGATACAGTCTGCTTGTGTCTCTCTGTGTTGCATGTAAAAGCCTGTGAACACTTGTGTGCACACACGCCTGAATGCCCAGCCATACATGTCCAAGCATTCACACATTTCCTCGTGCACCCATGGACACATGTAGGCACATTTTCTCTCTTAGTACTTATGTAGGTCCTATGCACACACGCTCGGTGGTGCTGAAAGCAGTCAGGTTAGCTTCACCTGGAGACAGTCATGCTATGGGTGACATGGCTCTATATGTATGGTATCACCCCTATTAATTGGAAAAGGGAACATCAAATAACACCTACAAGGAGTGAGGGCCACATTCCTTCTCTGGGGATGGAGGTGGCAGGAAGAACTTGTCCTCAAAAGCTTACCTATCCGGAAAAAAACTTGCTCTGAGGTCTGCCAGGTGTTAATAATGCATAGCAATTTTTCTTTTAAGAAGGCTGATAATGCACAAAGGATCATGAATTTCACAGAGCAAATGTCTAATTGTCAGCTTAACCTTTGGTATGCTTGGCTGATCCAGCAGTGCCGATAATACCATGGGTCCTCACCACAAAAACACCTACCTACCTGCCTGCCTGCCTGTCTACTTGCCTTCTACCTACCTACCTACCTACCTACCTACCTACCTACCTACCTACCTTACCTGTCCTTTACCTAGAAGAAGAATGCACCTCTAGAAACAAAAGTGCATGGCTGTGCATAGTTCTGCAAAAGATGTTTGAATCCCACGCCAACACAAGCAGAAGAGGTGGAGCAGGGATAGTGAGAGGTGATGCAGAGTGGAGGATGGCATGTCTAAGAGCAGGCAGTGCTGGGATCAGCCACTCCTGGGTATGGCAGGGACTCCAAGTACAAGAGACCATGGAATCAGCCCAGCTCAGCCACACAAGGGGTTTCCTTTCCCTCCTACTCTACCTGCTCCCCTCCACGCCATCCTTCCTCTCTCTCACACTCACTCTGTCAGGTGAGCGAGACACTTAACTGGGTCAAAGAGGTACAAATTCCCTTTGTTTTGTCCTTAAAAAAACCCTCCTGAAGTTAACCCCAATGGCAGGTGGATGAGGCTAATCTTGGCAAGACTACCTCAAAGTAAATCTAACACATCTCAAATAGTTTTGATGGGGTTTCACTTGTGGCTAGCCCATGTGGCCTGGTTATATCAAAACACATGGCACATTTTTTATCAGCACAGAAAACCTTGTTAGTTTCAGCTACATCCTTTCTTAGTCTCTTGAAAACCATGCTCTTGTGTCCTATGACTGCTACTCCTTGTGATACACACAAGGCTAGCATTTTTAGTATGATTAAAAGGAACATTTTAAAAATTCAATTAATAAATTAAATCTAGTAAACCCAATGTGTGTTGCCCAGAAGAAAACAAACCCCTGTTTATTATACAAATATCAGACTATTTCCCAAATGTTAAATAAAAACTAAAGGGATTATCACACAGTCTTTGCTGAGAATTATAAACCCCACATTAATGTAAGGCAAAAACAGCTATCCCAGAAGAGAAAGAGGGAACAAAATGGGAGAAAAGCCAAATAGTTTCACTTTTTTTAACAAGAAAAGTGGCTATCGCTAGTCTGCAGTATTTCCATGCCTGAGACATCCCTAGGAAGTCAGCAGGACTATTCTTCTGAAAAAAGACTTACTCATTTGGAGAAATGTCTGGAATAGCAAATGTCATCTTGAGTTTCCTACACAGGTTATCCTGGAAAAACTGCTCCAGGTGGTGACTCTTACTGAATAAAAATTATTTCATTCTTTTACAACAGTATCTGTTTTGCCATTGTAATTTTTGTTAGTTGTCCCATGCAGCCAGGCTTAGTCTTTGCCATGTGAGCACCAGGCTAGCTAGGACTGGAGCTCCCATTCTGGGCTCCAGCATTTTTTCCACTTAGTGCAGATGAAGGTAAGTTTTCGGTCATTATTTTTGGGATTGCTTTCATATGGATGGAGGCTTTTGTTATTTTTTTTTTTAATGAATGTTCAGTAGTCCTTCATTAGCTGTTATTTTTCCCCTTTTTTCCTAATTATTTCCAGACATTGATTTGAGCTACTCCTTTCCACTTTTCAGTTATTACATATGCAAATAACTTTCACTCTGTTTTCTTTTGATGCCCATTGACCCTGCCCTAGCTCCCCGCTGACAGCCTTGTGGAGTATCTCCAGCTTGCAAATATTTCTTGAAGGAAAGACTTGGGCACATCAGGCTGCTTCTTATCTCTTTGGGGTTCAGCAGATGAGATACAGGCTTCCTCGTCAGTAGGTTCAGGCCTAATTTTCAACACCAGTCAAACAGAGGCTTGAAATGGCACATGAACCAACATCCTCAGCCAACAGCTTTGCAGAAGAATGTTCAACAATCAAATACACTATAATTTCAGTGCCAATATGTGCACCACATGTGAACGAATATAAATATGAGCCAGAAAAACTGTCCAAATAGATGTCATCATCAGCTTCTGCTATAAGTAGAAGATTCTCTAAGCATTCAGGTGTAATGTGAAGCCCTTGGGAAATAATAATAATTTGAACAGACCAGTAAGTCAACAAAAATCATACCAGTAATTGGGATTGGATATCTGGGTATACCTTAATTAACTTAGCTACATATTTATACAAGCTGAGTTTTTTTTATTTTTTTTAGGCAGAGCAAATAAATTTATAGGAAAATAATAAGTATTTTGCAGACAAGTTCACCAGAAGGTGATGGGTAAACACTATTTGCAATGGTAGCTAAAAGTGAATCTGAAATATATTATGAACAGAAGGGTCACTGAAAGCCTGCACATTTGACAAACTTATCTGCAACACGATTTGTTTTGTTTTCAGTTCATGCCCAGAGGCTGAAAATCAAACACAAATGTCAAAGGTTTGCCTAGCTCTTCAGTCTGCTTTTTTTATGTTTTGTTTTTCAAATGCTAAAAAAAAAAAGACAAAAAGAAAGAGGGAATAACTGTTACAAAATGTTCTGCAAGCATACACAATCCTTTTCAGTAATGTATTTCTCTTCCAGATACTTGAAGCTTTTTTTTTGGTAGGATGTCATTAGCATATAATCAAGGTGCCAGATCTGTGTCATTTTCCTGTATGCTTAATGGGGTGAGTTCTTGAGGTTTCTTGGGACTTTTTTTCCCCCAAAAACAGAGGTCAAACAGTTAACTAGTCATTCCTTTCCTCATTCTATTTATACACCATACAAGAAGCAGGATGTAGTAACATTCTCTTGTGGTTCACCATAAGGAAAATATTCCATTTCTCTTTGGAGACAATCCCCAACAGGCCCCCACAGCAGTACTTCATTTATGCCTTTTGGTGAAGGGGGGGAACCTCTCTGTGTGTCCTCTGGACCGGGCGCAGCAGCAGAGGAAACCACTGGCTGCTGGTCAGAGCAATCGTCTGATCCTCCTGCAGAACTTCTCAGCTAGGCTGGTGCTTCCTCTCCTTCCTGTCACACTATATCATAATTAATTTGAATATTCAAGCTCTTCATCAAAGCAAATGCTTTACTTTCTCCCAGAGACCTGACCCCAAGGAGCACAGTGCACAGGAATTTAAGCCAAGAGCTCACCCAGCTACAGTCACACTCAAACAGGAATGACATTGGCTTTGCAAGGGCACCCAAAATTTCTCGTGTTTCTCTTAGAGGCTTAGTGTCTATGCCCTAGCCCTTCTCTAAGAGAGTCCACGTCCAGGGCAGTAAACAAAAGAGCCCTGCAGGTGTTCCTCAAGGCTCCTCATTCATAAGAGTACCCCGGGGAGCAGGGGATGCTGCTGAGCAATCCAGCTGGAAAAGCAATTAAGGCTGCCTTCCCCAGCAAAGGAGCTCATGGGCTGAGCCCCAGCCTCTCTTCAGCCGCAAACAAAGAGGAGAGAAAAGAAAACTTCTGTGAGTCCCAAATACCTTTTCATGGAGCAAGGTGGAATCGTCCCATGGGTTTTCTTTTTCCTTTTGGGCTGTCAGCTTCCTGTCCTTTTGAAATCTTTGTGCTGGAGTGTTAATTTCCACCTGCACTCAACACTGCACAGGAGGTTTTTCTCTAAGAAGGACTGGGGAGAGGAAGAAGTAGAAACCATCACTGATTTTTTAAAGTGAGCCAACTTCCCCCAGGAATGGGCGGGTGCTTCTTAAGATCACAGACTTCAGGCTAGCCAGCATTTGAAGCACTTCTGTTCTTTCTCTTCCAAGATGCTCCTTCAGGTCTTCCCCTTTACCTGAAGCCCAAGGTGTTGCAAACAAGGTCAGCACTGACATCCTCTGTCTTGGAATCAGGTGGTGGCAAGGTCACAGGATGGAGGTGGCTGTGTCCAAAGAAGGAGCAGTTTTCTCTTGTTGAATTCTTAATGAATTTCTTGTCAACAGTACTTCCTGCAGGTGCCTCGACCCTGTTTTGGGGAAGGCTTTTCTGAGTTGAAGGGAAGTTGTCCATCTTGTTGCTGGACACTTATCTCCCAGCAGATCAAGTTAATTAATGTTTTCTCTCCTTTGGTCAAAGGCTGCTCTGTGTAGCTTAAGAGATGTCTCTGGCTAACTTTGTCTGCCTCAGTCTCTGAAGTCCTTTCCTCACAGGTTCTGTCCTTCAGCCTTGATCCTCATGGAATAAGATAAACCCATTTGGCTTTTGGATGGGAACAAAACAATAGCAACAAAAGCTGAAAATGATAGACCCCTCTGAAAATGTTACTGTTGCTATTTAGAGGCACAAACACTGGCTGCACACTTAAGTTTCATAACAGTAGCTTTTTAATACATAAAATATGCCATATCCCATATGACATAAGAAGCATTTTTAGTGGCAATACAGCTGCTGGGAGAGACCTAATCTTTTCACACAACTTCCTTTGGGTAACGTGATGATGAAATGTCCAGCAGGGGAGGATCTGGCTGACCATCATCACTTACCTCCTCTAGAGGAGAATGTTTTATGAACAGACACAGCATCTGAGGAAGATAAGCCAGCATAGCAAGGAGTGCTCAGTGACATATGACAAGTAACATGAATAAGGCATGACTGTGTTCTGCTCTTTTTGAAGAAAATGAGCAAGCAATCCATGAAGAGAAATACACAAGTCAAGGATAGATTTTTGCAGATGATCCATTTCATTGCTAATGAATGATGTGGAAATGGATTGTAATTTCCATGATAAGGAACTATTATAAGTTTATCATCCTTGAAATGTCTCTAAAATAAAATAAGAGTGTTTCATTTCAGACAAGTCCAGGAGAAACTGGCAACACAGTTCTCCTGTGTACACATAGACAGTGCTGGTAATGTTTATACTATTTGTGTTTTCAGATACAGAAATGTAGACTGCCATCTTTGAGCAGGCAAGGAGAAAGCTGATAAAAGCATGGGCTTCAAGACATAAAAATCTAACAGGCTGCCATTGCCCTTGCAGAACACATTTCCTCTTCCTACTGGGGCACCTCAGAGCTTGCCAAGAGGGAATGGCGGTTTCCCAGCTATGGGAAGGGCAACTGTCACCCTTCGTTGGGTGACTTGTTAGCATTGGTCCCAAGGTAGATTAGAAGGAATAGCTGTGCAATGTCGTGACTATACATGCAGGCTTGGCTTAGGCGCCACTTGCTGTCCAGAAGCACTCCCTTTTCTCAGCATAGTCTTAGTACCAAAGACAACTGGCAAAACAGCCAATGCTCCCTCCTAGTTTTGTGCCAGTTGTAAAGTCTCTTGTCTGGGCAACATCTGCTTCAATTTTTTTTTTTGTTTGAACTGCTGCGATCTGTCCTAACACTTCTAGTAGGATCGATGCACCTGGCCTTGGAGGGTGTTATCCTTACACAACAGCAAACACGCTTGCAGTATCACCCCATTGCTACACAGCATTGGACTTTTGGCCTTAGTTACATGTTACTGATGCTTAAAATATCTTGCCATATTGGAACTTTTTACATTGTGTGATGAGAACAGCAGCTCAGGAGCCAGGAGATGGGCCAGAGGAGGGGGGATGGGGAGTCCCTTTGAAAAAAAATAATCATAACTGCTTGAAAAGACAGTAAAAATGAGAGTCTGCAAGGACAGCAACAATGGGGAAGGGGGATTTTGATTCCTCTCTGAGGGCTAGCACTGGATTTTAGCACACTCTGCTCCAGAGTCTGCTTTCCCTAGTCAGAGAGAGGCTGAAATTAAAAGGCATTTTCTGGTTATGCAGTGTCCCTGCCAGTTGTGTTCCAGGCACAAGAGGTGCTTTGACCCACCTAGGACCTATCCTGGAGCAGGCATAAATGGGCCACATCTGCAACCCCCTGACTTCACAGCATAGGCACCTTCACAGGTGTCCAACCTGCCCAACTCACCATATTTAGCCACAGTCAAAACTCAAGCACTTAAGTCTATTCCAGAAACCTGGTTTCAGCTTTTCTGTCCTCATAACTTTAGATACCCAGTCAACAAATCTGGTGCTGCAGGCACATGTTCCATGTGATCAGCTATTCTCTTTAATTCATAGAAACAGTGTGATGCTCATAGTTCAGCATTGACATCCAGTTCTTAGCCTGGCAATTTTTAAGTTAAAGATATTGGAACAGAACTTCCTTTCAGATCCATCAATTTAAAATAATTATGGGTTCATTTAGGAAATCACTCAGTGAAGCGTTGTGGATTGACCGAAGCAGTCATACTGGCTTGAACTTGTTGACTTGACCTTTCAGTCAGACAACAAAACCCTTGTGTTGAAGTAACTAGTCTCCTAAGGAAAAATTATTTCATCCTTACAAGTACGTGTGTATTTGTCTGTGTAGAGCCTGATGGAAGATTTAAAACAACTGCCTACTTGCAAATTGATGAACATACAGAAATTGGTGCACAAAATACCGGAGTTAGCCCCAAACAGTCACCAGCTATTCTACTTGAAATGTCTATCGTAACCTTAACATCACAAATATCCTTCTCAACAAAATTAACCTCTAAGTTTTACCAGACTGAAAAGGACAACAAAAATTTAGAGCCTTATGCATTTATGTGCAAAGTGCCAATTTTTAACTACTCTAATTTTTAACCAACACAGTTGTAAAGAAAATCTTGAAATATGGCTCAGAGAAACCCACTATAAAAATCTGTCAATGAGGCTTGTCTGAATCTGCAAACAGCCCTGTAATGAGTCAGAGTGCTGGGCCTATTCACTGTTTACCTGCTTCTCATTTTAGTGGAAACATACAGTGCTCAGACTCATTCCAGATATATTTGCTTCCACAGTGAAAAAATCTTTCTTTCACCCCCTGCTAAGCTAAATGTTCAACTCCCCTTGGCGTGCCTGCTTTCCATACAATATACAGTAGCACATTGAATATGAAACATGATGGGGGGACATTCAATTAATGCAATTAAGTAAGATACAGACTCATGTTTCATGCTAATAATTTCCATAATCCAACAAAAGCCTGCCCCATTTTTAATTTATCTGGAACTGCCACTGAGTTTCCAGTCTGCTGCACCAGAGCCATCTAAAATGTAGGTCAGGATTGTCAAGTTCTCTCTGCATGATAGAAGCTGTGTGCTTCCTCAGGGGATGGGTGCACACACCCTCACCGACTCTCCCACTGCCAGGGTATGGCCAGACTCTTGCAGCAATTCCTGTTGGCCAGAGTTTAGGGCCGAGGGATGACTTCTTGATACCTTGGGTGAGAAAACGAGTGGAAAGACACCTCCCTTGGCTGTGTTCTGGTTGCATCAGGCCCACAAGGGTGGCCAGCTGTCTCTAAACCCAAGGCTGGTGGTACTGCACATTGGAGGTGGGTCCAGGGGACACAGTAGCAGGGACTCCAGTGCCTCTAGTTTAGGACTGGGCACAAATGCCATGTCCATGGTGGGAAACGGGAAGGGCTGCAGAAAGCAATGTTCCCAAAAGCTTGAGCACAAGCTAAAAATATAACTCCATTTGGTCTAAATAGGTTCCTGGGAGCAGGGCAAGTCATTGCAGGAGTGTGAGTTCTTCACTGTTAACAAGGAGAGGCTAGGAGCTGGAGAAAAAAAGGCCAAGGATGGGGAAGCCCAACCACACAAGGAAGTCAGCTGTGCTTTGGATGGACTTGGAAGCAAAATCAGAGTCTGAGGAAGCAGACAAAAACGAAGGGATCTACAATACTCAAAGTTATTACATAACATTATCTCTTGTATGAGATAATGCCTTTAGTCACCGCAACAAGCAACCTGTGCTTCTGTCAGGCTCTGGAATGGACAGAGAAATGCGTAGTGATGCCAGGCAGTCAGGAGATCCTGCATTAATTCACCAGAACTAAGGAGTGGTCTGAGGTTTTGGTTGCTCTGTTAAGAATGACTGCACACACCCCTTGGACAAAGAACTGTGCAGATCAGTAGGCTGTGCGCAGCAAACCAGCTGAGGCAGTTTCACCAGTTCCAGATGTCATTTCCCAGGCTTGAAAAAGGGTGATTCACTCACATTTTAATCCTTTTTTTCATGGAACGAGGCATCTCCTATATCTGCTGCAAACTGCAGTAACCCCCTTGTGAATGACATCATGTCCACACATGCCTGTTATGCAAGACAGGCTGTTATTAGGATGGATTTTCCTCACTGATTGTGTAACACAAATTAAGCCAGAGTGACATGATAAGCATGGATGCCCCAAAATGATGTCATCTCTTAGACCTCAGTCCCATGTTTTCCTAAAAGCTGCACCAAGAAATTGGAGGCTTCAAGAGTTCTTTAAATACAGATATAATGTTGAGGAGCTGCAAAATCCAAGTGAGACTTTTAGCTATAAGAAATAATTGAAAATCTCTTTTGCATGGCTGTGGAACTTTGGGAACCATCTGGAAATTCCTTCAGGTTCCTTTGTTGGGATGGGGATCTTTCTTGTTTGGACCCTTTCCTTGCCTCTGACTTACAAAAGTATTTGAGAAATGAGGATGGGGAAAAATTCATGTGCAATTGTGAAATAATATATCACATAACGCTAAATAAAGGGCTTCTATGGATACTGCCAGTGCAGAAGCACGTGTTAGCTAGAGACAGTAACTCAATAGGCACATGTGACTTCCCACCGTTGACCACCAAAGGGGAAGAGGAAACAACTTTGGTCCGCTGCAGGTAAATCCAGCATTAGACACATGTGCGAAATCCAAGCATGTTCCACAGACCACATCCCAATGCACATTATGAAATTTCATGCATCCATGTCAAACTCTCACCTAAGACTGCCCCAAGACTATGGGCATCTTCATAGTGTTTTGCAGGCTGTGAATCCCTGCTCTGGAAACTGCAGCTTTAAGGTAGTTTAGAACTGGGCATAAGCTGCATAAACTGTGCAACAGTCAAGTGCAATGTCAATGATCTTCATATATTATATGTGCAGTCAAGTGCTGCACAGTGAACATAGTCCAATGGTCAAGGGCTTGTGTTCATGCTCCTAAGCTAACATTTTAATTGAAATCACAAACTTGGTCCTTTGTTGGTTTTTTGGTTGGTAGCTTATATTAATTGTAAAGGGGAAGTATTTTCTAGTCCCAAGCAGCAACTGTAATTATTATTTTTGGTCATCACAAGTGCTTAAGCCAGCTAGAAAGCAAGACGTCTAAGCTATGGATTTTTTTAACGCTGGCTTTGACACAAAACAAGATCAAATTCAGAAATACTATAAATTTTCCACAATCTGTGGAATTCCAAGAAAATTTAGTTTGAAAACAACAGTCCCAAACAAAGTCTCTCCAGCAGCTCACAATCTTATGCGATGAAATGAAAATTGTCAGACACTGAGGTTCTTCAGATAGCTGAAGAGAATTCCAGGTCAGCCAGAACACCAGAGGTGCAAATTCCTGCAGCTGTGATTTAGGTGGCACTAAAGATGTTCTGATTTTCCAGGTAGTAATAGTGGATTTCCAGGCTGCAAACCACGAGAGTGCCAGCTCTAGGACAATATGCTGTGAATCTAACCCAGGTTCTTCCCTGTGTCCTGTGCACTGGGCTGGATAATAAACTCACTGAAGCTGCTTGTTCTGGACAAAATGTTCCTTATTCAGTGAGTTGGTAACATCAGATTGTTTCTATTTTGAGCTCATGCTATTGAGCTGGAAAGCTCAGTGCATCTGCACAGGTTGAGAAAGACCAATGTGACAGACAGGTCTGAAGATGGTGCAGAAGGGAAAAAGAATGGAAATAAAGAGGGATTGGAGTTCAGGGAAAGTCCCAAGTTGAATGAGCAACTAATCTGACAGAATTCGTGTAGAGGTTGACTTGGTACACTTGTTTCATGTAGTCTGATGTGATGTTAGAAGAAATACTGAGATTTTTCTTCTGCTAGCACTGTTCTGGTCTATTTATCACCTTCAGCTTTGGGTCTGGAGTGCTCAGTTTTGTTGAAAGAGAATCTGTGAACATATTGTCTTCTTTACTGCAGAAAGAAGGACTCCGCAGCCTTGGAAATACTGGTGCACTCCTAAGCAGCATGCTTATGGTCGCCTGTTTCTAGACTTTCTAGCAGGTTATTAAATGGGGGTGAGCCACACTGGGAGCTATTTCCAAAAAGAGTTACTATTAATTAGCAACACATTTTTCATATGATGTGCAGTGATCATAGAGAAGCTTCAGAAAGTCTGAGCCTCCTTAGACTTATTCTCAAAACAGATCACAATAGATTCATAACTGAAACCAGATTTTTTAATTTTTAAATTCATTGCAAGCTCTTTCAAAATTTCTGGAAAGAAATAATCACATCTATTGGAGCATCCAAAGCAGGTGAATAAATGACTGAGCCTTCACAGCTGCCTTTGCAACATTTCTAAGTGTTGCAACATCGATTGTAAAGTTCTCCATTGATGTTCTTGACTGGCTAGAGGTTATAAACTCATCCTTAGGGGTTTCTTTTCATTAAATAGCATGCCCAGTAGCAGATATCCATTTATAGAGCACAAAAAGGATGAAAATTGCTGTGGGTTATTACTGTCTCTGAATGCCCTTCATTTATAGGACGTTTGAGTAATTTTTGCAGTGGCAAAAGCAATGGTGAGTCTAGCATGAACTTCAGAAGCAAAGTACACACTGTAAATGTGAAAGCTGACTGCTTCTTTGCCAAAAACCTTTCCTAGAATTTTGTTGACTTAACAAAATTTTATACATTGATACATATATGTCGACATCTATATAGGAGTGTGTGCATGTGTGTGTTCATATATGCCTCTGTTGCTGGATTCCTATGCCTAATAAATCACTGTGGCCCTATAAAACCCCAATTACTAATGTGTTTAAATTAAAATATGAATGTATATTTATAATAATGTGTAATATTTTATATAACACTCAAGAACAGATGTCCAGGGAGCAGCAAAATTTTAATTAAGGCTTTTCATTGCTTTTGGTAGGAAGTAAAATCAAAGTCCCACTGAAAGACTGGAGTAAGACATTAAAAAACCCACACACAGTGACAAATGTTTGTATGTATTTTATAGCTCAGTCTGTAAAGGACATCTGTGGCTCACTGAGTGTAAAAAAACCCCAAGACTATCTAGTATAAGGCTTTTTTCCATGTATGTTTCTGTAATGATCATGCCTTGAGTAGTGTGAAAGAACTATCAGTGTCCTGAATTTATCTTAGTGTTGTCACATAATTTATCAGCACTTTATAAAGAAGTATTTTAGAGCAAATAAAGCTACATCAGACAGCAGCAGTCAGCGATGTGTTGCTGAAGCCATCAGTGCTGGGCTAGAAAATGAGCATCCCAGGGTGCTGTCATCTGGAGAAGTAAAGCCGCACTCCAGGCAGAGACACAACAACTTCCTATAAAGACAGATGCAAATGTGATTTAAAGAAGTAAATGTAGGTACTGGTAAGAGTGTCAAGCATGACATGGCTTGGACAGCTGGGCAATTCCTCAGTGCTATAGGCAGGATTTGCAGTGATGCTGTTTCTTCACTCGAGTGGAAGCCAGGCTAACTGGTTTAAAGCAGACTATAAATCCATGGACATAACTGCAGAAATTTGTTCCATCTCTGTTTTGACACATTTTTAGGTGTCTCTCAGCAACTATATAACTCTGCTGGCTGAGGCCCTCACCAATTTTATTATTTTTAAACTCATCTTTAGGAACTAGAATGTCTCATGCCTGGTTTACAAATATGTACTCAAGGCGAAAAAAATTCAGTTAGCACCATAGTGCCAGCCTCTTCTCCCCATGAGCTTACTATGTCAGTGAAAAGGTGGGAGACAATGGACTTTAGGAAATGAAAAGGGAGATTTTCCAGAGTTTAAAGGAATTAACAAGAGCCTGGAATCATGGTGTTTCCAAGAGATCAAACCTCTCCAGTACATGGTGCTGGGGACCATGCTTGGGGTCCCTTCTACATACTAGGACAATTTCCCTATTACTCTTACTTGAAAATATGTGATGGAGAGGTTATCTCCAGACCCTTGGAATCTCACCCACACCCTTGTACTCGGAGTCTGGAAGCACTCCTGGTTTTAAGTGGCTGGGACTGACACCAGAGACAGGACACAGCAAAAGACAAACAAGTGGATGGTTTTCGCATGCCTTTTCCTTGTACATTGAAGTAAATCCAGACTCTTTCTGAGCCAGGCTCCCCAGAAGAGTCACCAACCTGCTCAAAATGGAGTGGTATAGCACAGGAGTCATTTATTGGCTGTCCTAGAGCAATAACTACTGTGTGCTACCAGGAAATCATGCACTAAGTGATGTCAGTGCCTTCCCGTGCAGGATCTGTTTATTCGCAGTCTGTCTCCTCTTGGGCTGGATAGTGCAGAGGCAGGTCAGATGCCATTGAGCTGGCTGGTTCTTCAACTTTTCAGCCCTGATGGAAATGCATGTAGTAGATAACCTGGCAGGCATCCCCACCTAAGCTGCCCTGGTGGAAAAAAGGTAATATTTTTCAATCTACTGCATTCACTTGAAGGCTTTTTTGAATGTAAACATTTATTTTGCTTGACTAATGTAAGTGGCCTAATTAGAGCTTGTTTCTGAATAGCTTTAGAATTGTTGGTCAATCTAGCGCTACTCATAAAGCAGCACAGTGTTAAAATATTCTGCTTGATTCATTTCATTCAGTATCTCAAAGGAAACTTCACAGGAAAAAATGCTGTGAAATCAGTAACGAGATGTTCATTCTTGATTCTAATTACTCTCCATGGTTATACTTAAGCATTGTTAGATATGATTAAGTGCACGATCAGTAGACAGACTGGTTTTATACATTGCTCTTGATATTCAGTGAAGGCTGCTGTGATGTGTACCTAATAACGTGGGTAATGTGATGGAAATTAATTAACAGGTGAAAAAACATGCTGGTACATGAAACACTGTCTGAAAAGGGCACTCAGATCTTCTTTGGGATATTACTCATTAAACAACAAAAGGAAACCCACACAGATGAAGGCTGAACCATTCCTTTGGAAGTTTTTTATTTCTTCCCTAAGGGAGCTAAAGAATATTTTTAAAGTATACACTATCTCAGTGCTATAAATCCCTCTTTTCTGACTTAAAACATTTGTTTCTATAGCACATGCTGTCTTCTGGGCTGTGCTTTCTGTTTGGGTCCTAGACTTGGGGCACAACAACCCTGTGCAGTGCTACAGACTGGGAGAAGCCTGGCTGGAAAGCTGCTGGGAGGAGAAGGACCTGGGAGTGTTGGTTGATAGCTGACTGAACATGAGCCAGCAGTGTGCCCAGGTAGCCAAGAAGGCCAATGGCATCCTGGCCTGTATCAGAAATGGCGTGACCAGCAGGTCCAGGGAGGTTATTCTCCCTCTGTACTCNGACAAGAGGGAATAGCCTCAAGATCCACCAGGGGAGGTTCAGGCTCAACATAAGGAAAAAAGTCTTCACAGAAAGGGTCGTTAGGCACTGGCAGAGGCTGCCCAGGGAGGTGGTTGACTCACCTTCCCTGAAGGTGTTTAAGGTGCAGGTGGATGAGATACTGAGGGGCATGGTTTAGAGATTGGTGGGAACAGTTGAACTCAATGATCCAGTGGGTGTCTTCCAACCTGGTGTTTCTATGATTCTAAGTGCTCTGTAGACAGGCATATAAAAATATGAGGGAAGTTCACCTCACAGAACTTGTCTGGGATGGAGAAGATTGTTACTCCTATTTTACAGGTAGGAAACTTGTTGAGCAAAGATGCTGAAGATTCCCTTCAAAGTTGTGCTGGAAATTTATAGTGTGGGCAGGAGCAGAGCACCCATTCCCAAAGCAGAGATTCTAGGAAATTTACAGTGCAAACCACATTGTTCAGAAGCATGAGCCAGGAAAACACTTGACAGATCTGCTAAGGTGTCTGAGGCAATATAGGATTATGAAAATGTACTGTGGTATATGCTTTTCAAGGCTTTGACTGCCTCTGACCTATCTCAAGGTCCTCAAAAAGCAGCAGAATGCCACATTTAGGCACATCACAGTGCCCTGAGGATATGGACAGCAACCACTTCCAGCACAAACAATGCTGCAGCTACAGCCTACAGGAAAGTGGCACCTCAGCAGCTCCTGCTGGGAACTCAGAGAGCATCTATAATGTGGCCTTTTTCAGTGGAACAAGAAAATATGAGCCCAGAGGAGAAAGGAAATAGGTCGGACATGTCACCACACTGGAATCAAGGTTTTCAATGCAGAGATCTTTGTAGTTCTGGGCAAAGCAATCTTCTTTGCAAATTGTTCTGCTGGGAACTCTGGAGCATTTCTTTTTTTTTTTTTCTTTTTCCCTCTTTCCATCTTTCTCTCTTTCTCCTTCTCCTTCTTCTCTTTCCTCCCCCCCTCTTTTTTAAACTTCTGCAGTGTATACACCTGTTCTGTGAAATGGGCTGCTTTATAAAATGGTCAACTTCAGACTTGTGCACAACTAACTTCCTTTCCAAACTCTCCTCCACTTCTTTTCCTGCTTCCTAAGCTGGTAAGTTAAATTTCTGAGACAAGAGTGCATCTAACTCTTCACCCTAGCAATTGAGCCTTTTTCTGAACTACTAATAAGCTGACAAACACTTTCTGACGTGCTATAGGTGTCACCCCTTCCAGATCACTTCTTCCTTTTAATAATGTTCTTATTGCTCCTTCTTTTCTTTAGTAGATGTTCTTCTTCCAGAGTTGCAGTCATCCCTGGTTGGTGCTGTTTGTGTTCCTGCAAGCCAGCTCTATGACACATTTGCAACCAGTCTGTCACTTCTGAGATGCATGCAATGCACTGTGCGTGCCCTGTAATTAATTTGAACATGAACTATGGCATTTTGTCTGGATTTCACAGACATTTGTCATCCTGGTAGGTTTTCTGTGAAAATGGTTATCTTTCAGGCAGAGTTATTAGATCTGACAATATACCAAAAAGTGAGTGACATCAGACATCACGAGGACGGTGGGAGACATAGTAACACCATATCCATGGTGACAAGATATGTCTGCTGAGTATATATATGGCCTTGCCTGGTTATGACCTCAGGCTTTGAAGAAATAGTTGGTGCTGACATGTTTGATGTTTGCAGAGAGCGGGACTTATAATTTCTCTGGCAGAAACAGGCCACATTCACTCAGTGGAGAAAAAAGTGGCATTTTCCCATGCCTAGAAATGCAAATGCCTGAAGAAAAATGCATTCAAACGGACCTGCACACAAGCCAGCATCCGTTGACTGTGATCTTGGAGAGGAGAGTACTAGATGTTCTATGGCAAAATCCCCACTTCCCTACTTGGAAGCTCTGTCCAATCATTTCCGCAACTCTGAGCCTTGTTGTTGGTTCCCCTCCTTGTGCAAGCAACAACTCCAAGACACACACTCTGTATTTGCACAGCTACAACTTTACAAGTGCATGTCACTTAACAAAGCAAAAAGAAAAAAAAAAAGAAAAAAAAAAAGAAAAATTTGACAGCAGATGGTCTAATAAGACAAAGCTGAATTTAAGGATTAACCAGACCATAATAAAAGCTGTCATTACAGGTTGTCATCATTGGCAAGTTATTTATTAACTCTAAACAAACAGTGTTCCCTTCAGATACCAAATGTCAATTGTTTTAATATGTAGGAACCAAGTCTTCCTCTTCCAGCTGCTCCCATTTCGTCCTGCCAGCTGTACTGTCTCATCTCCTAAGACCTGCCAAAGAGCTTGATATTAACATACCTTATTATGCACATTATTATGCCAAAAGAGGCCAGATGAGGCCAAATCATTCTGATAATAAGCCCTGCTGTCATTAAGCACTATTATGCATGCTACTGTTGATCCTAAAACCTTTGTGGAATATCAATGAGGGCATCCTTGGCATTTGCTCCTAGCATTTACTAGATCTGTCCACAGTCTGAAGGGATCTGTTACTGTATTGGCCACTTACCTAACACAGGAAAAAAAATCAGTATGGTCAGTATTATGCAAAAGATTTCCAATTTTGGGAAGATTTATTTCTCCTTTAAAAACTGTGCAGCTAAAGAAATAATGATTAGGGGGATTGATTTAGATCCTTAGCAGTAAAGAAAAGGGAGAGCAAAGGAGGGAATTGCCTGAGGATGAACCAAAAGATTTATTCTTTTTTTGAAAACCTTCTTTAAGGTCAATTTGAAATGGAAATGTCATTGTGAAATTAGAAGCTGAAAATGTCATTGTGAAAACAGAAGTTGGAACATTTATAATTCTCTAAATACTTCTTTAAACTTTTTTAAAAAAACTGAAATAATGTATAATAGTTTGACTTGAAGCTGTGAATAGCTTTGTTTAACCTAGAATTACATTTTTCTGTGAATTTTTTTGCTTGAAAAAAATAGTCATCTGCTCTAAGTGTTCCAGCTTTTGGAGGGCAAACATTCATCTCAATGTTTTAAAGTTCCTTTGACATGAGATTTCAGCTATCATTGGAATACCTTGATTTGTTTTCGTAAGTTATTTATACTTTAAAAATCCAATTGTTTTTCCTTTTCCTGATAATTTTCTGCAAATCTTCTGACAGTTTTTATGTAGCATGATTTCAAGACAGCAGGAACACACAAAAATGGTGGGAAAACGTGTCATGAGCTGTCTATTGTAACGTGACCATAAATTCAAGCCTTATACCTATTATGGGTGGCCCCTTCTCAGATATCTGAAGTTTAAAGCCTCACTTGCTGTGATTAACTAGTCAGGACCTCAGCCAACTGCACAGCCTTTACTAGGGACCTGCAAAAGCCAAGGCAGAAAGTTATTGCGGTCATTTTTTTTCTGCTGTGCCACTGAGGGAGTAAAAAAGAACACCCAAAAGAGAAATATTTTTGACTCATAACATCTGGTTGGGGCAAGATTACACATCTATTGGAAAGAGTTTCTACCCTCAGAGGTGCAAACTCTTATTGGTTTAAGAATGTAGTGTTTGCTTTTTCTCCCCACAGAAAAGTAAAAAAAAAAAAAAAAAATACATGGGGAAGAAAGATAGAGGGACTATACAGCTGAGAGCTCTGTCTCCCAGCATCAGAGGGTTTTGCTCAGACCCTGCAATGACCCGGGAGCTGTGTTGCAGGCAACAGGTTGCTCTTTCAGGCTCTAAGGAGAGCAGGGCCTTTGCAGGAAAGCTTGCTGGGGCACTGTGTGCTGCTGCCTNAATAGGCTGCTGAGGGAGGTGGTTGATTCACCTTCCCTGGAGCTGTTTAAGGCACAGGTGGATGAGGTGCTGAAGGACATGGTTCAGTGATTGATAGGAATGGTTGAACTTGATGATCCAGTGGGTCTCTTCCAACCTGGTGTTTCTATGATTCTATGATCCACATGCAGCTGATCCATGGCACATTGCTTAGGGTAGCCCATGTGTTCTATAAGGTGGAGCACCCAAATAGCACTGGGCAGGAACCTGGAAGAAAAACATGGGTTGGGAGCAAATGATATAACTTGACAGATTAGGGTAAGTTTCTGTGCCTTATCTGGCTTGCAGCCACTCAAAGTTCAGCTCCAATGCTGAGAAAAGAGACCCTGAGTAACATGCCTATTCTTACCCGCACTCTGTTATTTTGATTTTTAACAGCAGCTGGTTTTGATGTATTCAGTTCAGATTTCTCTGCTTTTAGTACCTGAACAGTCAGTACTATGGAAACTAATTTACCGTATTTTCCCTGAACCTTTTGTCAAGCTGTCACTTCAAGTGATTTATTTCAGTTCATGCAGAGACTGCCCATCCCAAAAGCTGTGCCTGGGGCTGTTTATGGACCATAGCATTGATGTAATGTACAGAATTGGGCAAGTCACATCATCTCTCTGCATTTCTTGATATCCTATATATTCAATGGGACCATGAATGGGAGAAAACTCTAAGGATATAGGACCAAAGCACAAATTGCCTTTTAAGAGTGTCAGTGACAGTGCAACTCCCTCCTACCATGATACTGAAGTACCAAATGGCTCTGTGAAACATCTGCTTGCCATTGCCCTGCCTTTGCGGTGCTGAGGGTCTTAATCATACTTTATTGCAAGTTATTCCACATGTGTGCTTATATGTTCAGTGTAAGGGTAGTTATTAATATATTTTTGTAGCAGAAAAAGTAAAATCTAGTGGGTTTCTTTTCTCCTTTACACCCCTCTGCAGTCTCATCACCATTCAGAGCTCAGAGCCTGCTTTGAAAGAAAATAGTGCTTTTAAATTAAGTTTTCACTGCATTTATTTCACTGTTGCTTGCATCACCTGGGAAAGCTGTGGTGCCTCCCTTAAGTATGTGACTACAGCAGTTGAAGGTGATAGGAGGGTGGAAGAGGTGGAGAGGGAGTTTTATGAGCTGAGAGTGTGGGAGGCCCACACTGGTGGGAGAAGGAGCTTTCCAGGCACAGTACCCGCTGGTGCAGATGGGAGAGGGGCAAGGGATCCACTTTTCCACCTCCAAGACCCTGGCTGCTCCAGGAACATATGGTTACACTGCATGGCAGAGTGGGTATGACCTGCAGATAGGGCAGGCTGTAAGGACATGTAGGGCAGATCTGACACTGCAGTTAACAGCTCTAGCATATCCCTCCTCCAGTAGAGCTCCAGATGTGAATCTCAAGCCCAGCTGCAGGGCTTATCTGCTCTTTAACTCTTTTATGGCTCCTTGCTGCCACAGATAAGTTTCTCCGGCACCCAGAGGAGCTTGGCTGTAGGTAACTCTGGTAGATATGCAGTAGCTGTACTGCAGTATTGGTGTGACTCTTGTTTTGGAAGGACTGTGACCTCCAAGTAGTTCTGTGGGGCAAGGGGATGTGGTGAAACCTCTGACTTGCAGGAGGTGCCATGGAAGCCAAGCACGGAAGTGTACCATGCAGTCCCTGCAAGGCTGCAGCTGCTGGTGTGGCTAAGAAGTTGTGGCTAGGTGAGTAGTTTTCACCCAGAGTCTCCAGGGTCATCCTGTTGTTGCCCTCCTGGACAGCCCAGAAAATCTGCCCCAAGGTACTGTGCCTCTCCACTCCCTGGATGGGGAAATCCCTGGGAAGGAGGTGGCACTGCTTTACAGGGAGTTGCTGTCTCTTCAGGCTTCAAAGCACATTAGTGATGCAGTAGCTCTCTGTGCAGGAGTACCACCAGTGCCACATATGTTCAGTAGGGCTCTCCCACATAGATGTAGCTTTTCAGACTACCCAAATGGAGATACATGTATTTGCCAGAGCAACAATTTCTTCTCCAGCTCCTGGTGGGCCTGGAACAGGCTGAGAAAACAGCCAGAGAGAAGGCGGAGGAAGAAGGGAAGCGTGAGGCAGATGCCAGGACTGCAGAACTAACTCTGGAGGGAAGTGTTTTGGAGAGGGTCCTCCTTTATTAGTGCAGTAGTGTCTGAGCTTGAGAAATAGACCCTAAAGGTCAGAAGAAAGGAGTGCTGGGTGATCACAGCAGCTGGAGTGAGAAAGCTGCTTTCCTAGAACTTTGTGGGGAGCTCTCTCCCAAAAGGCAGGGGCAGAGCACCTATAAGAGAATCCCCACTCCCTCAGAGAAACACTGAAGGTGCTTTAGGAAAATGATGTGGCAGTATGTTAAGGGTTTTGTGAAAATCTCGTGAAGATCGATGTTTTGCAAGAGAACAAGCATCTCAATTTAAGAATATAAGAGAAAAGAATGACTCGTGCTATCTCCTATTCTTGTCATGTCATTGTCCATTCACTAGTTAATTATTTTTAATATTTTAATTGCATTCTTCTTTCATAGTATCTTAGATTATGATGTAGGTATTACAGCTGTACCATGAGATGCTTTTTAAAATATGCATAAAGAAATAAGCTGTTGTTCACAGAATATGAAAAAATTGCTAGTTAAGTCTAGAAATTTCATTTCAATCAACAAATTCAGCTAAATACATTGAAATTATAATCTTGTTTCCAATCAGCCATATAGCTTGTGAAAACTTGAAACTGACTCACCATTTTGGTTGACATTTGAAGTTTTGGTTAAGACGACAGCATTTTCATTACCATATTTAGGAAAAAATATAGTTTTCAATTATGCTGCTTTTATATACCAGTGGGACTGGTGGGTCATTTCTTTCTTTCTCAGTAGTCAATAAAACTGAAAGGAGCAATCAACAATGTAAGACCTGTTATAAAATGTTGGTTTCTGCTTCTATGTTTCTAATAATGACAATGAAAAAATTTACTGAAAACTTTTCAGTTTGCATCCTTCACAGTACTTGATCCTCAATATATTTTTTTTTAATCCAGGCCTCAAAATAAAGTCTTCCATAAGAAGCTAGGGGATTTCTCTTAGCTTATTTCAAAATTAGCCAGAAAGATCAGATCAAAGCATCTTTCAGAAATGGCAGTGTCACACATATATAGATGTCAGTATGGTGTAAAGCAGCATTCTTTTTATTAATGCAGTCATTCTTCTCAAAGAGAAAATTTGTGTATGAGCACTTTGGGAAGCATTTTGTAGAAGCTGAACTGATGGCACTAGAATGTGACAATCTGGAGAAAATAAGGGTAAGAATTTTGTTTCAGCTATTTAGCTAGCCTGCAGTCTAAAAAAAATCCTGTCATAAGCCAGACACCTGTGGGTTTTTTTAATAGACAAATGGTGATGGATGATAACATACCATACCAATGCACAAGATGTGTGCTGCTTCCCAGCTGTTGTAAAATTTGTGCCCTGGTATTCAGAAAAGGATTTGTGAAAAGCCCACGTTAAAATAAAATCAACAATTTCTTCGGTAATGCTTTCAGTCACCAAAAAGAAATAAACACAGAGCACATGCCTAAAATCAGAGTCAGAAAAAAGAGCCAAAGTATTTTTAGATTGTCTGGGTTCCCAGCCTAAGTAAGGGAATGACTTTAATTAATTTTAACCAAGCCTCAGCCATTCTTTCTATGGTTGACTTCGGCTGTACATCTCACATCTTTGAATAGCTCTTCTCAATTGCACACAGGCAGCTTTGTTTATAGCGTAGGAAAGGAGTGAATGGTTTCCATTTGGGGGGGGAGGAAAGGGAGAGCAAAGGAAGGCATTTTCTTCTTAGTGATCCTTGCTTACAGAGGAAGCTTTATAACTTTCCAAAAGAGGATATAATATGCTCAGCATATGTCAGTCTTTCCTCCCAGTAAAAGAGATGAATCACCTGTTTTCTCTAGAAGGGAGATGTTTAAATCCTCTCTGTTCATTAGGAATAGGGAACAGCTTTCTTATTATAATGCATATTAGTAATAATCCCAGAAAGAATAGTAGCATATGCAGATTGGCCACTGATGCTGGCAGAAGTGATCTTGAGGAAAAGCTTGTTTTTCATAAATAATGCAAAGTACAGTGACTGCAGTTCCAGTCATTCAAGGTCCAGAGTAGGAAGCCTGGTTCACTCTGCAAGGGTCACGCTTCCTCCCCAAGGGCATAAACAGCACGGCTGGAGCCCTCTGCAGACTCTGGAAGAGAAACTGTGCCACCTCAGCAAAGCAATCTGGCTCAAAGGCATATGAAATTAAGGCCTGGAGGGGAGTAAGAAAGGAAAGACCTCTTCCAGGGAAGTGGGCTTTAAAGAACAACTGCAGTAAAATACGTATGTGTGGACTTCAGTATTTCAATGTAATGCGATAGCAACAATTCCTGGGCCTAAGTTCTTGCTAGAGCACAAGTTTCTGTCAGGAACTCTCCAGAAACAGTGTGAGTTGCAACTCAGCCTGCAAAGTTAAGGGAAACAGAGCTGCATAACCTTAACGAGGGCTATGGAGGTTCCACTATAAGTCTGATACAATTTTTTCTGTGATGACAACATCCACNTAGTCTCCAATTCCTCCCTTACAAAGAGGGCTACCCCGCCTCCTCTCCTACCCTTCCTATCCCTCCTGAAGAGCTTATACCCCACCATAGCTGTACTCCAGTTATAGGAGTCGTCCCACCACGTTTCCGTGATGGCAACGACATCATAAGCTCCTTGCCCTACAACAGCTTCCAGCTCATCCATCTTATTCCCCATGCTGCGTGCATTGGTGTAAATGCACTTCAGCTGAGCCGGCAAGCCTTCAGGCCTCTCAGAGGGAACAGTGTTCGTTCCCAACCGCCTGATAACCGGAATAGCCCGCTCCAGCATACCTGTATCTCCCTTGCTGCCTCAAAATAAAGTCTTCCATAAGAAGCTAGGGGATTTCTCTTAGCTTATTTCAAAATTAGCCAGAAAGATCAGATCAAAGCATCTTTCAGAAATGGCAGTGTCACACATATATAGATGTCAGTATGGTGTAAAGCAGCATTCTTTTTATTAATGCAGTCATTCTTCTCAAAGAGAAAATTTGTGTATGAGCACTTTGGGAAGCATTTTGTAGAAGCTGAACTGATGGCACTAGAATGTGACAATCTGGAGAAAATAAGGGTAAGAATTTTGTTTCAGCTATTTAGCTAGCCTGCAGTCTAAAAAAAATCCTGTCATAAGCCAGACACCTGTGGGTTTTTTTAACAGACAAATGGTGATGGATGATAACATACCATACCAATGCACAAGATGTGTGCTGCTTCCCAGCTGTTGTAAAATTTGTGCCCTGGTATTCAGAAAAGGATTTGTGAAAAGCCCACGTTAAAATAAAATCAACAATTTCTTCGGTAATGCTTTCAGTCACCAAAAAGAAATAAACACAGAGCACATGCCTAAAATCAGAGTCAGAAAAAAGAGCCAAAGTATTTTTAGATTGTCTGGGTTCCCAGCCTAAGTAAGGGAATGACTTTAATTAATTTTAACCAAGCCTCAGCCATTCTTTCTATGGTTGACTTCGGCTGTACATCTCACATCTTTGAATAGCTCTTCTCAATTGCACACAGGCAGCTTTGTTTATAGCGTAGGAAAGGAGTGAATGGTTTCCATTTGGGGGGGGAGGAAAGGGAGAGCAAAGGAAGGCATTTTCTTCTTAGTGATCCTTGCTTACAGAGGAAGCTTTATAACTTTCCAAAAGAGGATATAATATGCTCAGCATATGTCAGTCTTTCCTCCCAGTAAAAGAGATGAATCACCTGTTTTCTCTAGAAGGGAGATGTTTAAATCCTCTCTGTTCATTAGGAATAGGGAACAGCTTTCTTATTATAATGCATATTAGTAATAATCCCAGAAAGAATAGTAGCATATGCAGATTGGCCACTGATGCTGGCAGAAGTGATCTTGAGGAAAAGCTTGTTTTTCATAAATAATGCAAAGTACAGTGACTGCAGTTCCAGTCATTCAAGGTCCAGAGTAGGAAGCCTGGTTCACTCTGCAAGGGTCACACTTCCTCCCCAAGGGCATAAACAGCATGGCTGGAGCCCTCTGCAGACTCTGGAAGAGAAACTGTGCCACCTCAGCAAAGCAATCTGGCTCAAAGGCATATGAAATTAAGGCCTGGAGGGGAGTAAGAAAGGAAAGACCTCTTCCAGGGAAGTGGGCTTTAAAGAACAACTGCAGTAAAATACGTATGTGTGGACTTCAGGGGGCATTTCAATGTAATGCGATAGCAACAATTCCTGGGCCTAAGTCCTTGCTAGAGCACAAGTTTCTGTCAGGAACTCTCCAGAAACAGTGTGAGTTGCAACTCAGCCTGCAAAGTTAAGGGAAACAGAGCTGCATAACCTTAACGAGGGCTATGGAGGTTCCACTATAAGTCTGATACAATTTTTTCTGTGATGACAACATCCACCAGCCTTAGCTGGGACCTGTTTATGCTAGGCATGCTACAAAGAATGGATGAGAAGATGCTCCTCATGCTGGATAATCTGAGATGAGTGTAAGACAAGCCAGTGAAGGGCAGATAGAGCCCAAGTAAACCAAAATATCATGTCAACCAGAAAATATTTGTCTGGTGGAGGGTTTGATTCTTTAGGCAATTTATTGATTCTAACAAACTGCAAATATTTCAGGCTACATGCATCATTCTGTGATAGCATCAGGAATTCCTCTTAAGCTCATTTTACTGTTTACTTTGAACCAACTTCTTTTAAAATTGTCATATAAAGGGGACTGTAATTCTTATTTTGCCTGGCAAGACCAGGAAAAAAAGTACCACTTTAAAAAGGCCAAATGATTTAAATTGTTTCGACAATCAGCCTTTCTTGGTATATGAATTGATCAGTCACATGGGAGCAAATATCCCCTTTGTTCAGAAAGTCATGCTTACATTGAGATGAAGGAGCACACATAACCCAGGGGGGAGTCAGGTCCTTCAGGGCACAAGTTTGTGAGCCATTTTTGTGTGAACAAGAAATGAAAACCAGCCAAAAAACCCACCCTGTGTACTCAATATCACTCTTGCTTCTGATCGTGGGGCAGGGTAAGAAGTGGGGAGTGAAGTGCAAAAGAGAAATTGTTGCTCTAAACTCAGATTGAACTGAAATAGTTCAACAAATGAAAATTAATAAAGTATACTGGGAATTAAAGTATGGAAGGATTTATCTGGGAAGCATGTTGTTAATCAAACTTTAAAGAAAGAACTTTGACTTCTTTAAATTTGTGATTTAAAGTGCCTCTTATTATCTCTGACCCTCTAGTTCCTGGAAGTATAAAAGGTTTGCTGGGGAAGAAGCACATTTTGCCAACTCTGTTCTATGTATGACTTGCCTAAACACCTGTGAACAGCCACTCCTGGCAATGCTAGCCAGCAGAGAGCCTGCATGTAAGGATGTACAGTTGCCCTTCTACCCCACCCCAGAAATATGAGTGTGATGGGTTTTGGACAGTTCTTCTGATCACACTACTTTCATATCTTAAAAGTCTATACACTTGCCCTGATAGCTTTTCTCTTGTTCATTTAATGATAGATTACTCAATGCCTAAGTGTTGATCAGAATGAAAACCTTCCTCAACTCCCAAACTATTTCACCATGCTTAGAAAGAAAGACGGACATCATTGGTCAATAAGATCTTTAGCATCAAGCTTCTACCGATGCATTTATAACCCTCTGTAGCACATAATGTTCATGTCACCAACTTCTATAATACCTACTAATAATTTTAATCCTTTGTAAAATATGCAAGGGAGTACCAGGTACATAATCTATGACTTAGATTGATAAATTAGGAACTGTGTTTCAATAACTCTAAGATTTTAGGAAATCCATTTCCCACAAGCAGAAGAAAATAAATCTTTCCCCTGACTAATTCCATCATGTACCCCTGCCTGTCACTGAAACATTCCCGCACTGCTTTGGTCTCAATATTTAGGTGGCAAATTTCCTGTAGCATCTTGAATCCTATATAAGTTCTTCAGAGAGTATAGAAATATTCTGTGTTGATTTATGCAGAGTAAATATCCTAGCTTGTGTCAGAATAATTCAGAGGATTATTCTAACTCTAAAAAATATTTCTTTTTGAAGTTGACACGTTTAATTGTAGCCCCAAGCACAATACATGTGGAAAAGCCTGAGGCTGAAACTGTACTGCTTTTGGATCTTGGACAGCATATTTTATATGCATGATTCTTTCCTTTTACCAGCCTGGACAGTTAAGATTATGCAAGAAGAATTAATATAAGAATTAAATAAGACATTTTGATTTTATAGGCTAAGAGTTTATGGGCATTTAGGTAAATGCACAGGAAGCACTTCAGATTAATACCTTTATTATCAGTCCAAATAGATTACTTTTGAAAAGTAATTTGGCTGAAAGAGCAGGAAAAATCTCTTCTGGTGAGGTCTCTCTGATCACTGACTAGACAATTTTTAAAGAGGTTATGGCATATTTTTCAGTGAAGACAGGATAACCTCACCCCTCTGACCTGTATTTTTTCCCTCTATAAAATAGACCTTAATGTTCAGGACCCCGAACGCTGCTAAGCACATAATAGCTGCTCTGTTTGCCTACAAAGTTACCACCCTTGGCACTTCCAATTTCTGTTTTATGAAATGCCACAGCACAGTGATCCATAAAACCAAGTGTTAGTGAAATTTGAGGTGGAAAGGGGTAAAGCCTCAAGCACCATCAATCTATTGCTCTTGGGTGATGCCCTGGGGTTCTTTGCAGGGAAGATGCTTGCTGGCAGAGGGGAGGACACCCAACAGGACCTGGGCACCAAGGTCAGAGCATGCCAGGCTGCACTGGGAAGCTGCTTGCCCCACCCACTGTTTTTGAGGGATCAGCTATTATCTGTAGTCAGTGGTTTCTCCACCGGGGTGCCTTCATGGACACGGGATTGGATTTGGTCCTTTGTAGCTGTCGCTTCAGCCCTCCCCTGTCATGGACCTGGGATGCCCCAAAGAGGACTTCACTTCTGCATTACAGCACCTGAGCCTGACTCCCTCCCCACCAGTCTCCTGCAACTGCTGTCTCCACCCAGGCTGAACATGCTGCCTTGAAACCAACATGATTTGTTTTGTCTTCACCTGCAAGAAAACACATCATCATTCCTGGGGCAGGCGAGTTTCCCCAGGGGCTGCCTGCCCCATGCATCCTCAGAATGAAGCCAGCTTATGGCCCTGTGCTGGGTGCTCATGGACCCCCTGCCACCTCAGCTGTCTCCAAGCCTGTGGTGGGCAAGCAGTGCCTGCTGCATAGGGAGGAGCAGGGAAACCTCCCCTCAGCACTCCCCCCTCTGCTCTCCTCACTGCTGGGATGAGCCCTTGGCACCTAGGGCTGAGGATGTCATGGGTACCTGACCAACCTTCTCCTGAGCACCCCACGGGGCAGAAGCATGGCAAGCAAAGCCACTGAGCCTAGCCTGCCACTGCCTATCGTGGCAGAGGTCACCTGTCAGCAGGATTCAGAGAGGGTGACCAGATTCACTGGCCTGCATCTTTCTTTCCCCTTGGCTAGGGGACTCAGCCAAACAGTCTCGGGGGTCAGCGCAGGAGCAAGAACGTCAAAATATGCTGCATTGCTGGGCAGGTTGGTTGAGTGCTACCTGCATGCAGATTTTCTGTCTGCCTGAGCTGAAGTCAAGGTATTGCCAGCCAAAGTGTCTGGAAAGGCAGCTCCTGGACTGTGCAGCTGCCTGGCCCCCACAGAGTGGTGGCAAGATCATTTCTATCCGAGAAGTGGCGTGCAACTCACAGTCACTTTGGAAGTGTGCTTCCAGTGAGCTGGAGGCTTTGTTGCATGCTGCATTGTGTCCCTGAAAGACCTAATAACAGCAACCAGCAACATGTAGCTTCCTTGGGGCCATTGAAATAAAATGTTGGCTTCATTCATAATCGTTTTGTTTGTGAGTTTGTTTAATGAAGCATTTGTGTCTCCCCTGCCAGGGCTGTGCAGCCTGGTCTGGCACAACCTCCTGTGTTAGGGTCCCGCTCCCTGGGAAAGCCATTCCCTCCGCCCACAGGGACAGAGCAGCACATCGCCTGCCACTGCACTGTGCCATGCACGGCTGCCCTCGCTGGGTGGGCACAAAAGGGCTCTGGGGGCAGGCAGAATGTGACAAGTCTCGGAAATACCTCCTCTAAAGCCGTTGCTGTTTTCTAGGCTCTGAACTCATGGTTGAAAGGCTGGGAGCAGCTCCCTGCCATGCCTGTGCCACTGGCAAAGGTGGCCCGTGTCTCACCTGCTATGAAAGCGAATCCAGAACCACTTTTTTATTTTACAATAACCTGTCAGTCAACTGGCCTTTCCATTTCACATAAACCCCTGAAAATCAAAAATAAGTTTTCACTCCAGATCAATAGTCAACTTTGAGTTTCATAACTGCTAGGGGATTTAGTTTGCTTAAAGATCTTTATCAAGATTAATTTTGAGTCCATCTGTGCAGCACAGTGAATATGATTTCTATCTTTTATTACCAGGAGGAATATCAGATGTATTCATATAATGCTGGGCTGTTTGTTTAAAACATCACGGTTTAACTTTTTTTAGACTTTTTCAATCATGTTTCCCCTTCATGCAAAATTCATTGCATAATATTTTAAAACTCTGCATTGTATCCAGGTGTGCAATTCTCTGCAAATAAAAGCTCATGTGTTTCAATATATAGGTAGTATTCTTGTGTATGGAAAATCAATTGAATTCCCCATGGAAAGTTTCCAGATATATCATCTGTGCTTACTGTCTGTGGACATAACACACGGGGAACAGAATATTCTACAATTAATTATAGGGATGCAGTCTTAAATCCCCGTTCAGACAGAACTGCTGCTGATTGCAGAGTCTGGCTCTAGGCAAGCAAGGAATATAATACAGAGAAACCACATTCTCAAAAATGTACAAACAGTTCTATGGGAATTATCAGGATTTACTACATGCTGATAAAGGCCTATCATTTTTAAACTTGACCTTAAGTGCCAAAATCTTTTGTGTCTACTAATTCACTTTGTATGTACACACCAACATTTTATAGTTGTAGTTTCTCCTGCCCACTATAAATCTCTTTAGAAGGGATCAAGTTATACGTACTGAGAGTACACAAAGCATATTGAAATCTTGGCCCTGCTAAAATGAGTGGGAGTCTTGCCTTTGGCTTCTGTAAGTCCAAGATTTTACTCAGAAAGTTGTAAGAACAGGAGGATTTCTCTAGGTTTAAAAGTGTTTTTCCTCTCCTTACTGGCATTTACAGTTATACTGCACTTTTGGATTTTTATTTTTCAAACATGATATTGCATTGCTTCAACAGAAAGAAAAGTCAATGCTCTAAAGTAAAAGAGAACAGTGTGCCTAATCTACTAATGAACTGTAATTATCCTGTTGTTCAACAGAAATTGCACTTAGCCCTGTGCCTCATGGGTTGCTGATTCTGAGAAGAATTCTGGGCAAATTTTGTACATTAGTATGTGCAGAGAGATATCTATATGTATACACAGACACACAGACCAAAAAGGCTTTCCAGTACATATCAACTCATCTGACTTTTAGAGCAGTGGAACAAAACCAAAATAAAAGTTATAGTAATTTAGCTTTCCCACATATTCCTTTCAGTCTGCTCATTGTGTATGTTTGTCCATTTTCTCTTGTCCATGCAGATGACTAGAGTTGAAAATTCTATGTCAGTCCTCACTTTGGGAAGATATTGAGATAAATTCTGATTGACTAGATTAGATGTCTTTGTCATCTGTGTACAGCTACAAAACACCCAGGAAGATCACTCAACATAACTAGTTTCTACCTTGTGTACATCCTGAATTCCTGTTACATGTCTAAATAATTGTGTTTACTCTAGGAATACATCTTCCACAGAAATTCAATTGAATTATTATGTAATTGCACTCCGTCTGGGTATAAAAATCTCTGACTCAAGTTAGTCAGACTTTCAGATTGAATTAGCTGGCTTATCTCAGATGAGAGGCTAAAACAAGGTCAGATATAAATTCTGCTGAGCTCAGGAATCCACTGGCTTCACTGTGGTGGTACGGGTAAACTCACCAAGTGCTATTTAGTCTCCAGTTCCATTTTATGGGCCCAGTTTCCCTGATACATCCAAGGGAAACACAACTTCTTTCCCAGTCACTGGAGAACTAGTGTAGAGCCACCCAGCTCAACGTAAGACCTTGTGCTTCTGGGGTCTGGTAAGACCCAGCAGAGACTCATGTCCTTACATTACCCTGGGGATACACAACTATGCATCAGAGAAATTGCATGGCTTCATTCTGAGGAGGACTTAAAATGACTGGAGTCTTGGCTGGTTAAGACTTGTGCTGCTTCCACCAAAGCTGAATTTGGCCTTTCTTGTTTCAGATGTCCACATTCCACTAAATCCCTTGTTCTATCACTAAAACTCCCTTTTGCTAATCCTCATAGCTAATTTTTCTTTCCATCTTTTCAGTTCTGTCAGCTCCTTTCAAAAAGATCTCTATAGTCCTCATTCCTCATAAAAGTGTCTGCAAACATTACAATGTAGGGATGATCTGGACAGATTTTGGAGAAGGTTTTATCTACTTCAGATCCTTTGTAAGAGAGCTGGCAGAAAGACCTTTCTGTGCCACTGAAGTTCAGTCATTTTTCCTCCCTGTGGGAAAATGCTTTCTGTAACAGATAAGACACACATTACACATGAACAAAGTGGTATGCTTCCTATTTTATTCCTTTTGTCCTCGAATTAACTCTCACAAAGAGGCTACAACTACTTTAAAGTCTAGCCACTGTAGGACTGAGACTTCCCGAGGCTGTATGCTCTGAAATGGAAGGAACTATTCATTTGCTTGTGATCAGCCCAGCCTAAATGGGAAGTTGATTACTTATTGAGTTCTTGAGCTAAGACTCCTTATTTGCATTCCCATTGCCTGTAGAGATCATTTGGGCCCATATGTAGCACTGATTTGTTTTAAGTTTCCATTTTGCTTTAAGAATAAGAGGTCTCATGTGCCTAAAACTACCTCTTTTCCCTCCCTTCTTTCACTAAACCAACTGACAATTGACATGTTTAACAGTGTAAATGTTTTTTAAAATATCATAAAGTTCAGAGAAGGTTTATGTGTGGAAAAACTGCTTTCCTCAGAGAGCCAGCTGGACCAAAGCCATGTCAAAAACTTCCTGAAAGGAAGACATAACTAGAAAGGAGAGAGGAACTTTGCAGTGACCTCTTTGCACCAAAATCAGCTTCACAGTGCTGCTGGCTCTGCCAGCTTGCTGATCTGGACTCTGTAACGGGTTTGAAATTACTCCATGGGAGCATTTCTATATGTATTTAGAGCAAGGGGCACCCAGGAGTTACGTGGCCGCTACCACATCACACAGCTGAGAGCATAGGTGCTGTAGTAGCCGTGGCTAATGGGATCGGACAGTCGGGCCTCCCTATTCAGTGAATCTCCCCCTAATTGACTTTGTACACGTCCTTTCTCCCCTGTGAGTGCGTGCAGCTACGATCTGCTGAACTGAAGGCACGAGTCTGGATTTCATCCCTGCTCTGAACATTTTCTGATGTGCAGCTGTAGTCTACCATGAGGCGTTTATGCTGAATGCAGGTTTCCTCCAGAGACCGGCAGAGTCAATGGGAGAGTTTCCAGCAATGTCTACAAGATTTTAATCAGTCACAGGGTGAAAAGCAGAACTCGTGACCTGAGAGTGCTGCAGTGCTCTTGTCTCTACTAGCACTGGCTACATCAGCATGGAAAAACATACCTCCATTTTTTACTCCCATGGGTAACTCACTGCAGAACAATGAAAGAGGAAGCCACAGCTTTGTGCAGGACATCTAAGCAGTGCATTTTGTGCGTTAGCTGGGTCTTGAAGCAAAACACTGCCTGAAGCTCAGCGTTGGTTTCTAGCCACGTAAGGTGAGAAAAATCTTCCCTTGGAGTGACCTCCTCAGACTGGTATTTCAATCACTCTAGGAAGAAAAAAATCAGTTAAAATTTGCAAGGGAAAATGAAAATAAAAGTGTGATGTAATACACGTGCTAACCAGACTTATTCCTCTTGGAGTTTTCATTGCAGGAGTCAGCTGCTCAGTGCAACATCCAACTTAGCAGGGCCTGGAAGGTCTGTATGCTGCTCATGCTATAGGACCTAGCTTGGCAAAAGCAGTAACATGTGGAGACTATGATTTTCTTGGCTGCCCCTCCACTGTGTTCAACTCAACACTTGATTATGGTTGTTCTACCTTTAGGGTGTTATTGTTTCACAGTACTCCCTGTCAGCCTATTTTGGACCTCGATGTGTAGGCTCTTTATGTAGCATCTGTGCTTCTCCAGCAGAGGCAACATGCTTAGTCTCCTCTGACTCACTTTCCAAACCTCATTGCTTGCAAGCAGCAGTCAAGGTGGGATCCCAGATTTCTTGGTGGGTTTAAATGAGTGATGGCCTGCTAGGCAGCAGAATCCTAGCAAATTTGGCATGAAGCAGTACAAAGCAGGAAACACAGTGTGTTCTTAGCTGTGGCATGTGAGAACAAGCTGGTATCACCTTCCTCAGGATGGGATTTAGTCACCCACACTGGGTACAAAACATTTGGAGAAATCCACTGTAAACAGCTACCAAAGCTCAAAGATAATAAGAACATGAAGCTTTAACACTTCATGAGGGTATGTCCTTGACTCTCCTATGGTTAAAAAAAAAAAAGGGCAGGGCAGGGCAGGGAGTCAGACACTCAGCTTCCCTCCAGGGCACAGAACTGTGGCAACAGGGGAGACCCGGAGGTGTTAAAGGCTCTGGTGGTTGCTACACAACTCTTGTTGCGAGATGAAAAAGAGACAGTCTTGCAGCGACAAGGAATAGCATGGTGTTGAAAGTCCTGATTTTAAGAAGGCCACAGGATTTAAAGGTCCCAGCTGCTTCGAATTGCATCTGGACGGGATTTAGCAAATGAATATGACAGAAGAAAACATGCACATTCACAAAATACTATGTGGTCTCTTCAGTGCAGGACTTGGCTTTGTTTTATAGCCACCACAGCATTGTTTTACAAGGCTTTCAAGCATGGGCGTGGGTTGATTTTGAGGATCCGGCTTCCCTGGTGTTTGAAATGTTAAAAATCTTCCTGTCAGCAAGCAGCAGTCATGTTCCTCTGCTCCATGATGCATTCCTTTTGTCTTCTTCATCAGTGTACAGCTATATATCTGGCTGAGCAGAGGCTAAGTTTCCACATTAATACTACATGAATAATTATCATTACATGCCTGCGGAGATAACGCAAATGCAACATTGCCATCTCAATATCAGTCAGTGCAAATGCATAGGGACAGCACTGTAGACAGGAGGACTGCTTGAAGGGCACAGGAAGATATTTTCAGGGTCATGAAAGGTTGAGAAGTTTGGACTGTCTGAGGTACAGGTAGTATTGCATTGAAAAAAATCATGGGGAGAGCAAGAGTCTGAGGCAAAATAAATCCAGTTACTATTATTTCTGGCCATAGAAGAGTGAGCGGAACTGGACTGCCTTGCTATTACAGAAGCGTGTTCAGATCCAGAGAAGATGAAGGGACTTTGAGGCCCCCAAGCAAGAGACAAAGTGAGAGGTGCAGCAAAGGAGATTTCCCTTGCAGAGCTCTGGCCTGGCCCTGCTGAAGCTAATACATGTTTTCTTGCCCTGGATTTCGGTGAGAGCTTCAGTCACTGAACTGCAGAAACCAGCAAAGTCTGGTTCAGCCTCAAGTAGTTCACTTTCAACTCACTGATGTTTTGCGGTGATATCATTTCTTCTCCAGAGCAGCTTCCAGGATTGCATTACTGTTGCTGTTAGTAATGTTATTTTCCTCAAAGCTAACAGCAGAGGTCAGAATGGATTTCTTAACATGCAAACCAACACCCTCAGTTAAGTAAAAAAACCCCATCCATTAAAAAAATCCCAATTAACCTCATCTTTTCATACACCAAAAAATTAAAAAAAAATAGTAGTTATGGTGTGAACCTGTTCCTTCATGTTAGAGGGAGGCAACACTAAGGCAATCTATTGTCTTTGATGGGTAGGAGTCAAAACTACCTGAAAGATTTCCTCCTTCCATCTGTCAGAACCTGAATGAGAATTTAGATATCTGAATGGAGCAATCCCTAGCATTTTTTTTTCTGATGGGAGAACAATTCCAATTCAGATAGGAAATTCCTTATATGAAGAGGAAAACGCTTTACATTTTGTTTTTCTTTGAAACCCATAGCTTCTATTTCCCAATTCAGATGTAACCAGTTTCAACTGGAAGAGCTGAGAGGTAAAACTCCAGTAATTCAACAAGCAATTATAAACAACTCAATTCCACCTGCTAAATGACTTTCAAAAGAGGGTTACTGTAGCTCTACTGAGTAGTGCATGTAGAGTTTTCTGCCCAGGGGAACATCACTGAGGTAATTGCCCTTCCATTTAGAATAAATATGTTTTAGTTTTTACTGTTTAACTTGGTGTTTTTAAAAGAACCATCTCAAATAAAAATAGAAAAGGGACACCGATCTGTAGTCAAAAAAAGCCTGAAAGTACTTGTGAAACAGGAACAGAGCATCCAGCACTAACATCAGCTGTTTTGCAGTTGACCTTGGGGTTTTTTTTTCCAGTCTAAGCAGAGTTCACCTGCATAATTTCAAGGCTCTGCACACTCCTGCATTTGTCATTAGGAGACTAAATATCTTGTTTTTCATTCACCTAGCTCTGCTCAGCTCCTCTTCAATTTTTTCACCTAAATCATCATTCACAATAATGACTAACACTAAGATATTTTGTCACCTGCATGAGTTGCTATTTTATAGTTTGCAAGGAGTTTTTTAGTCATTCATAATATTGATTTGATTTGAATTAAATCTTTCTGAATGTGCATGTTTACGTAACCTCCGTCACTTCCAGCTGTTGGAAGAACAGAATGGAAGGAATGAAAATGTACACAAAGTGATGTTGGGATGCAAGTAGGAAAAAAGGAAGACTTGAATGTCTCTAAAAGCGGAATAGCAGAAAGATGGAAAGGATTCAGAGACAAGGCAGTAAAACAAACCCACCAGTTGCAGCTTGACTTTGCACTGGGGATACAGTAGCTAGAAACTCCTCTGGGGATATTTTTGATCTGAGAGTTGGCTGAAAGGAGCCTGAAAACTATAAGCAAAGAAATTGGTTTCTGCTGTAGGGTTTATACTTGGTTCAGTGCAACAGGGTTTTGTTCATCTTTTGTAAACAAACAGGTTTCTGTCACAGATCCTCAGTTCCATTATCACTTCCTCCTCTTAACAGAAACAGCCAAAGAGGCCCCGATTGTGGATGATTGTTTGGATCAGAAGGACTAACTATATACTGAGCAAATTCTCATCTCACTGTAGGAACTTTTGCGAGCTCACCGAAGATAGGGCTGGAAAGGACCTAAAGAGATCAGCCTACCAGCTTAAGTGTGGGATCAGTTGTACTTAACCCCTCCTGACAGATGTTACTTCAGCTTGTTCTTAAAAACTTTCCCTGTTGGAACTTCCCCAGGCAAGCTGGTACAAAGCTCATTAGAAACCTTTCCTCACAACTAACCTAAATCTTCCCTTGTGGCTTTTAGTTCTTCCTCTGTGCCGTAAGCATGTGAAAGAACAGTTAATTTTTCCCTTTATGCAGCTACCTTTTCTGTATTTGAAAATTGCTAGCATCTTTTCCTTCATTTCTCTTTTCTTTAGTCTAAACATTTTTATTTCCTTCAACGTTTCCTTGCAGGACTTGTTTCTTAGACCTGGTTTTCATTGCTCTTCTCCAAAACATCCTCCAGCTCAAACCCATATTGGAGAACTATTTCTACAACTAGACAGAGCAGATCAACCAATGTTTTTACAACCAGACCCAACAGAGTGAAAGGATTATTTTTGCTCATCTTATGCATGAAATTTCTGTCCATACCTACTGGGTGCTTTCTTCTCAGCAGTTTGTCATTACCGTTCCAAGTTCATCCTGTACTCACTAAACCATCCAACCTTTTTCTGCAAAACTGCTCCACAACCAGTTGTTCCGTCTTGTATTAATGCAGTTGGTCCCTATGGACACACAGAGCAGTGTATTTGTCCCTGCTGGATGGCAACTAATGTTTTATGACACTGGGTCCTCAGCTGGACAAGATAAATCTAAATTCTGTGCCAGTCCTTGAGATGATTTAGTCCTACACAGCTTCATGGTATCTGTATAATTGTTAGATGTCTTATCTATCTCATCAACTATTAATGAAATTAGTGAGTGGCATTGGCCCCAGGAGAGATCCCCAGGGAACCCAGCTCAAAGTCTCCCAAGTTGATAGCGAATGAATGAGAAATATTATCTTGCTCTTACCCTCCCTTCCTCTTTTTTTTTAGAGCTGTGGGCAGATGAGAAGGCCACTGGCTGAGCCCTGGCCTGAAGTTAAGCTAACACGTGGGAAAATGCAGGACAGGACATGAGAAATTGCCAGACCCGAGAGATAACACTCTGAGAAGCTGACAGGAGTTACAGATAGCACCATAAGGGGTGACTGTATTTTGCAGGTGGTTAAGGAGGTGTTAAGTGAGCAGTGACCGTAAGTCACAGATAACGGGAGGGAAGCATTGGGGAATCTTTCAGGGAGCAGGACATTGCAAGGCCAATAGTGCATAGCTTACTGTGTCCAGGAACACTGTCTAAAGATGATATTACCCAGGTACCAGTATTAGAAATATCAAATTTGGTACAGCTGTAGCAAAACTGGACCAAATGAAGAAAAAGCAATTAGGGGTGGGTTGTTTATTTGGAAGAAGCCTGGGGTGGAGAAAGGGGCAAACAAAGCACAGCAATAAAAAGGATTTATAGATGGGAAAAAGGAGAATATGATTCATAGGCATGGGTGGACGAGGCGTTGAGGGGCATAGTTTAGTGTCTGATAGGAATGGTTGGACTCAATGATCCAGTCGGTCTCTTCCAACCTGGTGATTCTATAATTCTATGAATTATGCAATCAGAATTGTGTGCTGAGCAGTCCTGAGCTTGACTACAGCTCATGCAGGGCAATGTACCAATCCTGATGCCCTAGTCATACCATAAAAGCCCAGCCTGCCTCTGCAGTCAGGAGGGTGAGGAGAAGGAGATCATCTTCCCCTGGTAAATCCAGGGAGCATCCAAAACTAGATCAAGCATCTTGGCATCACTGGGTCCATGCTTGTACCAAGGCTGATGGCATCATCACAGATAGTTACATCAATACAGTAAGGGCATAGTGTGCTGCTACTAAAGAGTAGAAATAAGAAGCCAGGAAATGCACCTGTTTAAACCAGTAATATCAGTAAAGCCTCCATTCTATCAAATTTTGGCCCAAGAATAAATGAAAATTATTTTACACTATAGCCTTCTCCTAGCCAAGATTCAGACCCTTCTGAGTAAAAGTTATGTGTTCCTGCATCTCATTTCCTCTCCCCTTTTATTCAGACATTTATTTATTGTCCAAACCCAGAAACCTGGGGATTAACTTTTTCCTTATACTGTGGGTTTTTTTCTTCCAGATCTTTCATACGACTAGGAGAGAGTATTTGTCATCTATTAACTTGTCCCCTTTCTATTTATATTTGCATTCTTTCTTTCTGTGATAGCTCCTTCACTTCACCCTCTGACATTTTATTAGTCCAAAATGGGAAACTCTGGCCCCACTGACGTCAAGAGGAATTTAGCTATTGATTTCACTGAAAAAGTAATTTCAAACAGTGACCCAACAGATTGCAAAAAGCTATGCCCAGACTTTCTGCATGCAGGAGGCTGTCACCCTCATCACACATCACTTTCATTTTCCTCTTATCCGTCTCTAGATCCAGCTCAAAAATATTGGTAAGAATCAGCAACAGACTGGAAAGATGTGAGTCTTGATATTAACTATCTGCTTATATGGTTTCTCTGATGTTGGCTTCAGTTACCCATAACTGGGGGTCGTGCTTTGCTGCCAAGTCACTGAGCAACTTCCTCTGTTTAAACAGAATATATAAGCCTTACTCTTTTCCAGAGTTCATGACTCTTTTGTAAAGTGTTTTATGATACAGTTGTTATAGAATCCACCGTCACAGTAACAGCTACAGACAAGGCTTCACTGTGGGCCTGGCTTCAAGCCCATTTAATTGAATGGAAGTTTTTCCATTCCTATCAGTGGATACATACATCAAAGTGCACCACACATCTCACTGTAATAACAATGCCGCAGTGTTTTGAGGGACATGTCTGGTCACTTTTTTCTAGGGAAAAATCAGAGATCATGAAACTAACTACATACAGTGGATCCACTGCCCTTAAAACACTTTTTGAGTATGTTTTCAGATAGTCTTTGCACTGGTGCTCAGTATAGGAACCATGTTTAATCTTTATGCATAAATTCACATAGAAGGTCCAAATTTCTTTTCTTCCCCTTTCAGCCATCATTTTTAGAGACTCTCTTCATGTGAGTTTTAATATTGACTGTTCCATATTGAACTATGTGGAGTAGCACATGCTGGGTGATGTATTCTTTTACCTCAGTGTTAGGTTAGGTTAGGTCAGGTCAGCTCATTAAGTCATTGCCCTCCAGTAGTAAAGTAAAACTGGGCAACGAACTCCAAAAGGCTCAGAACTGCAGGCATTTCTGTACATTGGGATAAGCACGGGAACACATGCCTAGCACGTCTTTATCCTAAATGCAACCATGCCAGTTGCCTTTCCGCAGAAAAGACATTTCACTGTACTTCACGACAAAAAATATACTGCATTTTTCAAGGCACTGGCTTGCATACATGCATTGTTTCCTTTGTTATTTGTTGGGTGGTTCAGCAAATGAAGCACCAACTGTGTAAAAGCATTTGGGAGATGGTGCAATTGGAGGCAATTAAGTGAAAGGTTAAATCAGCACATTGTATTCTGTTTAGTGGTGTCACATTAAAATCACAGTACCTTGTGAGGGCTGATGGAATTCAGAGCAGATTTTGATGTGGTATTTGTAAGTCTCACAGAATATATATATTGTTAGAGGAAATAATAATCTCAGTTTTAGATACTTGAGATGACTTAGCTGTTGTGTAACTGGATGAATTCATGATGTTTGTATGTATATAGTTTAAGCTGAACACCTACAGGCACTCAGATGAAACTTTTAATGCACTGTAGAGATTGTGTTTTATAGAAAAAATATTAATATGTCCTTGTACTAGCAAAGCATATTTTTCCCGTTCCTGTAGGTTCACATTCATCCTTCATAGCCTGACTCCAATAAGGGACCAATGCCAGACGTTGCAGAACAAGGACTGGACAATTTTAGATCATGCTGGACAAGAGGAAAGCTTTTTCGCAGTATTAGTTTGGAGCACTAGTTGGCCTAACTTCAGAAGCATGTGGGGAAAGAAAAGGGGAGAGGCTGCACTTTCAAAAATTCCCCTTAATGTGGCTCTGAAATGGTGATTTTCTGTTTCCCTTATGAATGCAGAGTTATTTTCTCATCTATTAAAAGTGATCATCAAAAAATCTTTGTGAACTGAAAGTTTTAGGCCATTAAAAGCATAGAAAAATCTTTCTTGTGACTAGGGAAACTGGACTGCAACTAATGCAGAATGATCAATGCCCAGTCACCCTGCTCATCTGTTTTCCTAAAGCTTCTCTGAGTGCCCCTCATATGGGAGTTTCAGGGATAACTGTTATTGCCTGGGCCTGAGGGAATTCAGCAAATTAATTCAATTGCTCTATTTTATTTGCTGTGTTTCTGTTTTTAAAGCAAAACAGTCTGTATTTCAAAATCCCTTTGTAACACATAAAAAAGAGAGTCACTCGAAGTCTGTATTAACGTGCCAATTTAATTACAGTGCAATTAGTCAGAACTGCTACTTGTTGAAATCCTGTCAACAAAAATAACTTACCCTTCCCTTTCAGATTACTCCAGAACCTCCATCTTCTTGACAAGGATTTTGAAAAGGAGACCACCTTCCCTCCGCCCCTTTCCAATTGAAGGCAGGGAATGAAACACAGATGTGTTAACCATTATAAACTGAGGAATGGTGGAAGGTGGTGGGGAAAAGGAAGACAAAGCTAGCCTGACCAACTTGCGGTTGCTCTTCCAGGGTAGGATGGTACCCTTGGGCAGGTTGGACCCTGCTTTCCCTGGTGTCATGCTGCAGGCTGTTGTTGCCTTCTCAGATTTATGCCAGCCCAGACAGAAGGAGGCCCACTCCTGGCAAGCTTTATCTGCAATTCGTTTAGAAAAGAGGCAGGTCCCTCTCCTCTGACCTAATTGAAAACAGGCAGCTTCCTCCTAATTCTGTGCTCTGGTTTGTGTGCATTAACAGAGGAAATTGGAGAGGAATAGCGTTCTGAGTTACCATTAATTTCCCGCACTTGAAGGTCTATATGTTGAGAATGCAGCTGTTTACCTATATGTCACTCATATTGTTTTGTTCCTCTGTGCAGGAACTTGACCTCAGGTAAAATGCAAGCATCAGGATTTTTTTTTCTACTGTAATGGTAGGTGGTATGTGTAAGGATACTGTTTTTCCAAAAGGCATCTAATAACTTGTTGGCTTTTTTTCCTTTTCTTTAAAAGTCCTAATGTCAAAAAATATTGCTCACAGTTTTGCTCCTTTTCCTCAAAAGACCCTTTCCATGTTTGGTTTTGCCCACCTGCTAGGAACCCTGGAAGAAACTGGTCAGTCTCAGTCAAAATATTGCAAAGCTGAAGCAGAAAAGAGCTGCTCAGGGGTACCACTTTCCTCTGAGCAAGAGGGTGCCCAGGGTACCTGGATGCACAGCAGAGTGGTATGGGAAAACACTGCGAATATGGATGATTTCTTCCACAGTGAGGTCTTGCAGTCTCAGGGAAAAGAGTGTCTCACAGAGCCTGAAGAGCATCTGGAAAGTTATGAAAATCAGATGCCAGGAGCAGGAGAGATCCTTACCCTACCAGCTCCCCCACCTCGTCTAGGGAAGGTGTCAGGCACTGGCAGCTGCCTGCAAGTGCAGGATAGGCATGGGGCTCTCAGTGTCTGACCATGGCCCAGGAGGCAGATGTTTTACCGATGCTTCTGATTTTGTATGTGTTGATGGGACCATCCTGCTCATGTCTTCTGCCTGCCTCCATGGACCTCCTCAGAAAGCAGCTGTGCCGGTCCCAAGGCAGCTGTCTCAGAAGAAGACATCCTGATGTTTCTGCTAGTGGTCCACTTGGAAATACCTTTAAGGAGATGAAGGCTTTATTGCCCTTGCAGTGTGAAAGCAGCATCACAACTTCTCTGCTTTTTTCTCATTCATTTTTGGTAAAAAATATTTTGCTATACTGTTACTTCCTTTCCTTCTTGATTCAAAGTTGGGGCATTGCACCCACTTGAATACGTATGTAAAATGTGGCTAATTTGTTCTATAGCTCCTTAAAACCAACTCTCTCTTAATTTAAGCCTGCAAGGGGCCTTAAATGCTTCCTGGTTTGAACTTGAACTCTTCAGCACTGGGTAACAGAAATTTCAGGACCTCAACAGTCCTGGTTCAGCCAGTCTGGATACACCCTGGGGGGAGCCAAGCCTCAGTGGCTCTTGTGCACAGCCCCGTGCCCCAGTGTCTGGCTTATGGGGTACATACAGGGTCTGCTTATGATCCTTTCAGCTGCCCTCCCTCCCACACTCCCTGTTTTCCACCATGGACGGCACCAGAGCTGGGTGTAGCATATGGAGCTAAGCTGTGTTTGTTTATATACCTATGCAATAAAAACTGTTATTTGGAACCCAGCTGTTTCTTTATGATTTCCTCATGCTACTAATGAGAAAGGCTTCCTTTACAGTGTGCTATTAATTGTTATCAACACTGAATGAAAAATAAAGTCACAGATCATAGACAGACATTACACACACCTGGTTTAGAGAGATGACAACATGTCCTGTCCTTCAGACTTGAACTCGCAGCTGGATAAAGATATACAGTTTTACTATGTTCTTCCTAGTCTGTGCTAGCACAGAAAAGAAAGAAGGTTGAAGTAGGAGAGGTTGGACTGACAGGGAGTTTTCTGCAGGAACTCTAGCTTGAAATTGTATATGCTTGTATCAATAAGTGAATATCCAGGAGAACAGTTGATTTTTTTCCAGTAAAACTCTGAACAACTTTGGTCCAGATCTCTTCCATCTACACTTTAAAGCCTTCAAAAAAGAGACAATAGGATAAAAAAGAGAAGTCCCCTCTTCAGTCAACAACTTCAGGCAGTTTCCATGCTACAAAGTCATATGCGCTCTGAATACAGGGTTACATTAAAGTAATGTAAAAACAGTAATAAAACTTCTAGACAGTATTTTAAGTCTGTGCTAGTATTTTCATTGTTCCTGCACCTATACAAGTCTCAGTTCTGGGAACTCTCACACAGTTAAATAACTTAAGAGTTATTTGAAAGTCACCATAGGATTTGGAATCTTGATTGTATCTATTTGGTCATATATTGAGTGTACTTAAGCATTAATGGAAATTGCTTCTAATTGCAATCAGGCAACTGTACATACCAAAGTCACTGCAATATGCTAAGGAGTATGGTAATGTCCTCCAGCATATGCTGATGCTGTGCCATCAAGATGGAGAGAAAGAGAGATTTTTTTTTTTTTTGAGTAGGGGGGTAAAACACAAAAGATGAAATCCTAAACTTCACCAAAGGCAGGAGAAATTTGAAATCTAGCTTCTCACCCAGTCTTATCCTGCCCTACTGTGTAGCAGCTGGTCTCTGGGAACCACAGTCCCTCTCAAGATCACCTCTGGCTCTCTGCTGTAAAAGGAGGTAGAAGGGAGCTCCCAGCTACATGAAATTTCTGCTGTGGCATGGGCCACTGGAGTGGATGACGTTTGAATTATTACCTGTGCTCTTTCCAGGTCTGCTGATGCATGTGAAAAAGGGAACCTGCCTTTACTGTTATGGTTAACTGCAGAGTTATTGATGGGATTTTTAAAGCTATTTGTCAGGCAGAAGCTTGGGGAACTAAAAGGGGCAAAAGATTTAAAGAAATTCTGCTGGGTGCTAGCCAGTCATGTAGACCAAGAATTGAAAGTGGGTGGTCTTGGATAAGAGCCAGTCGAAACACAGCCAGGAGGTAGTGTCATCCTTGACTCCACCACACTTGTATTTTGGCTTTCTAGCAAGGGCTATTTAATCTTTTTATTCTGCAGTTCAGCACAAACATCTCTCAATTTCCAAAATCTGTGGGTTGGCATGTTCCACTCTCCAGGTGCCACACAGTTGATCAGAAAAATCACAGCAAATTACTAGAAGTAGACCAAGAGAAGGCCTGAGAGAAAATGTCACACCTGCTAAGTCATTCAACTAGTAAAAAACTTGCCATTAGACTCTCAGAAGGAGCGTAAAAGAATCTTAAAAATTATAAAATAAAGCAGCTTGACGTCAGTAGGACCTACCCACGCACCGAGCTTTGAAACCTACCTTAAAATGTTTACAAGACTGATCTAAAGTGGGTGTGAGGTTTCAGTGTCATCCCCTTAGATATCACTAAAGTTTTAAGCAGAGCAGCCTGACATTTTCCTTGAAGTAGGAGGGATTTTTAAAATTTAATTTGTATTTATTATTCTTGTTTTCAGTACAGGATGGGTAGGTGCATATGGGTTTTGTAGCAATTTCAAACCACGGCCAAAATCTTATTCCAGCTGAGTTGAGATCTCCCCAGTAGCACTGTCTTGGCATTTCAGGGCCCTCCTCAGGCCTTGAAGTCCCAGGCACGCCTTCCACTACTCAGTTTTACCCTGGATTACAAACACATTTTAAAGATTTTCAATCAAGTAGCCTAGCTATGCAACACTATAGTTCTCATAAGCATTGCCATTTGCTCCATCTTACCTGACTTCCCTCAGAAACCATAGTTTCTTATCTCTGGGACTACTATTAACTAACCAAAGGGGCAAACATTTGGTTGTAAACTCTCATTTATTCTGTACATGGTTTCATTTTTTTACATATATCACCTTGAAAGCCTCTGTGTTTCATTTGTGTTAGCCCAAAATCCCTCTGGAGTGAACCAAGTTATGAAAGATTTCAAATTTCTTATGGGAAGAAAGAAATCAAAACCTAAAGAAGACTTTTTTTTTTTTTTTTTTTTTGCACAAAATAACCCCTTCAACCTGAACAAAATCCTGATTTCTGGGCTTGTGGAAAAAAAGCCTACAAAAAGTAGAGCTAGGATATTAAAAACTGCAAGAAGAAGCTTCCCCCTTTCCTCACCAATTCAGGATGGAACAACTCACTGGGATGTAGGTAAGTTTAGTTATTTTCCTTCCTTTGCTTGAGGAGAGATGACTCCCATCTCACAAATTCCAGGCAGTTTTATGAATCTCTTCCCAAAATAAATGTATTTCCAGCCCAGGCAGCTCTAAAGTCACTGATGATTCCAGGAAGACCAAGGCCATATTTTTCAATGAATTTACTATTTGTCAATACATATTCATGGCTCTGACCCAGTCTAGCAGAGAGTCTATAAACACCACTCACCCAAAGCATTAAATGTCTATTTTTAATTTGCTTTCCAGTGCTCTAGAGAGTGAAAACAAGTCCAGCTGAGCTTGAAGTTGGGTTTGAAATTTCTTTCCTTAACCACTGATGGCTTTCAATGAGACTGGAGTGGCCAGGTGCAGGTCACCTTAGGAGTTTATCTGAAAAGGACCAAAGCAGGTCAAATGTCCTGAGGCCACAAACCAGCAGACTTCCTCACTGTAGTGCTCTGGGATAGTGAAAAAACTTCCCCATTTTCTTTCTTTGCATGAGTTTTCCATTATCCTTGTAGAGAGCAAGAGGGAAGACATTTTCAGACAATAACACCTTGAAATCACTGGTGACGAGATGGAGTGATTGCTGCCCAATCCTGAGCCCAGCAAGTCGGCACATCCAGCTGTGCAGGGCTGGGAATCAGCAGTACAACAGGCACTGGGACAAAAAAAATACATCCCACAACAACAGCAGGATACAACCTACCCAGAGAGGATCGTTCCTCTTGGCTGCACTGGTTAGCAGTTGGCCAAGGTGGTGAATCCTAAAAGATTTTCAGTCTTTAAAAATATCTTTTCCAGCATAACAGTGGCTCTTTTCCTCATATGACCATTTTTAAACTTTTAACGAAACTTGGACCTCAGTCATACTTGTGGCATTGTGTTCTTTGGGTAAAGCGTATGTTCATAAGAAAGTATTTTCTTTTGCTAGCTTTAAAGCTGTGGGATCCTTGTCGAGTGTCCTGTTGTTCTTCTATGACTAAAAGCAAGGTAGGCAAGTCTTCCTCCAATGTGCTATGCCCATATTTTTTGTGCGACACTGCACATCAGATGGATGTGATGAGGGTCTGAAGTCAGAATCCGCCCTGCTCCCAGTGAGGAGGACAGAGACAAGCATATGTTGAGGAACACAGGTTGGATAGGAGAAATCTTCAGTCTCCAATTTCACCAGCTTTGGAGGAACTTGTCTGCCACCTTGGAAGAGCAAGATGGAACCATCGCTACATCTGCTAAGCAAGGCATTCAGCCCACCAAATCCCAACCAAATAAGGACCCAGCACCTGTGGGTTCCTAGAGAAAACATACATACATAAACAGGATCTCCTGTAGCAGAAGAGAAAGCAAAGGCCAGTCTAGGTGAAAAGATAGTTTTCGATAGCTAAATTGGTCTTTAGACTTTGCTGAGGTATTTACAGAGCTTCTGGAAAGAGATTTGAAAATACACTATAATTAAGCATTTGAACTGTAATAATGTTATGATAAATGATCATATGGTGGTCCCAAACACCTTAAATAGTCACTCTGTGCTCCTAAAGTAGAATGTTATTGGCTCTGATCTTGATTTAATGTCCTCAAAAGGGGCTTTAAAAACAAACGCAGGACAGAAAAGTCAAGCACCAAGTTTTTATTTCAGAATTCAAAAGCCTAATGAGGTAAGGAAGCTACCAAGAGAACTATAAAAAGAAAGGCAAAAGGTTGAACAGTCAACAGACTTAAATAGGAGATGGTTGCAGATGTACGTGAGAGCATGTGATCATGGGGTGAGTTTGTGGCACTGGTATTTACAAATAGCAAAGTTTTGCCAACTTCCATGAGCTGAATCCTGGAATGAAGTCTTGGGCTGAGCAAATGAGGAAATCAAAGTGTGGATTCTAAGGAGACCTACACTTTAAGAATATTAACACTGCTGTAGGAGTATTAAATCTCAATACTCCTGACTTCTGTATAGAATTATTCTTTGGTTTAGCATTGAATTCATGGCATTTTCATGCTGTTATTCAGATGTGTGAACCAAACATGCCAACACAGACATGCAAACATTAAGAGTATTTTAAGATCCTCTAAGACTTTGCAAGCATAGGGGATAAAGCTAAATGGAGCAATTATTCTAGCATAGTATTATATATAGTAATGTCCTGAATAATTCCAGATGTATGGTGTCTCAAAGAAGTGAAATCAATCAGTCAAAAGCCATTGGTCCATTGAAATTATGAATGTGTGTGTGGAAATAATGACATGAGGGCCTTTGACCGCTTCTGTGATTTTTTAAGAGCTGTTAGAGGTTCTTTGTTTGAGGTGGGTTGTTCAGTTAGCTTAAACAGCCAGGAGACTTTCCTGTGTGAATTAATACAGTTTTTTTTCAAGAAGCTGACATGGCATATTTTCATTTTCTCTTATTTTCATTTCTCCTTATATGTCTGTGTGTGTATATATATGTGCGTATATGTGTCCGAGTGTATATCTGTGTTAAAGATATACATATATATATGTCAAAATTAATTTCACTGTAAAATGCCTTCATGTACAAAGTTGTGGCTAGATTTCAGAGTCTGGCTGGGTGTTAATAAAGCCAGCAGCCCAGCAATGATAGGATATGCCCTGAGCTGTGACTCACAGCAGGTCCACGGTTCTTCCCCCTGGTACAGAGGGACAAAATTAATGATATGTGTTTCCTGATGTAATCAGTTAGAAGAAAGTTGTGTCCAGCTGAGGCCCCTACCACAACTTAGCTCTCTGATGGATTGGAAAATTTGGTTTAGCTCTGGCATTGATGTAGCTGCTGCTTTACTGTTTTTTCTCTTTTCCCTTAACAAGGCAAAACAGAGTCCAGATCAGCTACTCTTCCCTCCACCTGCACATGGCTGCTGCACATGTGGTGGTTCACCTTAGCCCACCTGGCTGTGTATTATCTCTGTGCAGGGCAACCCTCAGGGCGGGCGAATGCCTCCCTCCCTCCTCTCCTCTTGTATACCTCTGCATGGATGGGACTTTTATCCCACTCCCTGATCTCTGCAAGGGACACCAGATCACTCAATGATGTCACTGAATTCCAACAGTCACTCACTCCTGCATCATTCCTTGCTCTTCTGCCTCACTGCTTCTTCCAGAACCTTCCACTGAGAGAAAGCCTATAGCCCCTGGACTAATGCTTTTTGGAGTTTGAAGTCTTTTTGTTGCGGACCTGTGTTCAGGACCTCAGCCTAAACAGGAAAATGTCTGTAAAGGGGTCGAGTTGAGATTCAAAATGTATGTGTAGCTCTTGTTTATGTACAGCAAAAGTGAGAGCATGATTGCATCTGTAGATACAAATACATTCAGACTCCAGGGAAATTTAAGGTTCAGAATTGCTGGTGGCGCCTCTTTCCTACTGTGAGCTGAAGTGAAAACCACATGCCCCATGGAACAGCCCTGGGTCTGGGTCTGGATCTTGCAGCTCACTGTATTTATAATTCTCTTAGGAGTAACCTTATCCTATTCTGTGACTAAGATGATTGTGACAATAACAGGAACATGCCACATTTTTCCTGAGCAGTTAAGTTTGTGGCTCTGTGTGTTGTGCAGCAGTTGCATAAGAGAACATGATTTATGGGCTTCACATTTGTTGTCTGTGAGGATAAGACTTCATAATTAATTGTAATAGTTTAAATCAACAAAATCACAAGTTTTCCTTTCTAGGGTAAACAGCTACTTCTTCAGATGTCAATGAATACACTCTGCACAGTAGACCTTAGTAATTAGACAAAGGAGACCCTTAGAGAATGTCACCAGTGTAGGGAAAGTCCAACCTTTCAGTTTTACGGATAAACTTAATGTCACCATTACAAATGAGCTGGTGAATGAAAATTTTAACCAAGACTGGCTATGAGCGTACTAAGGAAAACAGTATTAATCAGGACCATGCTCAGCTTCCTGCTGCTCTTGGCGGCTTCCCACCCAGACTGTTTAATGTTCTTTCCTGCAGTGGGCCAGGAGCAACTGAAGGACAGCAAGCAGCACTGGAGTCAGCAGCAGCTTTACTCTGTCCTTCAGGAGAGCAAGGCACTTGAGAGTTCACCTGATCTCCCCACTAAAAATCACAGAGCTACAAACAGGACCTTGTTATAAAATGTTAGTGGGTTTTTTTGTAAGCAAGGGAGTATAAAGTCACACTGCCAATTCACTAGGTTTGCTCTATGTAGTTCTAGGGCTCTCTGAGGACAATGATGTGATCTCCTTGAGGTTGTCCAATAGCCACAAGCGAATCTGAGCTACCTGCTTGCTGCAGGAAAGACAGAGAAGCACCTCACCCGTGCTCCCCTTGCCTCCCTGCCCAGCCAAGCTGGCCAGCCCTGTGCAACCTGCAGTACAGCTCCAGGTCTGTAATGGTGCATCTTGGCTGCACCTCATCCTGCCAAAATGCACTGGAAAGGGTCCAGTTGCCCCACAAGCTCTCTTCCCTGCAAATTACTGCAGCGCGAGGTTAGTGACGATGCAGCCAGGTGGACAGTATGCTGCTTCTCATTTTTGGAAGACAACCAAAGGACCTGGCTGACTTCCAGCCAGCACTGCAGCACATAAATTATGTTGGTGTGTGGAATATTTGGCTGGAGGAATCCCCCATAGCAAGAGTACAAACACAGGATCCCAAAGCCCCAGTATTTATCAGAACCAGAGGAGCTGTTCAGCTCACACAGGAGAGCCTGCAAGGCCATGCTCGTTAGGCTCAATCTCCAGCCCCTCCAGCCTCCAGCCCTGAGAGGGAGTGGGGGAAGTTTAATCCTGCCTAGGATTTCCAGAAAGACAAGTGCAATTTCAGTAGCCTTTATTCACAGGGAGTTATGTCAGACGAGAAGAGCACAGAAATGCTGCTTCAGCTGTTTAATAAGGAAGAAGATTTAGCTGCACTTGTAAAACTAATCAGAGTGTGTTTGCCTCTGTTTTCTCTAACATTTGTGGGAGAGCTGGGCTTCCAGGTGATGGAACAAGAACTTTGTGGAATTGCATTCATATCTGCAGTGCTTGGGCTGTTTTCTGAACAAGAGTCATATGCTGCCAGAGGAGGTAAGATGATGGGGCCAGTGGTAACTTTGGCAGTTGCTGCACCATTCAGCAGAGAGATAAGTGGTATTTAGCCTCACAGTGTCTTCACAGAATCATAGAAACATAGAATCACCAGGTTGGAAAAGACCCACTGAATCGAGTCCAACCATACCTATCAGTCACTAAACCATGCCCCTCAGTGCCTCATCCATCTGTCCTTTAAACACCTCCAGGGAAGGTGAATCAACCACCTCCTTGGGCAGCCTGTTCCAGTGCCCAGTGACCTTTTCCGTGAAAATCTTTTTCCTAATGTCCAGCCTGAACCTCCCCTGGTGGAGCTTGAGGTTGTTCCCTCTTGTCCTGTCCCCTGTCACTTGGGAGAAGAGGCCAGCACCCTGCTCTCCACAACCTCCTTTCAGGTAGTTGTAGAGAGCAATGAGTTCTCTCCTCAGCCTCCTCTTCTCCAAGCTTATGCCAGTGACAGCAAGATGACAATGATCTGCTTTGCTTATTCAATGGATACTCTCACCTAGGGGTAAATTTTCCCTCCTCTTTATTGAGAAAATTGGTAGCATATTTATAAGTCAATGAATAGGAGGGAAAGAAAACAGAAATGCTGAAAGCAGCTCTCCCAACAAGATTTTCAATATCATACAAACCATGGTAAAACGTGATATTGTTACCTTTTTGTCCATCCAGGGAGCTCAGTGAGGGAGCCTGTACTGGGGGAGCAGGACTGGGCACAGATGACCTGAGAGGCAGTATAAGACAGGCCTTGGGAGCCACAGTGGGGCTCCCATGGGCAGGAGAGTACAGGGAGGTCCCAAGTGAAGCTACTCAGAGCCAGACAGGGCCTTCATTGTGGCTGAGTTGGCTTTTGCAGCAAGCAGAGTCAAAGGTGAGGAGAACAGGGAAGACAGGTTGCAAATATGTAATCTGAGCCTCTAAAGGGAGGTCTGCATATCTGGGCAGACTGAGGCGCTGTGACTGGACGTAGGGATGGAGATGGACAACACATGTTGTAGCTCAAGCATGTACTACAGAGTCCAATGGCAGATATTTTTCTGTCCTGTGCCTAGTGTCTGGTGGTGCTGGGCATGCCTCTATAAATGCTTCAGCAGCTGCCTCTTCATCAGAAGCCAGGGGAGCAGCAAGGGCATTTTGTGGGGACAGTGGGCTGGCTGTGGTGGCTGGGGAAAGGCAGCCCACCATTCCTTACAGCGTTCTCCTATTGATGTGGATTCATGTGTGCATACTCTGCAGCTGAGTGTTTTTATGTGACTGTCACCATCACCCTGTCTTCGTGACCAGACAAAGTTAGTTTCAAGGCATTTTCAAAGCAGTAACCATACGATATTTTTAACTGACTTATGCCTGCAGGAAACAAATATAGTCACTTTTATTTAAATACAACCTGGAATTGCTCAGCCCACGTTCAGAGGGCATGTCAAGTGGGATGTGTAATGCCAGCATGTCCTGCCATCATCATGACATAGCTATATATGGTGGAGCATCCATTTTATATAAAAATCTCTGTACTGAGCACGAAGTGAACAGTTTTTCCGCACCTGATGGTTAGAGGAGGAATGCCATAAAATCAGCTGGTAGAGAGGCTTCTGTCTGTTTTTTTACCATAACATTCCAAACAACATGCCCAAACCAACCTNTTTTTCCTAATGTCCAGCCTGAACCTCCCCTGGTGGAGCTTGAGGTTGTTCCCTCTTGTCCTGTCCCCTGTCACTTGGGAGAAGAGGCCAGCACCCTGCTCTCCACAACCTCCTTTCAGGTAGTTGTAGAGAGCAATGAGTTCTCTCCTCAGCCTCCTCTTCTCCAAGCTTATGCCAGTGACAGCAAGATGACAATGATCTGCTTTGCTTATTCAATGGATACTCTCACCTAGGGGTAAATTTTCCCTCCTCTTTATTGAGAAAATTGGTAGCATATTTATAAGTCAATGAATAGGAGGGAAAGAAAACAGAAATGCTGAAAGCAGCTCTCCCAACAAGATTTTCAATATCATACAAACCATGGTAAAACGTGATATTGTTACCTTTTTGTCCATCCAGGGAGCTCAGTGAGGGAGCCTGTACTGGGGGAGCAGGACTGGGCACAGGTGACCTGAGAGGCAGTATAAGACAGGCCTTGGGAGCCACAGTGGGGCTCCCATGGGCAGGAGAGTACAGGGGGGTCCCAAGTGAAGCTGCTCAGAGCCAGACAGGGCCTTCATTGTGGTTGAGTTGGCTTTTGCAGCAAGCAGAGTCAAAGGTGAGGAGAACAGGGAAGACAGGTTGCAAATATGTAATCTGAGACTCTAAAGGGAGGTCTGCATATCTGGGCAGACTGAGGCGCTGTGACTGGATGTAGGGATGGAGATGGACAACACATGTTGTAGCTCAAGCATGTACTACAGAGTCCAATGGCAGATATTTTTCTGTCCTGTGCCTAGCGTCTGGTGGTGCTGGGCATGCCTCTATAAATGCTTCAGCAGCTGCCTCTTCATCAGAAGCCAGGGGAGCAGCAAGGGCATTTTGTGGGGACAGTGGGCTGGCTGTGGTGGCTGGGGAAAGGCAGCCCACCATTCCTTACAGCGTTTTTTTCTCCCATTGATGTGGATTAATGTGTGCATACTCTGCCACTGAGTGTTTTTATGTGACTGTCACCGTCACCCTGTCTTCGTGACCAGACAAAGTTAGTTTCAAGGCATTTTCAAAGCAATAACCATACGATATTTTTAACTGACTTATGCCTGCAGGAAACAAATATAGTCACTTTTATTTAAATACAACCTGGAATTGCTCAGCCCACGTTCAGAGGGCATGTCAAGTGGGATGTGTAATGCCAGCATGTCCTGCCATCATCATGACATAGCTATATATGGTGGAGCATCCATTTTATATAAAAATCTCTGTACTGAGCACGAAGTGAACAGTTTTTCCGCACCTGATGGTTAGAGGAGGAATGCCATAAAATCAGCTGGTAGAGAGGCTTCTGTCTGTTTTTTTACCATAACATTCCAAACAACATGCCCAAACCAACCTTCTTCCTCTGCATTCAGCAGTCTAATGTCTCCTTGTCATGGAGGTGATGCCTTGTACAACACAGAGGACCTTCTGCATGGAGGCTTTGGGAAAGAAGCCTATAGCAGTATTAACTAGTGATGAACATGTCTTCCTCTGGCCAGGCCCTGGTCATCTGTGCTGGGATCACCTAAAATGTTATTGGTTTTGGTCTGGCCATTGCTGGAAGTTGTCACACCCATTGCAAGCGTAACCAAGGAGGCAGTGTATCACTGGATCTGATGGTAACTCACATCACTGGTGGCTGAGGGGTGGCACCACCTGCTCTGAGGGGTTTGCAAAAAGGTCTGCAAGCTAGGGCAGTAAATCAAGTCAGCCTGGCTCATGGGAGCTCAGACAAACAAAGCTCTGCAACCAGGCTCCCTCACATAAATTAATTCCTTAAGTTACTACAGGGAAACACACTCTCACTGGCCAAATGGGAAAAAGTGTTCCCGTAGGCTCCACAGGTAAGCACCTTGCAGACTGAGGGTCATCTTAGGACCATCTGGCACTTGGGCCATGTTCCTGCTCAATGCCAACCATGCTGACTCTGCCTAGGTGGTTTTTATTAGTCTTGAGTCTGGCCCTCAGTCTTTATGCAAGCTTCACAGTGATTTTAATTAGAACATGGCACATGGCACATTGCAGGTTTCCCCACCAAAATTTCACATTATCCACTGTTGCCAAATCAGGAAGGCTCCATCCAGTTTAATTGGCACTGAGCTGCTCCACAGACAAACAAGTAAAGTAATAGGTACTTGGCCTTTAAAAGTAGGACGGTGCAATATCAGAACCCTCTGCCTTAATTTATGACTTAAAAAACCCCAAAACCAATGAATTATAACAATACATTGAAATTGCCATCCTTCTTGCTCCAAGAAAAAAAGTTACCAAAGTAACAAACAAACAAGCAAAACCACAGAGAAATATTGCATGCTCCTGTCAAGTGTAGAATTAACAGAAAATATGAAGACTTTTTTTTTATACCTATACCTATATTATACCTCAAACTGAGGAAAACACAAGGATCTGAAAAAAAGGAAATAATAAACAGAAAGCATAAATCAGCCAGAGGCACATGCAGACATGATGCACCATGGAGGGCTTTTTCAAGCTTTGGTAACAGAAGACATTTGGATTTAAAAACATTTGCCAGGGGCCATAACTTGCTGGGAAAGCTGAGACCATAACGCCTTTCAGTTCTCTTTCTGGGCAGCCTGGAGTGCGTGTGGCAGTGCAAGACTAACTCAAGTTAATGAAACAAATAGCACCATTTTATAATCCATACAACCACTGAAACGATTTTTCTAGAGTATCCTTTGTTGCTCTGTTATTGCTTTATGGACTCTTTTATACTAGAGTAGCTCTGAACCTACTGTATCATCATTTATGAAGTTGATCTGATCACAGGAATTTTTACTATATGAATGTTGGTTAAATAAATGAATGCTGGCTGATAAAGAAAAAAAAACCAAGGAGATGGGGAGGAAGAATGGCTCAGTCTTTCATCTGCTGTGAAGGTTATTGTGGGTCAACAGAGAAGCCACAAGTGCTGAGCCGTGTGACGTGACAGCCTGCAGAGCCTCTGACAAATGGGCTTTGACAAGAGCAATTGACAAAAGCAAGAGCCAGTGTCTGAATTTTAAGGGCTCTCTGATGGTTTTTTTCTTGCTTTCACGAAGGCTGTTGTCAGACAACTGTTTGATGCAAAGCAGATTGATATAGTATACGGTCTCTTTGGGGAACCCGAGGGAGAACATGTGATCTAGACCACGCTCTGGCCACCCATCGTCACCATGTCTCATGCAAGATGCCCAGCAGACCCTACCCAGTCTCCCACCTTATTTCAGTGTATTGACAGACCCTGCCTGATTTCCCTGTGGCACCTGAGGGAAAATTCCCTCTAAGCATCTGTAAAACTAATTTAGACTTTTCCTCCTAGCCCCCACATAAATGCTGCTTTTTGCAGGACCTGCAAAACAATAGACACAACTTCTGGATGTGGAGAAGGAATTTTTATCATACTAACAAAAATTAACTCCTTATTACCCTGTCCTTTTCAATTTGTTTGCTGTAGACTGTAGTATCATCGGTAGAGGAATCATCTTCATCATGGGTATTTGCACAATGCTTAGCATAAATTCCTCACTGGTACTTGACAAAATCTTCAAGGCATCCCAGCTACCCACATCATATATTAAAGCAACAAATAGCTCTCTCACACGACTTTAGTTGGGACAGACATGCATTGTTCGTTCATCTAAAATCCTGTTATTTCCTTCCAAATATTTAAACAAACAGTATTTTCATTTCAGTCTCTTTAACTCTTCCCCACACTTAATGGGATCTTCCCAAGGAAAAGTGCCAGGATTCCCAAATCCTGATGATCCTGGTTAGGAGATACATGCATGTGGAGGANGCTGGACCCAGCACTGAGCCCTTTTTTTGTCTCAAGTCCTCTATAAAATCCAACCCCTCTGATTTCCTAGCAGATATTTATCCTTTGTCTTTATTTTCACAGAGACAGGCTTGCAAAGCAATAAACACTTGTGGGCTACGCTAGTTTCAAAGTTGCTTTGAACACATGAAACTTCATAGAGGAAATGCAAACCCTAGACTTTTGTTTCAGTGGCTTCTCCTTAAAACAGAATGTATCTCTCTGCCTTGAAAAATTAGCTGCACAAAACTTCATAGCCAGCTGACTCTGACTTCAATACAGGATAGGGGATGATGTGACTGAGCTGTCCCGCAGAGAAGGACTTGGGGGTGCTGGTCGACGAGAAGCTCGACATGAGCTGGCAATATGCAATCACAGCCTAGAAGGCCAACAGTATCCTGGGCNAGGAGATCTTATAGTGAACTTCCAGTACCTGAGAGGTGCTACAGAAAAGCTGGGGTGGGACTGTTCATAGAGGCTTGTGGTGATAGGACAATGGGCAATAGGTATAACCTGGAGAGGGGCAGATTTAGACTAGACATAAGGAAGAATTTCTTCACCGTGAGAGTGGTGAGGCACTGGCACAGGTTGCCCAGGCAAGCTGAGGCTGCCCCATCCCTGGAGGTGTTCAAGGCCAGGTTGGATGGGGCCTTGGGCAGCCTGGGCTGGTGGGAGGTGTCCCTGCCCATGGCAGGGGGGTTGGAACTAGATGATCTTTAAGGTTCCTTCCAACCCAAACCAATCTATGATTCTATGATTTCATGATCACTGGTGCACATCTCACTCAAAATATGGGATGGGAAGAAATGGGATGGGCCAAGGTGTCCAGGTCCTGATTAGTACAGACAACGTGTTGAGAAAGACAGGCAGATTTTGCAAACTTCATGTGAAATAAAATGGACATCAGAAGTAAAAAAAAGCAGGTAACACAGCAGTACAATCATTAAGTGCAACAGGAAAAGTGTCTGCAAGAGAACTTGGCTATGAAATACTTATTGTATGGGATATCTAGAGGGCCAAGTCCAAAGTCAGTTCCTCAGATAAGGTTTAGGAGTAGGGCTAGGGTTGAGAAAATAAGGTGGCCCGGAACTGCAGTTGATGGAGATGGAAAGGAACTGCCTGGGGGAAGTGTGGTGCCAAAGGAACTTGGCTGTGAGCTATTTTTCAGTTTGGGCATCATTTAGGGCACCTTGTCTAAATGTTGATTGTCACTTAGTGTTGGGTTTGGGGATTGGGTTAAGAATGGGAGATGGCTGGAGTTTCTACTATCTTGGGATGGAGAAGACATTTGCAAAAGGGAAGGGTGGGTTGCCATGAGAGCTTGGATACAAGGTGGTTTTTATTTGGGCAATGCCCAAGGCTTCTTATCCAGAGTCAATTGTCAATAGGGTCAGGGTTTAGGGTTAGGGTTAAGGTTTAGGGTTAGGATTATGGGCTAGGGTTAGAGTTAGGGTCAAGGTTTAGAGTCAAGATAGGGATGAGAGAGGGAGTAATCACGGAGTTGTATTTGACACCAGGGTTAGGATTAGGTTTAGAATTCAGAGTTTCAAGTTAGGGTTAGGGATGAGAGATGGAGGAATCATGGAGCTGCACTTGACATCAGAATGGAAAGGGAAGTGTGGGTTCCTGAGAGAGCTTGGCAGTGAGCTATGTTTTATCTGCTTACAGTCTCCAAAGATCGGCCGTTCATTATTGTTTAGGTGAGGTTAGTGTTAGGCTTAGGGTTAAGAGTCAGCCCAGGTTGCTGTTGGAAAGAGACTTGAAGGGGGCTGCCAGCAGGAAAGGTGGGCTGTGGAGACATCTTGGCTGTGAAACAGATTTATATGGGATGTATCTGCAGGACTTTGTCCAGCAGTCTGCCTTCCACCAGGGCGGTAGCTGAGAGAGAATGTTGAGTGCTGCTTTGGAAAGGGGCCACCTGAGGAAAGTCTTGGCTGCAAGACAAAGGCAAATAGTTCAGGTCCTCCTGTTCAGGTGCTCCTTAATTGTCTGCAGCACAGTCCAGACCCCACATTGAGCTGTTGGTGGGAATCTGGAGCAATTCTAAACCAGTTTGAGTCCTCTTTTTTTTTTTTTCTCATTTGTGGAGAATACCAGAAAATGGTAGCATAAACTTGAGGTTATTTTTCCTGTTTAACCTTCTCCTAGTGTCACAAATATAAATTCATTCCCACTTGTTGCACAGAGCCCTTATCTAGATTTCCAGAGTGGTTTAAAAATAAGCATTGTTTCTCTCAGTCATGGTTTGGGAGTGAAGGTGTGGGAGCATTATTATCACAGATTAGCCCAACTGCCAAGTTTTAAACAAACCTGTGTAAGACCAGCTCATTCTACCTCCCTCCCGCTACATCCCATCCAGCCCCTTTACAGGGTTATTTGGTGCTTCTTTCCCCTCTGACAGCTCATCAGAGAGTTCAGGGTCTGGGCCTGGTCTGTAGGACATGGTCACAGGGCCCTGGTACAGTACTGCTGCTGAGGACAAGCTTTTCTGGAGAGAGTGTTTGGGGACCCTTGCAAGAAGGTATTTTCCCCGATGCAGCTTTAGAGATGTCCTCTTCCTCATAACACTCACAAGGCTGTGTGGTGTGTGGAGTGCAACTGGTGTACAAAACAATTTGGAAGCTTGAGAGTCAGGAGTGGTGCTGACAGAAGTGACTGCTATATCTTACCAAACTCATTGATTAAAATACTACCTGCTGAGGCCTTGCTGCTGGCATCCTCTCCAAGGGAAAAAAATCCCTGAAGCTTAGGGGAGAAAGAGAGAATGTAGCTCACCAAAGACACCACGTCTGCTTGCAGCTGCTCTCCATTATCACCTGCAGAGGAGCCGCGCAGCAGATGTTTCAGAGTTCACTAAGCAGACCTAGCTTTACTCATCCATCTGGCATCTCCACCTTTTGGAAGGAGTTAATCATGTGCAGAGCGTCCAGGCTGCCCTGCAAGCCAGACTTAAGCATAGTATGAAGTCTAAGTGCAGCACTTACAGTTTTAAGTACCATGAGGCTGCTACTAGGGTTTTAATTTGCTAGCTTTACCCTGCACCACTGCTCTTAATATCCCTACTTGCCAAGGGTTTGGGAGGTTGGGTGTTCTGTGTTTTTTTTTTTTATCTCATGGAAGGGGATAACAGTCCCAATACAGTAAAGCACATGTTAACCTTTAATTCATGTCTGTAACACAGGTTTTACTGGACTGGGGCTAATATGGTCTTTTTCTTAGCTAGTCAGTGGCAACCTTACATCAATTAGGAGGATGTAGCAGTCCAGTAGGATCTATTTTATAGACATGCCCTGAGGTTTTAGGTTGTCTTGGTCTTTTACATAATTTGAACAAAAACCACGAAGCTGCTGTGTTGCTTATGTGCTTCAGTTATTTTGGGGCAGTACCCTCCTGTGCTGAAATACCTGAGACAGAGGAAACTTGCCAAGACTCAGAGACAAAAAAAAACACCAGCGGAGAAGGATCATTAAAATGCTTAGCACCTACTGTGAATGCAATTTGCATCTCTGTTGTATTGTAGAAAGACTAGCTAAATTTTCACAGTGACAGTCAGAGATAAATGAGGTGCATCTCCATTTTACAGATAAAGAGAAGGAAATAAAGATCGCAAAAAACTGTCTTTCATGCATATGAGGGGCCCAGAACTCCTCTTAGGGACAGTGGGAGCTGCTGGGTTTGTGCCTTTGGAAGCACCATAGGAAACACCTGGTGGGATGTATGTTCAGCTGAGACATCCAGGGGAACAATGACTTAGAGCAAAAACAGTCATGTAAGCATCCCCCCTGTGTTCCCACCCTGCTGTCCTTGCTAGACTACAGCAGCTCATCAAGAAATTGCAAGCTGCTCCTCGACATCATGGAAACTGCTCTTCAAATAGAGATCAGAAGTGCTATTTTCCTGCAAGCGCTAGAGTTTAGGCTCCTTCGTGATCTCTAATGGGAAACAATGACAGTAAAAATTATGCCTGACTCATGCCTTTACTGATTCATGCCTGAGGAGCCCCAGTGTTGGGAAGCGCCATGCAGATAGTCAGGGAGAGTTGTTACTTGGTGGGTTGGAGAACATTTGCATTTCTCATCACAACCTCTTGGCATTTCACAGGATAAGCTTTTAACACAAAGTCATGGGGGGAGCAACATAGAAGCCCTATACCCTGAAGTCACAGAGCTGCTGTCAGGGATTTTTTGTAGTCAGAGTATCTGGGAGAAATAGGTGCTTAGCACAAGTTGTCATAAGCAAGGGCCAGCGAGCTAATAGAAGCTTACGGGAGGCTTTCAGGCCCATCACAATGTTTCTACTCCCAAGTGAAAGAAGACAGGAAAGTGCCAGGTGTGTAGGACTCGTGCTAAGTCTCAAGCAAAAGCAACGCTGTTCTTGGGGCAGCTCAGTAGATACCAGACTTGCCACCAGCAGATACCAACTCATGCAGTGCAAGGAGAGGTGATACAAGAGTAGGGGCTCAGGAATACAGTGCCACAGCCTGCTGAAGAAGGAGCTGCAGCCCGAGATCACAGCCAACCCAGGGCTACTACTGGGTTTATAATGTAATCTCATCCTAATACTGCACACCCGCTATGTCCAGCTGCACCCTCTACTTTCTTCTTGTTCACAGAGCCCCAAACCAGTACATCTTGGCCCATGTATTTGTTCTACCACTCACAATCCTTGGTAAAATACTCTCTGAGGCCAGAAGATCTCATAATCTAAACAGAACAACAAATACAAACAAGACAGCAGGATGTCCCCTCAGGAGAAAGGGACATGGGAGTGATTTATGAGGGGGAGATTGATTGCAGAAGAAGGTTTTATGGCAGTCATTGGCCTAATAGAAGTAAAATAGGACAATTTCTTATTCTGAAATCTGTCAGTGCTGCTTTGGGTGACCTTTGGCAAATCAATTCATCTCTGTCTGTGCCTCTGGTAAATGGGAATAATACAGCCTCGCTGTCTGGAGAACCCTTGGCAATTCTCAGATGAAAGATGCTTTATTGGTACCAGTATCATCCTTTATTGTCATTAGCATGATAACAGATCTATCACCTAGCAACAAAACAGCAACTCTTCCTGCTCTGATTGTCCACATATTTTTCTTCAGGTTTGGCTCTCTAGCAGTCTGCATTTCATTTGGAGATACTTGACTGCCTGTGACTGTTCTTCCCTTAATGTTGCCTGCTACAGACAAGCCCAGCTGCTCCCAACTTCCTCCCACTGCCCTTCATTCCCCTCTTTTACCTCTTCCTGGACCTTGTCGTACGTGCAAGTGGTGAGAACTTATAATCACCATCAGCTAACAGAACAAACAGCATTCATTTCTCTTAGCTATGGCACCCTCTTAGAAGTCTTGAACTTTAAATTATAAGTATAAACTTTAAGTAAGCAGTAAAATATAGTTATTTCTCATATTAGCACCAATTACAGAGAAAAAATGGTAAACAGGAAACTTTCTAAAATATTGCAAAGTAAGCATTCTCACAAATATTCCAGGCATCAGTTTTAAAGACAAAGATGCATGTAAATAACACCAGGCACTGAAGATCTGGATTCCTATCAAGTCCTGTGGTACCTTAGACACGTGATCAGAGCAGTCCTTCCATCCTCAAGTGGATAGACCAACCAAAATCATTAAAACCAAGAAGAACCACTCTTCTTGTTTGTTTAAGACAGTTTTTGTATTGTTACTTAAGGGAAACAGTTAAGAAAACTCAAAAAATGTTTGGGTTGGAACCTGAATCCAAGATCAGATCTGTTAGTTCATTACTGTGGAGAAACATGTTACCTGATCTTCACTGAGTTTAGTGAAGCATCACTGATTTACTTCAGGTGAGGATTTGAGCTGAAAATACTTCTACTGATTTTACTGCTTTCTCCTTTTCAAAAATTTCCACCTCTGTGATTTGAGGGAGGATGATCATGTAGCCTAACACATCAAGACATGTCAGTTCTGCTTATACTGCAAGATCCTCCAAGGACTGGCATCATACTACCCTTTGGGGTTGGGAGATCTGGTAGACCAGGTTTCTCTCCTTGGGAATGACTGCTATAAAACAGCAGTCTCCTTGGGTCATCTGTCTGACACTTCAGAGGATGATAACGTGCCAGCGGGATGTTTATTGCCCACTAAACCCCATGCTGTTCCCAATCCTGCTGCTCTAAGGCAGCATGATTGCTGGCATTCAATGCACAGGCAGCTCTTTCCTGTGGAAAGGGAGGGGCAGGAGGGAGCCTGGTTTTCAGATGTTTCTGGGGACCAATTGTGGGAGAAAGCTACATTTTCTGCCTCAGAAGATGCCTATCAGGAAGGCCACAGATGTTCACTCATGGAACAGATTCATCCATCATCATTAGATTTCCTTTTAGAGAAAACTTCACCAGGACCATTGCTTTTTCTGTGGTGTCCATGCTTTTGAGTGTATTTTTTGTGAGTGTTTCTTTCTTAAAGGTACTCTGGTCTCATGTGTTGAAAGAAACAATGGTTTTGGTGTCTTGATTGGCTGTGAGGATCCCTTTCCCCGGCCTTGGCTTCCCTCAGTCTGTGCAAATCACTGCTTATAGCAGCCCTCTTGAGTTCTGACCACTTTCTCCCCTTTCTCAATTCCCGAAGAAATTAGGGAAAAAAAATATTGGAAGACAAGCACCATGGAATAAGTGAAAACTTCCCCCTACCCCTTCCCATTGCCCTCTGTTCAAGCACAGCAGCTTTGGAAGGCTCCATGCTGGAATACAGGCTGGTGTGGTACTGCTTATGCAGCAGAACGTTGAGGAGTAAAGGAGAAATAAAACTGCAGGAGATCAGGCCCATTGAATGGGAGCCTGAGCACACTTGACTCAACATTGCTAATGAAGCAGATTTTACTAGAAGCTGCAGCTTCTCCAAAGATCTATTCGGAGGTACTCAGTCGCCTCTCTCAGTCAGCAGAGACAGGTCGGCTCCTTCCCAGGGCAAACACAGATCATTCAGTCACGCTCCTCCATCGGCTGACTCAGAGCAGGAGCCTGCCTCTTCCCATTGACTGGGAAGGAACTTCCTGATTTAATGAGCTCAATGCAGTGCAGGAGTGCCTCAGTGCAGGAGGTAAGAATGTCTTCTGCAGCCTGTGCTGGTCATCATCAGCCCATGCATCTGAGGATGAGCACCAGTGAAAGCATTAGTCAGATTTGATCTTTTCTCCCTTTCCATGAGTGTCAGAATCACAGCTCTCCCTCATTGGAAAAACCACATCCCTAGGAGGCATTTTACAGCCCCACAGCTATTTGCTTACCAAGGGATAGCTTGCACAATAAACATAGTCTAGGGACAAATAGTTGCCTGCAAGGATGTTTGGGACCTGAATTTAAAAAAAAAAAAAAAGGAAAAGCCCTTGGTGTTTGCCAGGAATATGAGAAGGACTGAGATGACAAACTTAATAGCCAGTTGGGGTATCTGGCTGCATTTTAAAGGGAGAGGGAAGGGGTCATGAAAAACAGAGTAATTGCATGAGCAGAGGGAGTAATTAAAACAAGCCTCCCACAGATCTATCCCATGGCTGGGGTCTGTGGAGACCATGCATGACACAAGATTTGAGTGAAGGTTTCCCATGGCTGTGGTGGTCACGGCAACTCTGTCATGAGCAAGCACTCCAGTTTCTCCTGCAAGCTGAGTGCAGCCTGCAGCCCTGTCCTCTGTGGAGGTACAAGCTCTGCCTTCTCTACCTCTGAGTGTGTTTTCATGAAACTTCCAGGAGCAATGTGATTTCTGTGACGGCTACATCCCAGTGAACTGCAGCTGAACTTGGCCAGCAGTGCAGAAATGACCAGGGAAGACATACACACCAAGGGAAGAAAACAGCTAATAGTGTTGCAAGCCTGCCTGCTCCCACTTACCTTGTGTGCAAATCAGGTAAGAGACACTTAACTATGAGTTACGTGTAGGAACAATAATATTCATGTAGAGTAAAAATGTGTGAATACACAACTCTAACCCTCATCTGATTATTACCAATCATTAAAAAAATATTGTATTGTCGGTAGCTCTTTAAAACTCTGAAGGCCCAGCAGCCACTCCAATACATCAATTACTTTTTCTTTCAAAGATGGGAAAAAAAACGCCCACAGCTGTATCATATTTCCAGGTCAGTAGCTGGGCAGGAGCAGTGCTGTCACTATGGTGCTGCCTGGGACTTGAGACAGGGAACGATAAGGGTAATTGCCAGCAGTTTGCTTTTCTTGTCCCTAATCACCTGAGCACAAAATGCAAGCCACAATGGTTTTAAGAAACCGACTTTTGAGATTTCATTTAACATGACTGAAAGGATTTGAAGTAAGGATGCTCAGTGTAGAATGCTTGTAAAAATTGTTTCCAAGATGTCAGCATCCCTTTAAATAGACTGAGCCTCATCTTCTATAACTACCATGTAATACTATCCTTCTAACATGGGATGCACAGGTAACTAATTGATTTTCCAATCTGACTGTGAACTAGAGATTTGGTGTCTTCATTCAAAGAGGATTGCAGGTAACTGAATAAAGATGAGACAGGACTCCTTAGGGTTCACGCTGTCCATGCAAGCTGCTCTCCTGGCAACCACAATTTGAGAAGCAGAAAATATTCAGAGACAAGGATAGAGTGGAAAGAAAGGGAGTTGCTTGAGTATGCAGATGCTAGACTCTCCCAGAATGCATCTGCAAAGACAGAAAAAGTGGAAGACACTTGTTCTATGACATCCTTTCTTCCTCATAATACTTGACTGTCCTTAAGTCATTCTCATAAGATCGTGCAAGTATCCCACAGAAGAGGCGGTGAGTGGGCTCAGGTGCTTGCCATATTCCCATTTGCTGGAGGGATCCCTATTTACTGGAAGGATAATTCAGCACGCACATTAACTAACAGCACAAGAATTTTCATTCTTCCATGCTGTCAGCCTACACCTTCTCATCATATATGCATTTAGATCAGGTGTGGTAGGCAGGGAAGTGTCATCGCCCATTTGGGTAATGGGGAAATTCTCCACCCCCACCTCAGCCCCTTCCACAGACCTGAAGAGGCAGATGAACAGCAGCCATAACACAGAGCAGATCCACTGAATCAAATGCATCTCTCCCCAGTTACTTACAAACAAGGCCTTCTGCTTCTTCATCCAATTTCTCTTGCCAAGTCACGATGCCCTGTCTGAGAAGGTACAATTAATCACTATGGAGACTGTTGCAAAGTCACCAATTCAGGCTTAGTGTTTCAGCTGAGCACTAAGCAACAGGTGCTGGGTGGCTTTTCAGAAAGAGCTTTCTTTTCAGCTGGTGTGCAGTGCCTGAAGGCAAAGAGAGGCTTTTCTATTCCAGCTAACAGTTAGTGCTCAGGCAGGTACTCAGGTGGGATTTTCCAAAGTGAAAGAGTCCATATAACATGGTAGAGGTGATGGCAGTTGGGGCTCATCCATCAGAGGAACAGGTGGATTTACATTAATTTGAAGATTCTCCTGCTTTTCACACTATGGAAGGTTTAGACACAAAGAAAACTCTGCACTGCATGTAAAGCCTTTGTCGTTCAGGTGGTCATCTCAAAAAGCAGAAAAATCGGTGGGAGCTAGAGGTACGCAGGGTCCTAAGGTGGGTCTGCTGGGGTGGGTGCAGGCAGATCTCAAGATTCCATATCAGGGCTCCCAGTCACATCTAGACCAGAGGCCAGATAGCTGTAATAGCCTAGGAAGACAAAATCTGCTGAGTGAAACACTGTCTTTTGGAAGCTACAGCATGTCTGGGTGTGCAGCCCCTGGGAAGAAGCATGTCCTCCCTGGTCTCTGCACACAATCTGAAATGCAAGAATGGGGCCCATGAGAAACCTGGGCTGGGGAAGGGAGCATTTAGCTGTCACTCACAGACACAGTAAGTGTGTTACAGGCTCTAATCACAAGCCTGGGCCATCTGTCTCCCCAGCTCTTCACTCAGAGGCTATATAGCACCATCATCTCTCATTGTTCTACCTATTACTACGGGTGCAAGCAGTGTGGTGGTCAGACAGTGCTCTGCCAAGCTCTGCACGAACACATATTGGAGATGAGACTAGCATATACCTTAGACAATATTCCTTTCCTGGTGCCTCAGCACAGGCGAACTGGAGGGTTGTACTCAGCTGTAGGTAGTTTAAAGCATCCTTCTGGAGAGCAGACCTAAATATGTCACCTTTTCCATTTGGAAAGGGGAACACAGCTCTGTGAAAAAAAGAAAATTCAGAGCATCCGTAGGGTTTGCCAGATTAGAGACAAATTGCACTAAAGCACTGGCAGCCTCTTGCTGAATTCACACAGATGGCTCTGCCCCATCCCTGCCCCCTCAGCAAGTCAGCATGACATCGGACCCGGAGGAGAAGGGGAACGACAGCCGTGGCTAACAACTGCATGGATTTATGCATTGAATGCGCTGAACATTTCAGCAGCCTTGGAGGAGCTGAATATACATCTTGACAGGCACTCTGTGAAACAGCAGTGACGAGTCAGTGCATCCAGAGGAACCCCAGGATAGCCAGGCAAGCATTTTTCAACCAGGTGCTGCTGATGCAAAGCGATCCGCACAGCTCCATGTGAAACTCCCAGCACAGTCAAAGGTTCACGTCCTCACCCAGTTGCCAGGAAAGAACAGGAGAGTCACATCCAGATGCACCCATGGATGAAATATTTAAATGAAAAGTTGTGAAAGGGGCCCCTGGGGCATGGTGATATGTTGTCCTTGTAACACACCAGAGAACCTGCCCTACTCTAAGGCTCTGTTTTGTTCCAGTTCCATTGCTATAGATATAAAGACAGCCAACATAGACCATGAGTAATTGTCCCCCTTTTCTTTCCCAGTGATTTCTTGATAGGACAGACACACTGAAATATCTGTCCACAATGCAGTTTTGGCCAGCAGGTGTACTGAATACCTCCCAAAGGAGAGGCTCTGGAGACAACCCTCTCCTACTTGCACCCAGAGTTACCTAAGCTTTTAGGGATAAACATGTCTACATGTGATTTAAAGCAGCTTTGCAGCTGTTCTGCCTGGGCTAGGCCTGAAACTGTCTCTAGGTAGCCCTGCCTGGCAGGGACCCTCTGTTTCAGCTCGATTTTGGACCCCTGAAACTACAGTGGAGACACCCCAGCTGAACTGAATGTTGTGGAGCAAGTACTGACAGGTTTGCTGGTTCAGCAGAGAAAACTAAACCACAGCTGCTGGAAAGAATAAGGCATACTTTTAAAAAGCATCAGTTCCAGCTACTTTTCCAAGCTCAGGAAGCTTCAGTTTTGGGAAAAGCCCCAGATGCATTCTCATTTTATCTAAACCTGTGTTCTCAGACTTGAGCCATATGTCCCTGGTTTAGTAGTTGTCCCAGAAGACCACAGGTCTTTGCCTTGTTACACATCCCTTGAAAATGAAGTAGTTAGGCATTTATCAAAACTGGCCTAACAGAGCTTTGGGAGAGCAAAAGGCAGTGGTCAGGCAGGAGTTGTCTGTCCTTAATGCTGCAGTCAGCAAGAACCCTATGGTTTCTTCTCTTTCTATGCAATTTTTACTCATTTTAATAATGTTTATTTTCTGAGGTTGTACTGCTTCATTATGAGGAAAAAATAATTAAACTATAATTTCTTTAGCTCTGTTTCTGCACATGTAGATCTCTTGGCTGCAGAGCATCATCCAGGGCACATTGTTTTGGCAGCTTTATGTCCTTAAACACTTCCACTGCCCAAGCCTGAACAGTTTTTTTCACCTGGGGAATTGCACCCAGCCATCTAGACTGGCTGCAGCATTGCCTCTGGCAGGATCTCGAGGCTGCAGAAATTATAATAGCAAATTAAAGCCATTCATACTTGTTTGCAAGAGATTTGGGCCAGAAGTATTGGTGACCTGTCATGGTTATCACCACACGCTGAAGGAGTTTGACCTTGTTTCTGGCAATGGCGACGACACCTTTGCCCAAGCTCACTGTGTCCTCATGCTCCCACACATGAGAAAGAGAGATTCTCCTACCTTTGGGGCTGTGAATGTGAAAGGCTGAGCAGGTTTTAGACTAGACTAGACCCGCAATGGTCATCTATCATGTTATTAAGGTTTTACCATGAAGGCTGAGGCAGTCCCATTGCTGAAACCGGCACATGCAGATGGGTGCTCTTTCACATCTCAAATTATCCTTCATATTTAAAGGAAGAAATAGACCTTTGAATTCTACTTATGAGCTGCCAGAAAAGGTCCCAACAGGGAGCAAAGCACCTGAGGGGGCAGTTCTGCAGGACCCTGGACTTGTCCCAGGAGCTGCTCTGGCCAGGCAGTTGACAGGCACCTACACCCCACCTGTGTGTTCTTATGCCCTCTCTGATGCAAGAAATTATGTTTGCTCTGAAGAGCTAAAAATCAGTCCTGCACTTAAGTTATTTATTTTTCAGGTTGGTCACCTTCTCAAGTTGCTCCTTGTCAGTATTGCAATGCCAGAACCAGGGTGGAAGAGGGTCAGCAGAGCTGGAGGAGGGTGGTGGGCACAAGAACAAAGGAGTGGATAGTCCAGCTGCAGCCTTGGTTTTGTAAGGTTCCAGCTGTGGGGGAGCTACACCTCATCTACTCCTTGTCTTCCCATTGCCTGCACACTGGTTTGTTTTGTCTGAGTTAATAATTAGTGGACTAACTCTCAGAGAAAGTAAACCATGGCTTTCTTTGCCGAAATGGTTTCTGCACATAATCACAACTGAAGTATGGGACTTGCCACGAACACCAGTGTGTAGCAGAGTACAGACTAAAATTAGATTCCCCCACTTAGCACACAAAATAAGCAGAAAGGAGCTCTATCTCTGTGCTAATAAAGCAGACATCCAGCAGATTTTATCCCAAGGTCATTTGTCCTCAAGTTGTAAGTGAAATTTTTCCTCCTGTCCCTTCAGGATGTCCATCTCCAAGGGAGGTGTCAAGTATTAGCTTTTCCTTTGGTGTTTCCCTGGCTCAAATTGCCTCTGGTTCCCTTGAGGCGGCACCAATCGGCTCTACATCCCAGTTAAGCTGGCTGAGCTGCTTGCACACTCCACACCAGCTGCCGCATACCACCCACTGCTCTCAAAATGAACCAGCAGAAGCAGCACCTTTCCACCCAGGATGTACCTTCCTTTGCGTATTCCAAGACACACAGAGCTTGGTGGCCTGAGTTGCTCCTGTGCTTTATTCCCATTAAGCCTGCAAATCACACTTACTGAAGCATATTGCGCATGTTACCTCATTTGTGGGTTTAGGCCAGTAACTGGGAGGAGGAAACCTTCTACAGGTAAGGCATGAGGTTTACAGAGGGAGAGGAAAGACCCATGGAGCTATTATTAACTGCTCCATGGGAATGATGTGGTTTGGCATCCTCTCCCAAGGCTGAGCTGCAAGCCCAGGCCTTGAGGGGAAATGGTAAATAAAGCCCCGTGGAAGCTGCTGAAAGCATGCAAGTAACTGTCTTGCTCTGAGGACTATGCTAGCTGTGGCAAAGAGCAGGAGAGTCCCATCAGACAACTCACCCTCCCTGGGGTCCTGTCGTCAGCCTGCTCCCCCCGGCTGGGTCTTCTCCATCTTTCCCCTTGTCCTCAGCCAGTTCGCAGAGCCAGTGCCTGAAGGACCCAGCCCAAAGGCTGCCTTCTCCTGCAGTGACTGCCTACTGAATGACAGGATGGAGGTTTGTTCTCTTTCCCTTCTCCTCTCTTCAATAGTGCATGACAAAACAGTTGTGCACGTTAAAATGTTGGCTACAACTCCCGCTGCGCCATCATTTTCATAAATAAAGGCTGGGTTTGTAACTTGCAATTTTGCCACATGTTTAAGTAACTAAATAAGAAGGTTTGCATTGTGTGTGGTCGTTAAGAAGGCAAGCCTTAAACTCATTGGTAAAAAGCCTGATGTGTTTATCAATAGCCCCAGGGTTCAAAGAAAAATCTAATTAATCCATAAACCATCACAAACTGGTGGCCTCTGCAGGAACTGGAGAATAAAGCACTGATTTAAGACAGCTCACTCCTCCATTCAGAAGCCACGCTGTGAAAATGGACTTTTTTTACCTCTCTAAAACTGTTCTGCACTAACGTATTACTTAATTGGTCTTTGGAAAGTGATAATAAATGTCAAAGAGGAACTTTTAGTGGGGCAGTTACAGTAAGTGTCCCGATTAAAATGTTAGGACAGAAGAACCTCCTAGTTTTACAGATGTTGTCTCAGTGGGGGGGGGGGCTTCTGCTCTGCATTATCTCCAAGGGTATCGTCCCATTTCCCCACATCCAAACAGTGATGGTGGTCGTCTGCAGGATGAGCACCAAGGACTGTGGGGGCTGCTTGGAGGACTTCCTTCTGATGCTGTGAGGTACGAACCCTTCAGCAGCTCCATAATCCACCCCAGCTTTCACTTAGCCATAGAAGGGTGGCTTTGCCAGCTGCCCCCCAAAATCCCTTGCTCCTGCAGTGCCAGGATCTTTAGGGAGGGATCTCTGGGGAAATTTACTGCTAAAACAACACAAACTCCTCTAAAAAGTCTGCCCACCGCTGTTGTTCAAAGACTTTTATAGTCTGGTCCAGTGTGGGTGGCTCTCATGAGGATGGACAGACCACTTCCTAGCCAAAAAAAACCACCCACAGGAGCTTTGAAGGCTTTCTGGGGCAGGGTTTGTACTCAGAGAGCTGCCCAAAGGCAGAAGCTGCAAGAACTTGTGAACATGGCAACTGCCATTCTGTAGTCCCTCCATCCCTAATGCCCTGTCCTCAGAAGTGACAGAAACATTCCAGCTGAATGAAAACATCATTTTATAAAAGCAGAGCCCGGCAACAGTCACCAAGTCCCCCATGCAGTTTCCGATGGCTAATGTGTTGGCACGGTAGGTTGAGAGATCTCGGTGTCAGGCCTGCCTGATAGCTTGGTATGTGGATGTGAGCTTTGCTGCTAGAGCACCAAAGTAATTTCTGCTGTCAGGTAAATGTCCCATGCATTGGATATCAGTATGTGTTGGATACTCTCTGCAATAACACTCAGGTCAACACAGTGATAAAATATATTTCTGTCGTGGATCCCAGGTCAGTCTATCAGTCCCATGAACAATGTCTGAGCCCTCCTGGCTGCTTTCAACCAAAGGCGGTCTCTGAAATCTGAAGTTTTCACATATTTTATGAAGGTTGGTGACTAGGTAGAGCAAACTCCGATCAACTCAGTGGGGCGTGCAGGAAACATGGGTCCAAGTTTATGCACGCGAAAGTCAGAAACAAATTATCTGACGGCAGGGAAATAAAGCATTTTATCTAACAGTCAACCCTATACTCTAAGCACAAAAAACCACACCTCTGTTTTCTTCTGTGAAACAGAAAGAGGGAAGCTATTTTTAAACAAAGGCTCTAGTTTTTTCTTTCATTTGTTTGAAATCGAGTCTATCATTTCTGGTTGGAGATACTACAAATGGGACCATTTTGACATTTATGGGTAGAAAAGTACTATTCATACAAACATTGATAAATATATTTATGATCTGTATTTAAAAAATGCAATAGTTCTTTTTTTAGATATTAACCAACATTTCAAATTATGTCAGCTTTAACCAATAAAACTTCTTATTTCTTCTCTCTTAGGCATTTCACTGCTCTGGCATCAGCAGGCACACAGCCCGGATGCCCATGTGAACCTACTCTAGTCTCTATCATGACACCCTTTGTTTTTAATAACAGCTAATCACCTGTACTTCAATAATAGAAAGCATTATATTACAGGCTTCTTTTGATACGAAACACTGAAAAGACTCAAAATTATTTCATCTGCCCTCCCCCTACGTACATCTGCAAGCCATCTTTGTGAAAGACAATTACAGGCAATGCAAAAGTGCCTCCGCAAACACATGCCAGTGTATCCGGCTGAGGAACTGATACTCAATAAGCTTCTTTGATGGAAAACCTACTGCAAAAATCCTGTGCCCAGGTGGCCATGAAGGCCAATGGCATCTTGGCTTGTATCAGAAACGGTGTGACCAGCAGGTCCAGGGAGGTTATTCTCCCTCTGTACTCGGCACTGGTGAGACCACTCCTTGAATACTGTGTTCAGCTCTGGGCCCCTCACCACAAGAAGGATGTTGAGGTTCTGGANTTTAAGGTACGGGTGGACGAGGTGCTAAGGGACAAAGTATAGTGCTTGATACGAATGGTTGGACACAATGATCCAGTGGGTCTCTTCCAATTCAGTTATTCTATGTTTCTATGAAATAAGACATTCACTTCTAAGGGAGCACATTTCTCTCAATGAGAAGTAATGACACAAAGTTGAATCCTCTCCCGGTATCCCCTCATGCTATTTCTCCTCGAGATCGCCTCCAGTGCAAACAAGTTGCACAACCTGGAGGCAGCTAGCTTGCTGAAAGGCTGTAGGAATCACACCTAGTCATGAAATTGCCACACGGCTGTATTTCTGCACGAGTGATTTGTAGCTTTCAGTCCAGAGAGCTATGATAACTTTTAATAGGAAAAACAGACCCCGGTGCCCTACTCAGCAGTTTTGTTATGCTCCAGGGAAGCTACATGGAGGGAGAAACGAAAGAGAAAATTGACCATTTGTGATTTCCCATCATTAAAAAGAGGCAGAAGAGGCAGGCAAAAATGCAAACTGCCATACACGGCAATGACACCCCTGAAATTTCTGCTCACTCCCTGATAAGCAAGGCCCTTACAAGCTTGTGATGCAAGCACAAAGTAAATAACAGTAAAGTTTAAAGCTGAATTACAATTAAGCAAATGAAGGGGCAGCTTCCTTTTGGGTTGGAGATTTTCATGGAATCACAGAATGCTTTGGGTTGGAAGGGACCTTCACAACCAACCCCATGCAGGAGCAACGACATCTTCAACCAGATCAGGTTGCTCAGAGCCCCATCCAACCTGACTTTGAATGTTTCCAGGGATGGGGCCTCTACTACCTCCATGAGCGATCTGTTCCGGTGTTTCACCATCCTCATTGTAAAAAAAATTCTACTTTATAGCTAGTCTAAATCTGCCCTCCTTCAGTTCAAAACCATTAGCCCTCGTCCTGTTGCTGCTCTCCCTGATAACAAGCCCCTCCCCATCTTCTCTGTAGTCCTCAGGACCAGAAAGCCGCTATAGGTCTCCATGGAGCCTTCTCTTCTCCGGGCTGAACAACCCCAACTCTCTCAGCCTGCCTAGTGTTTTCTTCACACTAGTTGTGGAGAGGATGTATCTGTGCCACCCTAAGGCTCTCTGAGCACAAGCAGCAGCCTTAGACCCAGCAACATGCTGAGAGTTTACCTGCCAGCCTTATGTCCCTGGGGAGTTGCTGAGAAACCATCTTACTGTGCACTGGGGACTTAAAAGTCTCCTACAAAACCTGACACAACCTTTTTGCAGCTACGCACTAAGGGATTTTGTTGCAAAGATCAAGCGATGTCAAGTGCAAAAATAGCAAACTAACTGTTATTTACTTTTAGGATCTGCAAACCTCGATACTTGGGTAATTTTAATATTTATCAGCCCATTTATAGAAGTACAACACCCTTAGCAACAGATGCTGATTTGTGTTCTTTGTCTTGCTGAATAAATTAGACACCAATTTTTCCAGGCAGAAGAGCCTGCATAAAATTAGTTTTATCACTATGGATCCTGAACTCCTGCCCAGTGATCAGCTAGTGTGCAAAAACCCTCTTTAAGTGCTTCACAGCTGTTCCATTGGTTTCATCAGGTTCTGCATGTAAAGCACATCTCAGAGAGGTCCCACAAAGACACGGGGCTCCCATCTTGCACACGAAGCTCAGCAGTGTTCTTTTCCCAAGTGCACAACCTGAAGAGTAAGGCATATTTTCAACTCTATCAAAGAGTTTCATGACAGGCCAAGCCTATTGCAAAGATCATTAAAGACCTCAGCTGATTTTGGAGGTCTTTGGACCTGTTGTTCTTGAAAATAGATTTGCTCAAAGGTGGTGGGGGGGGGGAAGGGGGAAGGAACAGTACTTGAAAGAACTGTGGGATCAAAACCAAAAGGCTCCAACTGAAGCCGTAAGGCTGGTAGCCAGTTTGTGTGCCTACGCTAAGCTTAGCAAAGGTAGGACTAGTCCCTACACCTTGAAGATGTTAAGTCCAGAGGTGCAGAAAGCTTATCAGCAAATGCTTTTGCTTATATCGAAGTGACTTCCTATGGCTGCCTAAAAGCTGTGTTCTCATCTGAAAAGGCCAAACCTACTCCCTCCCTCGTACCTTGATATAGTTATGCATTGCTCAGGAGCAATTCATTCCCACAATTTCAGGCCTCTGTTTTAATATGGGGAGAACTGGGGATACCCATCAGCCTCCGCTGGTGACAAACAGCTTGGCTGGTGACCAGAAACCAGACGCAAAACTGGCAGAGGACTAACATAAAGCAAGGGAAATCCCAACTTGTGCCTATTAGCTCACTCAGGGTATACAGGCAAGTCAGCAGCCAGATCTTTGACGGCTGAAGGTAAAGGTGCTGGTAATCCTCTTGTCACCTCACCATTTTGCTGGTTCCTTTTGTAGTTAGATAATCCTTGCTATGCAGTGACCTAGCAAACAAAGTCAGCAGTCTATGGCAATCTTGTTCAAAAAGTACATATATTTAATAATAACAAATACATTATTTTCCCCTGTAATTTCTACTACTGTAAGTCCTTTCTATGGTCGTTGCAGTTTGACTGTACATAGCTACTGTCTAAGCTGGATACATGGTTATGTTTTAGCAATGTAGTACTCATATATTCTCTATAAATATAGCAAAAGATTTAACATTTCTGTTTTCATTCTGATTCTTACACATATTTACTGTGTTTTCACAAAAAATACATGTCTCTTTCCTGCCTCTCCCAACCTTTTATTGGGTTCCAAATAAACCTGAGTTTGTAATTCAAGTCAGTATCTCCCATCTGTTCAGGTACCAAAGTTGAATGCATGCAAAAGACGGGATTTCAGTGGTTTCCATTCACTAGCTTTTCAGTGCTAATGTGTTCTTAGCATGAAGGAAAATGCTTTGATGTTTTTAAACAAAAGGAAGAGCTAAAATGGACCCCAGGTGCTCTGTACAAACAGAAGATGACATTTTCAATGTGAAAATTAGTAAAATGATTTCAGGGCAGTCTTTCTTATCACAGTGGGATTTTTTTAATGTACATTATTTTACAGGTAGTTTAACTACCGCACAGGCGGGTGTCCTCACTAACTACATTGAAGAGTACAAGACGCATACAGACTCCCCCGTACTGAACTGACAGGCAGTTTCAGCGCCGAGGTGAAGGTCTGCAGGGATGAGAAGGGCACTCTGGCCATGCACGCTCTGCTGGTTTTGCAGTAAGCAGTCAAAATACCAAACTGTCCAGTTTTCTGCTCTGACAGTATTTGGATTACTGCCCACTTTTTTCTTTTCTTGCAGACTTTGGTACAGGGCCTGTTCTATGCTGAGAATTGGGAATGTGTGCTCTGCCAAGGGGCTCTGCTGGGGACCTTCATCCCTGCCTCTGCCAGCCATCCTCCTCCCCCAGTTCCTGCCCATTTTTCTCATGAAACTGGAAGGAAAGCTTCTCAGAGGTAACCACCAGTATTTGCACAGATACCAAACCAACAGGGGCACAAAATTGTTTGCAAAAGTTTTGATGAGAATAGGGCTAGGATTCCTACCTACGATCACAAGACAAAATCCTTATCTTTCAACAATTCCAAGAAGACAGCAATTCTTCTGCCTGGATTTTGAAACTGGATTAGGTGGGTGGGCAGTAGTGGGGTTTATACAGGTCAGGGCTGCCCATTTGGGAACCAGACTAGAATAAGCTTTGTTGAGATGTCCTGCACACACAAGCTCATATGCAAGTGTGGTACAGACAAAAGAGCAGTCTTTGGCTAAACCTACTAATTAATAGAAAATTGTTTGAAGGCAAAAACAGAACCAAAAGAATGTTTCCAACCTCTTAGATATATCATTTACTTAGAAAACAATACCGATATGGTGCCTTTTAAGAAAGCTAATCTTCACCACTCATAGCAATACCAATCTTCTGGCACTGCATTACCAATTGTGCAGTATAGAACCGCGTTGGTACAGGTTCACGTGTCCTCTATTGGTCTTTTTCAATTCACTGCAGTCTCTCAGAAAAGCCTTCTGGGGTGTCCGATGCTGTCTTGCCATAACAGGGGCTAACAGTCCTGCATGTAAGCGCACCATGGAACTAGTACAGCTGCAAAAATTGGAGGTGACTGGATTGTTTAAACACAGCGTGTTGCAATCTGGATTGCTGTTTGAAGTACCTGCTAGCAAATCCATCACATGAAAGGAAGAGGTCTCTAGTGTGGTGAATTTCCATGTGATGAAACTTGTTTTCAAATAATCACGTTTATTCTGAGTGACATTAAATCATCGTTTTCTTTAGGAAAAAAAAATCACATTATTAGCTACTTTATGTAATTAACAATAAAATCTGCTTTGACTTCCAATACTCCTGCTTTTGAATGTTTAGATCACTCGTGTCTTTATTCAAGCTTCTACCAACTTCAACTCCTTGGTAGTACTCGGACACAGTATCTTGAGTTTTTCCAGTTGTCTATCCGCATTAACAATGTCTGTAGCAGTACCATGTACTGCGTGGCACAGCCAGATCGAGTCTTACCACAGATCCTGGATGGGATAGGCATTCATGGCACCACACAGATTACCTTGAGAAACCACTGTTCATACTCACTGCTCTTCCAATCAACCTCACTGCAATACTGGATGAGAGCAGCGAAAATACACATTCGTGTAGCTCTGTCAAGGGATGTTTTACTGTACAGTCAAATTCCAGATGCTAATATTTCTTAACAGCACAAGCAGAGCCCTTTTCTTTCAACTTTAATATAGGAGACCACACCTTCCCTACAAGCAGACCTCTGATTGTCTACATTGGACCACTGTAGTGTATTACATAGCAACAGTAACAGGCCTGTGGCTTTCCCTTATTGTTAAAAGTTATGTCCCAGAGGACAGCAGTGTGAATCCCTGGATGCCTGACTAACACTGACCACTGACAGCATCTGCTGCATTGAAGGAAATCTGTGTGGGGCTCATCTGCTGCAGCTGAGGCATCCTCGCTTCCAGCGGCTTGTCACTTGCTGACTGCATCTGGTTCCTCTTCCGCAGCATCTGTCCAATCCCCATCATGGGGAATCTGCCTCGGCTTTTAACACAGTTAGGGCTGCCCAAGGGATTATTGGAAACCAGCTGAGTAGGGGATGCTGCTTCTTCCTTTCCCGGATACGCTTTTTCTTCATATGTGAAAGAGACTTGGGTGGGGTGGACAGGGGATGTACTCCCTGGCTGAAAAAGTGGAGATAGTGTCCTTTCACTTGAGCTTTTGTAAGGGAAATTCATTGGCGAGCCTAAAATCCTGTACTGATGAGAGGGGGAAACCTGGTCTATTTGGTCATCTCTGTCAACCGACTCGAAGGAGTGTACAATATTCAGGATGAGAGGAGAGTCCTTTGCCCGGCCACCGATCCGGGCTGGTTCCTGCTGCGGGGACTCCTGTCTCTTGAGGAGCCGAGGGGTCCTGGGAGGCAGCTGCTGGACTTCGAGGTACTCCAGGGAGCTGGAAGTGACGCAGCCTGTCTTGGTTGCCAAGGGTTCGTGGAAAGGGCTTACCCCACCACTAGAGTCTGCAAACCAATCAGAAAAGGAAAGAGAAGAGCAAATAGCATTTAATAGCACTGTCTTCTCTGCCTCACGGCAGACAGTGTCCAACATCACCTTTAACAAATTTTAGAAGAGTGTGACAAATGCACAAGCTAAAATAAACGGTCTTAAGAATACACTGAGCCTCATTCCCTGACTCTCATTTGATACTTTTGTTGTTGTTTCATGGGTAATTTATCTGCCACTTTCCTCAAAGGCATGAAGAGTGCTTAAACTGAGTAAGACAAGGACATGAAAGGGAAAACCACAGATATCTTCAGCTGTTTGTATTAATTATATCCTCTAAGGTCATTTCTGAGAAATCTCACGTTTCTCCTTTTTTTAGTGCAACTTTGCATGATTTTTACTGGGTCTGCGTACTGTATTCACTGACATACCTAGAGATACAGAGGACAACAGAGAGTTTATCCCTAACATTTTCCCTTGCATTTTGGAATAAAGTCTGTTCTTGGTTTCACATACGTGAATAAGAAGTAGCTGCACACACCAGATTCAGATTGTTACAGTTGGAACAGGTTTGCTGCATTGACTTCAGCAAGAATCTTACTCCAGCAAGGATCAAATACAAATGGAACAATCTTTGCAAGGTTTGGCTCAGTAAAACAAAACAGCTCAGGGAAAGAGCTGCTGGCAAGGTGCTGGCACTCACTTATGCCAAGCTAGTCACAAGAAAATGTGTTTTGCTGTCTTTATGGAAAGCTATCCAAAGAGTCTGCTTTGCTAGGTTCCCCCAGATTGAAAGAATAGTGAACTGGCAGTTAATAATCACTGTTCAAGAGTTCTCTTGGTCTCAAACCATCTAAAAGGGATATAAAATAATTTAGGTCTGTCAACCATCAAGTCACAGCCACAAATCTCACATCTGTTTCTTTTGAAAGGGATGGTCTCAGCAGGGTTTGAGACCTGAATGAATGTACATGATGAAATCACTCACATTGAGAGTTGTTTGGGAAAGACAGACCAGGTTTAATCTGTCTAGTTTCTTTCCAAAACTGGTCAAAATTATTTGACCACCTCATTTAAGAAGTGTCAAAACATGGATTCCATAATGAGAGAAATGCTTTAGCTGAGATCTGAATGATTTTCATGTTTCAGTTCAAAAAACCAAGGAGAAACCTAAAGTGAAAAAAAATTAACTATGTTTACTTCTCCTTGTGCCTCCCTCCAAAAGGAATGACAAATTCTGAACAAAATGACTGTTTTTTAACAAAAATGACTGTTTCACAAAAAGTATGTCCCATTTCTGACCAGCCCTGTGGACCTGTGCTGCCAGACAAACACCATTTCAACATTTTTTATTTAGGTAGAAAACATCAAATGATAAATTATCAGATCACAAACACGAGCACAAAACCACCATAGCCACTACTCTAAATTACCCTGACATCACAGTAAATGTTTCATATCACTGTATTTCCCCTCGTTGCTCTGTAGTGACCATGTTAGAACTGGATGATCTTTAAGGTCCATTCCAACCCAAACCATTCTATGATTTAACAGCCAGATACATTGTCTTCCTGTCTCCCATCCACGTGTGTGTTACCAATAACCCATTTTCCCCAGTGACTCCCCCTTTCCTCCACTCCTTTCTTCCACCTCCTTTTGCAAGCAAACCCCACCCATCCCTCACAGGCTGCCTTCTACCCTGCCTGATTCATGCTCTCCTCTCCTCTGTCTTGTCTTTCATTTCCCTATTAATGCTCTTCCTCCTCCTTTCGCTATCTGAAATTTGCTGGGGTTGGCAGTCCCAGCTGCATTTCCTCTTGGCTGCTTGCTTCCCCTTCCTCCACTATCAGCTGCTGCCCACTGCTTCTCCCAGGGATGCCGCTGTTACCATCACTCTCCTCAAAATCAGGGATTTCTTCCCGTGCTGCCCCTCAATCCCCTCTCAGCAAAATGCATTTGCCAGCAGGCAGAAGCTTGTCTGTCAGCTTTGGTTTGTCAGTGATCTGGGGTGGGCGTTAATGCTTTCAAAGCACCAGCATGAAGTGCAGATGATTTTGTATAAGTACATATAAATAGGGAAAGCAAGCCCTTTTTAAAACACTATAGGAATTCTGTCAAGTTAAAAGGGAAGTAGAAGCGAGGATTCATGACTGCTGAACATTGTCATGGTTTCCTCAGGACGTTTTGTTCAATGTTTAACTACATTACCCAGTGTTCCTTCACATACCACCTCCAGAGCAGACAACAAATGCGAGCACACAACTATTTACTAGCACACACACAACACAAGCCATTCTCATCAATACCTCACGTGCCCACACATGCACATGCATGCAGGGACACAACACTGGTGTTTCTCCCACTGACCTTTCTCTGAACTTCCAGCCTTGGTGATTTTCCGGTCCTTCAGCAGAGCCTTGGTGTTCTGTATCTGTGAGATAAGACAGGAAGAAGGCTGTCTATATGAAACTGGACTTTTCTCAGTTTTCTTTGGGAGATGACGGTGAAGAATCTCCCCTTTCCTTTCTTGTTCTTTGAGGTTTTTGTCCTTTAAGTTATAAAACAAACAAGAACAATTTGGTTTACTTAAGGGAAGTCTGAATGACCCTCAGAAGTACATCAGCTACCAAAGCCAAATTAAAAACTATACATTTATAAGGAACATATCATGGCTACTCAAAATAACTGAATCTTCCATGTCTAGTTTCCCTCTGATCTGCTTGACACAATTTCATGATTCCCATCTGCTCTGACATTCATGCAGTGTGAAAATCAGTTTTGGAAAATTAAAGGCAAAGGAAAGCTTTCTCTTCAGAGATTTGTCCTAGAAGACCTTGTTGGAGCAAGCAGATACAGGTCTGTGCTCCTCCATACCTGAAAATTGCCCCTGTGTTTAAGCAACAAAAAAAATTCTTTGATTTTCCTTTACTGCACTTCTGACATTTGAAAACGTGAGCTGCAAAGCTTTAAAGAAATTTAAACACTCTGAGTAATTTATCTTCTTCTCAAACCAGATCCAGAGGAATCGGATGTTTCTTTTACAGCATCTCTGCAACTGCACAAGACATGGAGGGGGAGAAAATTTCTGACCCAACCCTTCACTAAACCCTAACTCCTTTTTGTGACAGGGAAGGAAGCTGAAGGTGGGATTGTAAGCCCATACATCCTAAAATACAGCTTTGATCTCCAGTGATGACAGAGGAAAAACAGAACCTGGAAGTGGAACCCTGATGAGGAATCCAGTTTGCCAAGTAGAAATTCTTTGTGTCTATTTTTAAGGTGAATCAATAGATTTGCAAGCTGCACAACACTCCTTATCTGCCACTAATTTCAGGGGGAGCCAAAAGTCTCACTTTGATTCTAAAATCCAGGCATCGAATTTGTGGGCAATAATTTAGTATCCTTCAAAGACTTCAATAATCTCTTACCTTTCTGGAACTAAGCTGTGTGGTCTGATTTTAGATGTAAATCTCAAAGAAGTAGAGCTTTTGTTTTGGTTGCTTTGGGGTTGCTTCTTTAGAGGGGCACTTGTGTGGCCCTCTGTGGTTGTAATTCTCATTTAAGCAACATGTTTCGCTGTGTTTTATTGAAAAGGAACTCCAACCACAAGCCTTTTTTTCAAAAATTCAACAAAGTTCCTTTACCCAATTATGTGCCAAGGCCTATACTTTGTCTAATAACTATCCACTGCCAAATGGCTGGCTCTCTTGACGATTTTCTGTTGAAAGTTTATTGATGTGAAGTCTATCAAAACCCTCAAATGCAATGTAACGTGCATATGTGAGAGAGGGAAATGAAGATGCAGAACACAACTTGGGTTCTCTTGGGCTACTACACAGCTCTAGAAACATATTAAGACATGCAAGAGGCAAGTATCCAGGCTGCACTCATTGCAATCATTCCCAGCTCAGACAGAGTTCAGCATTCTGCACAGATGTTGTCTGGGCATCACTGGGCTCATTAACCTTTGAATTTTGAGAAGTTACGAGATTCAGAAGGAAGAGTTTCAGTGAATGATAAACCAAGGTTTTTAGTTTGATTACAGAAGTCGTTAGGTGACCTGGAAGAGGCAGAGACTCTCTGTAAGTGTCTCATTGTCTTCACTTCAGTTTCCCTTTGAGCATGTGTTTTTTGTCCCCACCCTTTTCTCCATCTGTCCCTTATCCCCTCCTATTTCTTTCTCTTCAGGTAGCCAAAGCTGGCTCACCTTTCCACAGAAACAAAGCAAAACATTATGGAGCCATCATCGCTTTGCTTGCATGATACCTCTTTATCCACCTGATGTCTTTCCCCTTGTCTTTAGAGTCTGAAAACACCTCTGTTACTCAGCATTTATTCCTCTCTGTGCTGTCCTTCAAACAACTCAATGCCAGATTGGTGTCAGGTGTCATCTTGGCAAACACAGTCGCTACTGACAATGATGAAGAAATAACAGCAGCAATAATAATAATGCTGAGTGAACAACATCCTATGACAATAGAGTCAGTGGGAGCTGTACAGTTAATTCTGAACCCACCACACTATTTTTCCTGTCAAGGCTCCAAGTTCAGGAGAGATTGGGCTCTAACGAGTATCTTTTTTTAAAGGTACTTGTGAGGATGAGATCAAGCGGTGACTATATTAAGCCTAAAGGAGTTGATCAAGATCGTTAGCAGTTTTCTGCTATTTTGGATAGGTGAGGAAAGAATTTTCATGTTGGCGGCTGCAGCATCTGTCAGAACGCAGGATGTTTCGATGCTGCAATACTTTTGGCCTAACGGTGCAAGAGCCAAGCCGCAGCTCCTCACCTACCAAATGTCCCTGATTTTGCCTTCTCACTGCTGTTAAGTTTTCTAAGCAGCAGTAATGCAGTTACACCATACAATGAGAAGCACCCACAAAAAAGGAAACTCACATATGCAGTGTTCGTAATTAATTAGTTTACCTTTTACACTGTAATTAGACTTAAAAGCATTTGTAAAACTTACTAACATTGTTTCAGTGATGGTTGTGAGAGGGGAAACAATCAAAATCTTGATTTTCCAGGGTGCCACACGCTATTATATTTGAAAAGGAAAGGAAGATTTCCTTCGGGGGAGTTATAAAGATTTGCTTTCCACTACACCATGTACAGCCACGACATGGCATGCTGTTGCACAATGTAGGGCTTTTACCGGTATGTTATACTTGAATAGGTTTGGCGTTACATCATCTTCTGCTATTTCCTGTCCTAACCTTGACCTGAAAACCTACTCTTACTCCCAGCAACAGATCTGAAAGGAAGATAAAGGTATTTACCTTGGCCCTGTGTAAAAGAGTGATAGGACAATGACACGATTTCTTAAAAAATGCATATTCCACGAGTCTGAGCCCACTGGCTACTCTGTGGGAGGCAAGTATCCCCAATGCTGTTCCCCTGGACGTGCTGCAGGGACAACCGCTCATTACCTGAGGCCTCTCCAACAGAGACAGAGATGGAGACTGGGTGCTGCCTTCCTCCTCCTCATGCTACCCATCTGCCCTGAACACTAAAATGAAATTAGCTTACAAAACAGCCTGATTAATTAGCACTACCAGCAGCTCCCAGCACCCTCAGCCCTGGCACAATGATCACACATCTCCAGGTTAGGAAATCGAGCCGGGGAGAGGGGCTGGGCATGAGTCCTGCCCTCACACTGTGCTGCCGGCCCCAGCAACGGGCAGTGCTGCTGGCAGGCAGCCCCCTGCCTGAGGCCAGGTCCTTCTTTCGCATCGCAGGAGTGAGGCAGAAGAAATTCAGTCAGCTGCTGAAGCTGACCAGCTCTATTCTCCCTGCTATTCCCATGGCAACACACAGCTACACTCTCAGTGCAGTGTCCGCCCAGTGCCTCCTGATCCTCTCTGGAAATGGAAGATGATCATTAACCTCTCCGAGCTTATAAAATCCCTACCCCTGAGTCCCAGTGGGCACTCAATGACCCTACTAGCATAAGCTAGACACTACCAGGGCTGTGTCCCCATCCACATGAAGGCATTTTCACAGAGATGTCTGCCATGGTGACGAATGGCAGCAGCATCCCAGGGGCTGTATTCACCCACATGTGATGCTTCAGCTGTCCTGGTACACTAAGGGTAACACAATCCCCTTGTGTAAATACAGCTAAAGTGATATAAAACATGCCTTGTGCTCAGTTATGCCCATGCAGAAAGAGAATATACTCTATTATTATCACAGTGTCTGAACTGTGATTGCATCAAGGTAACTATTTCAAGAAAGAAATGACACCCCCTCATCCTCTAAATAGCTGCACTGTGTACTCTTGAGTGCAGGAGAGACTTGGGAGGGAGCCTTTACCCCTAAGCATGCCTACAAACCCAACTGGGGTTATACAGTGGCATTACTGTTAGTTTTCAATTATTCTTATGGAAGCCAAACACCAGTTTCCTTCTAGAGGTGCAGGGACTTTAGGACAACCACCAAACGAGACCACATGTTTCTCTCTTGGCTACATGCAGGTGCACAGCCAGGCCTTGCTGCAGACTCCCCTGCACTGGGTAGGTTCACAGAAGCTGCAAGCTAATGCCTTATTGGCAGGCAGAGCCACCCACAGCTCTCTGTCTCTGTACAAAGAAGTGATGCCAACAGCTGGAAGAAGATGGCCCAGAAAACATCAGGATGCCCCATGTGACACCTACAGCATTCACCTCTAGGTTTCCAGGTGAAGGTTGCCTTGCAACAGCTTGGAGTAAGCTGTTAAAGAGTATTTTGAAATACTATATCCATTGAGTCTACTCACTGTTTTAAGATAAGATGTATTTTTAATTAAAACCATTAGAAGCAGTTTGCCCTGCTATTTCCATCTGGCTTGCAGTTCAGCTTGTCTTGCAAGCAGTCTTTAAAATAAACAAAACTAGCCATGATACAAACCTGCTCCTGCAATTAGATCATGAAGAATAGCTGAAGAGTAGCTTTTGAAATAGGCAGACTCTTCAGGAATATTGCTCTTCATGTTGGTAGGTAAGACTTGCACAGCTCATATTACTCTTGTAATTTTAGTCCTTGACAAAGAATCAGGCAGTGAAGAAATATCCAGCCATGAGAAGACTCCTATTATTTGACATGTTTTCTTTTACGACAAATTACCTTCTCTGTTTGCAGGCAAAAAGACTGGAGACCAATAGAGCAAAAAGTAATCTCATTAAGTCTTTTCTCTAGCCAAGGGCAGTCCCTCATAATGCAGTGGACTAGTTCTGCGTTATTTCTGCAATGAAGCAAAAAATACTAACCTGGGCAGAGTTTTACGCTAATCAGTTTCACTGTTCCTGGTAGTCAAGCCAGGGACGGCCCAGGACACCAGGAACACCAGGAACACCAGGTGACCAGGAAGGGTCACCAAGGCTGTCACTCAGCTCTCTGCCCTACACCACCACCAAGGTCTTGAGACTCAAGGCAACAGCTATAGTCTTGTTACAGCATCTGACAACAACTTGTACCCTAAAATGAAACCACAAAGCCCCCTGAAGAAGTTTGTATTACTTTGCAAAACAGAGCTTCTAAAACTTTCATTTCTTTGTAACAAAAAAAGAAAAAAAGGAAATTATTTGTCCTGCACAGGCAAGACCATAGGCCTTTTTTTTTCCTCCACAGGTCCAGAAACCCATCGCCTTAATCACAATCACCAGGGTTCATCAAAATCAATCTGCTTTTGAAGTACCTTAATGTGCTTCAACAAACTTTACCTCATACGAGTCTTTATTTGCCTTGTATTTTTCTATCTGGTATAGCTGGTTCTTGTGGCAAATATTGTCTTGGCTTTCAGGCTTCTGTGGAGAGAGAAACACGGAAAAGTAAAGTATGTAAGATAATTAGAGAAAAATAACATTCAATTATTGTTTAATGGACTCGATCCACAGTTGGCATTCATTGGAGGTGCATCACCTTACAGAGAGGGTGAATTTGGCTCACTACATTTTGAATGTAATTGATGGCATCATCATTAAATCAAGCTTGCTAAAAGAACTGAGAAAACAAAAAAACTAAGAAGCTGTTGTCAGAATGGAAGGCCATTTGGGGTAATTTCTCTAAGAAGCAGACACATCAAGAAGAAAGCTCCAAACAACCATGCAGTCATGTAGGAGCTTACAGACCCTTAGCCAGACCACAAGCAGCTGTGTGGAGAAGCCAAGAGAAGGGAATTTGCCTTTGTGTGCTGTGCCAATCGTAGCTCTCCAGCAAGTACCACGCAAAATGTGGCCTGAGAAAGCAGCTCCCTGAGATATACAAGGAAGAACGACATGTGGCAGTGAACTCCTGCCTTAGCGAAAGCTGCTCAGCAATCCCATCAGCAGTGTTTCTGACCCCCAAGCCATACTCAGGGGCCAGGAAGGCTGGCAGGAGATGAGAAGACTTCATATTCCTGGTTTTTTTAACGTAAAACTTTCAACTAAGATTTCATTTAAAAACTAAATAAAATCTTAATAGCTCTTAAGCTTCCTCTTGACTTCCTGTATCAAATTACACTGTGTTATTGATATTTCAAGTAGCAGAATCATCTCAACATGCAGTCACAGTATGCCACAAGTCACAAGGCTCTGCTTGACAAGAGTTTGCTTTCTACAGGGCAGCTGTCTAGCTGGAGCGGATCTCCTACAGAAGCAGGGACTTGTGAGACATAAAGCCTATCAGCAATTATCTCTGCAACCTGACATATTCTTATCTGAAAGACTGTTATTAGTTTGCAAGGAATACTTCCCCTTCATGGTTACTGCTATAAAACTAGAAAAAAAACCTACCTCAAGTAGAGCCTTTAAGTCAAATGCCACCAGGAGTGAACATTTTAGAATATTTTTATCCTCCTCCCCACTTGTCCAAAGAACTGGTATCAAGCAGTACTTACTCTAAGGCTTGCCAAGTAGCGCTCCAGCTTCTTATTAAGTAGAAAGTAGATGGCAAGCGTGTGACTTGCCCTGTTTGAGAGCACAGTGTTGATGACATCGCTGTTCTTGTAGCCGAGCTTCTCAGTCATATGGAGCAGCACGCTTTGGCTGAGGTCCTCAAGGTGAATTCTGCACAGAGAGAAAGACAGAGCACACCATTCATATCGTCTTCCCAGCAAGAGAGCTTAGTCAGCCACAGAGGACATGGTAGACCATAAAGAAGAGGCCTGAAAGGCTCAGTAACCCGAGTGTGATTCACTTTCTTCTCTCATGAGCAGGTACAAGAAGGACAGACTATTTAGTAATCACAGGCAGTGTGGGAAACCATGATAGATGAACAAACAGCACACTTCCCACCAAGTCAGAGGGACCTCACAGTTCTACCTGACCTGAAATGGCACCATGCTGCTCAGGATGCTGCCATTTGTTACCCTTCATATGACTGGTGAAGACCATCAAGATCATCTGGCTGATTTTGAAGGAAAAGAGGTAAAATCCAGCAGAGGTAGCTATGTTTTGCCTTCTGAAATGACCTTTTTCTTGTGATCAAACACCATAGCATTCAGCTTCACCTCTTACCTGTTGCATGATGTTCTTGCACTAAGTAGCCAGAAAATTTCATCCCAGAGAAGGAAGACATACTGGGAGGGTTATTACAGCAGCTTGTAAACTGGTAGAACTAGTCCTATACTTATGTCAGTTAAAAGCTCAAATACAACACGTTTATATATGTGCTGTCTTGTAAAGTCTGTAACAGACTCAGTCAAGGCAAAAAATAACGGAGTACAGCAGCCTTGTGGAAATGGCCAAGTACCTTCTCAGTCTAAGTTAAAAACAGATTTTACAAAGAGCTCTGCTCCTATTTAGACCTCTAAATGTGCTGGCCAGCTTCCCAGATGTGCCCGTCAACTCTCATCCATCTCCAAAGAAATGCTGGGTTTCATTTGGTTTCTAAAGGATATTTGTTGCTCCTGATATCTAGCTAAAGCAACTTAGGGGAGCTTAGGTGGTGGGCTTTTTTTGCAACTTGCCTTCCCCCTTCAAAAGGACCATTCTCCGCTTTTCCCACTCCTGCCTTACTGTCCCCCTGTCCTGTGCACCCGTGATGTGACGAACGGCTGTCAACAGTCTGGGTTGATGTAGAGGACTTACACAAGATGTAGAACAGTCTGGAAAATCTCAACCCTTTCCTTTTACTCAGTATACTTACTAACATTTGTTCTGCAGCTAAGGAATGCTTGAGGTTTTCTTGAGTTCAGAAGCAAAACTTATCTTGGCCATTGCACACTAAAGCATCTGGACAGCAAAAGAAAATCAAGCAATTTCTACTTCAAGTGCTCACCAAAATGGGAATTTTTTGCTTGCCTTTGGGGAGTTTCTTTAATAAAAGTAAGCTTATAAAAACCCTGGGAGGATATTCTCGTGAAAATGCAATTTCTGCTGTTCTGCCTTGCCTCCATGCTCTCCCTTTTCCTACCAAATTCTTGTCTTGGGAACAACAGGTGGTATGTCCAACATAGTAGAAGAGCACTTTAAGAACATAACACAGCTTCTTCCTTGTGCTATAAATGTATGATTGAGAGAAGAAGTGATTCTTTGAAAATTCCATATTACATTTTTTTTCAGAACTATTTTGACACATCTTAACAAATCTGGACACCAACAAAACTTGAAGAAACTTCGTTGAAGTTGACTTTAGTGGCACTTCCTGAGGCATGCTCAAAACGAGCCTAGCAATGCCATTAAGTACTACAGATTCATAGAGTATTTTCCCTGTTAGGCTCCAGTGGGAAGCTGAGGCTGCCCCATCCCTGGAGGTGTTTAGGGCCAGGTTGGATGGGGCCTTGGGCAGCCTGGGCTGGTGGGAGGTGTCCCTGCCCATGGCAGGGGGGTTGGTACTAGATAATCTTTGAGGTCCCTTCCAATCCTAACTATTCAATGATTCTATGATTCTATGATAACCGTCACCATATATGTATCTACGCATGAGCAAATATACACCCTCTCTATAGTTCAGTAATGCATGTTTTTCTGTTCTTCCATTTGATTTGCTTGACTTTAGGAGGGAATGATTAATGAGCACTCCATAAATAAAGAGCATTGCTCAGCTATTCCATATAATAGAGACCAGCCTCTTTTGTAAAGTACCTACCTAACTGCACCAATAAGCAGGTTCTAGAAGGGATGCTGCCACCACAATCTGACTAAAGCCAGACAACTGCAAGCTAAGAAGTCAAAACCAGAGGAAAGACAACATACCTGCAAGAACTGTGGAAGCACATTAAAGCTATATTTCTTTCTCTTTTCCTCTTTTCTGCAGATAAGACTCACACAGAAAAAAAATTACCCGTAGAGCTCTCAATTACACCTACATTCACTTAACAGATGCCACCTTTAGTAGACCGATTAGACTCATTATGACAGTGATTTCATTAGCTTAATGACTCATTCAGTTTACACTTGTTTTCCCTTTCTTTACCATACAATGTCCATATGTACTATACTTCAGCACAGTCCAATGCACCATGGAAACTCAGATTTCCTTTTGTTGCACAGCATGCTACGCAAATTAACTCAACTGCCCTTAAATTTGTGGCAGTAATGTTGAGATAATGAGTCTGCCTGTTCTCATTCTTTTCCCTTGCAAAACAATTGTTCGTAGGGGCCATTTTTACATTCTGTCCATGTAGGTCTGGGGATTGCAGGCAGCTGGACTCATATTTGCCCTCCCTCTTTCAGTGGATGGCTCTGGATGCCTCTAGGCATCCAAGCTGCTCAACATCTACCCAACATTATTTTGAGAGTTGGAGATGTGTTACTCTTCTCAGGTCAAAGAAAGGCATAGTCATAGTGATTCTCCATGATGTAATACTTAAAAGTGGGAGACACTGGCAAAGCTGTGAGCTGGGCTGAATACTGAAGGCTGGTTGTACGCATGGCTTGAGAATGCCTATGGGACCAAGTCCTGCAAGGCACTGACACAAGGACATGGCTGGTGAACACCAAATTGGTTTTGGGTGGAGAACAGTGGCTCAGGAAATCAGACAAAAGTAAGTTGTCATGCCTCCAAGCACACACTACATCTGGTATCTGGGTAAACTGCAGAAGTGAAGTTAGATCTTCACTTAGGGACTCTCCTCTTAGCAAGCTAGGACTGAAATTTTGGGGTACTATCAAATTTTAAGCACAAAGATTAGTTTAAGCTGCTGTCTTTGCCTTAGGATCTTGGCCTGAAAGCTACTAACTCATACAGTGAATCCTCTGAAGGTACTAGATTGTGTATGAGACACAGCTGGAGGGCTTTGATACAGGAAGGAGGTTTTATCTGATCAAATACAGACATATTTTTCTAAGTGAGTTGCCTGAGGCTCCATTTACAGTCACAAGAGAAGAAGAACTCAGATCTCCTGGGCACAAAGTCATCCTATTGCAAAATCAAAAAGAACTCAGATGAATGATTCCATAAAAAGTGCCCTTATTTCTCTCCATTGACTGTAACAAGAACCCAGACTGGCTGGCTCTCGTGTCAACTCTACACTGCAGATGTTTAAAGTCAAGCAAGATTATTTCTAATCAAAGTGGACCACAAGTATCTTTCTTTTCTTTTTCTCTAAATAGATATTTGACTGGCCATGAGATTTGTTCTCTGTTTGCATTTAGTCATGCATTCAGCATTGCACAGATATTCAAGATCAACAACCAACAAAGCAAGATCATTTAATTCTGACTTTTCTTACCACAGTTTGCGTATTTACTTAATTCACATATCCTCACTTATACATGGCTGGAAAAGTAGCTCAGCTTTTACTGACAAACAAGATCAGAACTGNAGTGACAGGGGACAGGACGAGGGGGAATGGCCTCAATCTCTGCCAGGGGATGTTCAGTGTGGATGTTAGGAAAAAATATTTCACAGAAAGGGTCATTGGGCATTGGAACAGGCTGCCCAGGGAGGTGGTTGATTCACCTTCCCTGGAGGTGTTTAAGGCACGGGTGGACAAGGGGCTGAGGGGTAAAGTTTAGTGTTTGATAGGAATGGTTGGACTCGATGATCCAGTGGGTCTCTTCCAACCTGGTTGTTCTATGATTCAGTGATGATCTACCTGTCACTCATTAATAATATGATCTGCACCCCAGACCACCCTGCAAATAATGCATCACATGCCAGCTTCTAATGCAACATATTGGTTTTGGCCATTTTAAGCAACACATACACAATGGCCTATTTCAACAACTTTTAGGATAGAGTCCCAAAAGCAATCCCCCAAAATGCAGTGGGATGCTGTCACATAAGTAATGCAGCTACTACGTATACATGCCCTAGTAGGCTTTCTCCACTATTTTGCATAGTACCTGTTTGGATATGTGACATTAGGTGGTGCTTTCCCAGGGTAATTCTCATTAAGCCATCGATTTGCAAGTGCCTGCTGGATGTTCGGTCTCTTTGCAGGATCTGGCTCTAGTAGAGATCGGAGAAAGTTTACGGCGGCTGTGAAGAAATCAAGAAAAACAATAATTATGTCATATGCTTTATGACTCAACACGGTAGCTGAGTTACTACAGGTGTGAAGCTTGATCAACAGTACACTAAAAAAGAACATTTTCGTTATGGTATGCTCTAATGTACTTGAGTAAAAGGAAAACCTGATAAGGGATTAGTAAGTAAAATAAACAATGATTTATAGTCACAATGATTTATAGAGTCATAATGGAGAGGAGAAAAAGAACCTTTTGTTCCAAAGCTTGTGTGAAGTTTCAGAACAGGTTAGCCAAAACTTAATTTTTGTATGAGGACAAGAGGCTGGAGTCAGGTCAGGGCAAATCACTCAATCTGCGTTTAAAGCAGAAGGAGATGGACTGGGGGTGAGTGGAGAGAAGGGATGCAGAGCTGGGAAGAAAGACATGGAGAACTGGGCTCCCTTTGACATTATAAGGACAAATTGTCTCCTGGCTTCCATCCAAGCTACAGTTGCGAGAGGTTTTAGCCAAATTAAAAGAGTACAGTAAACTTAACGGGCTTCATTCTCTTTTCAGATACTGAACTTTCATCTTCCAGTGACATTCAACCATCCCTTGGGAGCTTCTTGCAAAAACCTTCCAAAGTACTTCTCTGAATATTTTTAAATCATGTGCTTCTTATACAGTTAGGAGCAATGAAATAAAGTAATTTGCATAAAGACTCACAAGAAGTGCTTATCTGAGCTGAAAATACACTGTTTTAACAAGGTCTGGCCTTTATTCCTCAAATTATCAAGGCTAAATTCAGTTTATCAGCTTTAAGATAGCAAAGAGTCAACTACGTTCTCTAGAAGTCCCTGCATGAAAGATAAAGAAACCTTTATCTGGGAAAACCAAGACTGGACTGATTTTGTAGACGAGACAAGTCAAGTGAGATGATGCCAAATGAGTCTCAAAAGAAGTCAACAGCAAGCAAGATGCAGAAGTGATTATTGCAGCACAGTTTTCTCAAGGTCAAATGGACAGGGCCTTGGTGGCTTTTTTCCACCTTACGCCACAGCAGAGCTTTGGTGTCCCTCCTACGCTCCCCTGAGCGTGTTGTGTCTACTTGTCTCTTCACTAGTGCAGCGGTAGCACAGGAACACTCTGGCACAGGATGGTGTGCTCTGGGATGTGTCTCCTGGGTAAGCTGCAGGACAGCCTTGCCTACACAGTTACTTCAGCTCAGCACAGACAAACCAAACCCCTTAAAGGCTTGTGTTACAAAGCAGATCAAACTGGACATGCTAACGCCTCAGTGCTAGAGAATTGTGAACTTAGGAGCCATTCCTCCTGTTCAACTTCACAGACATTTGGTCTCCCTACCGCAGCTTGCTCACTTGGCACCACGCCACCCCCTACTCTGAAGCAGAGCAGCCGCAATGTGACTTCTCCATCAGCAATAGAGCAAAACCCTTGTGAATCCCTGTTCCCATATGCAATTTAAGGAGAATAACACACCTGCTGGTAAGGCCACGATGTTCTCATCTGAAAAGGGCATCAATGTTAACCTAACCACAATGCCACTACCCTTCACAGGTTCCCCTCTGTGAGACAGCTGCCCTCCTCTGTGTTTGCCTGACTGTCCTCCTCAGCAATTTTATCTCCCCACACCCACGCACATCACCCCTTATCCAGAGTAGGTGACAGGGTAGCTGTGCTGATGCACCACAGCAGGGTGTCAGGCAAGAAAGGGGGAGCTCCTCCTCAAATAAATCAGGGTTAAACCCAATAGGTGCCAATTCCTAACATCTTGGGTAACCTCAGTGTTCAACATCCTGCAGAGATGAAGTATCAGTTGGAGAGGGCTCTGAGAGTCTATTGGTTTCAACACAGAAGCTTGGATGTGGAAGAGACAGTGTCACAATTATGTATTTACTGGTTCAGCTAGGCATTGGCTGTTTTTTTTCTAAGCTTTCTCTTTTCAAATAACTGATTTATGTGAGATACTTTGCCTAAATTATCCCTAACATTTTTGTTACTTTCCTACAAGAGCAATATTGTGGAAATAGGAGAAAAAGCCTGTATCTAAGTTCACAGAACTGGTGGAAATGGATAATATGTCTGCTCTCTGTCTGCCTCAAGTGTCCCCCAGTCATGCCTCTTGGGTATGGAACCCTCTGTTATGGCAAACAAAAAAATCACTTGTTCTTCCATTTTATCTTCTCTCTCTCCAATGCTTCCCCCATCTCTCTGTTAGAAACCACATGTAGTACTTGAGAGCAAAATAAATGACCTCCCTCCAAACCATCACTCTCCTCCTCCATCATCTCAGTCCCCAAATCAATGACTGTTGCCTTAAAAATCTTAATTTTTTAATCCAAATTAAGAGAGTACAGTAAAATTAATGGGCTTCATTCTGTTTTCAGATATTGAACTTTCAACTTCCAGTGATATTCAAGCACTCTCTCAGCAAGAGGCAGACTATTTAAGTGAGCTTTGTGAAGCAGCATGGAGAACACAGACCTGGACTAGGAGGAATTAATTCTGGGGGGAAGATTCCCCTAAGGAGGGACCCCAGACAGGTGAACCTGGGTGACGCAGATGAGATGAGTAATAGCACTTTTGCTGACTTAAGCTGTCAGATGGTATGAGGAGGAGAAAAGACTTTTCCAGTTAGCCCTGTGACTGCAGGACAACAAAATTAATCCCCCGGGAAGCAAACATGAAGCTGCCCAATCAATTGTTGGACCCACTGTGCCTGAAAACATTTTCCTGCTGCACCAAGCAGACTGGTGAACAAAGGGTGCTCTGAACCACTCTGCCAAGGCCTCATTATGTGAGGCCTTGTTTATGATGAGCTGGAGGACAACACTAATCTAATTAGCCAATGACCTGTACTCAGTGGAATTTTGTTCCCATGGTGTAATTTTGGGGCAAACTTTGCTCTTTTGATAAATGTGAGACCAGCATCGTGAGAAATTACGTTTCTCTTAATGTCCCTTGATGTATAGAGCCAAGCAATGACCAGAAACAGAGCGTGCTTCAACAGAGCGTGCTTCAATGGGGATTACAAGACCTCTGCTGTTTTCATGTTCCTTGGTATGAATGACACGAACTTTTTGTCTTGCTCTGACTGTGAGGGTGTGCCTGGTTAAAATGAGGGGGACGGGTGTTGCTTACAACACCAGCTGGAGAAAACGCAATGAGGTCATTTCATAAGCCATGAGCAAGCTCCACCTTACACAACCCTTCCTCCAAACTACAGGCATGGACAGACGATGGCTTTTCTTCTCATTTCCATGTCATTCCTCTGCTCCAGAAAGAAGAACATGAGCACACAGAAGTGGTAAATTGAGGATAAAAAAGGCATGTGTGCAAGGTGAAGATCAGCTTCCTGAGCAACTGAACTCTGGCCACCTAAAATCAATAATCACATAGTTGTGCTGTTTAAGAAGCTTCATGAGAAACACTTTCCTAAACGGGAAAATCAAACACTAACTCCAAATTTTCCCTGTTGCTACACAGTTGCTTTGGGAGCTCTTGGTCACCCAACTTTTTAACTAATACAAATAAACCATACTCTTATTTAGTGATAGGACTGGCTACTTTTATGATAGGATTGTATGTTCAGTTACTGTGAAATTAAATACTGAGAGACAGTATACCGATCAAGCAAATCAGATTCCTGCAAAAGATCTCTGCTCTATACATGAATTTACAGAAAAAGAAAACTTGATTAAAGAAAAAGATACATAAACCTAAGAAGTTAATGAACAGAGCAATTCACAGAGCAGAGGAACAGAGTTTCTACCTACTGAACCAAAGCCTAACCATGGCAAGAACAAATGTCACCTTAAATCACAGTCTGCCATGTCAGTGAACACACCAGGCCGCTGACTTAGATCATGAACTAATGCGCACCTTCATTCACAGTGAGTAAAGGTTAACATGTTTAAATCCATTCCAATAATTTCCCATGATCTCTGAAAGCTGAAGTTGTTCTAGTTCTAACAGGATGAACAAAACACCATTTTCACTGGAAACCATGGTGTCAGTGAGCTACAAATGCTACAGACATGAGTTTGCACAAAAAATTAACCTCTGTTCTAAAATGGTAGGATGAATCTAGGAGGTAAGTTTGGTGAATTCTTTTGCCAGACTTTGAGAATGTTTACTATGACACACAAGTCCCTGAATTCAAGAGTAACTTTACAATTGATACAGGATTTGGCACCTAAATCAGTGCAGCACAAAGCAGTCAGTATAATCTTTCTTTCAATTTACCCAGTGAGGCTTTGGAACACGTGCTAGAACATTAGAATATCAATTTTGTGCAACTGAATCCTGTTGGGAAGTCTCTAGAATGGACTAAATACATCGAATAGACAGCAAGGCTTGCAGTATCCCAGCTCACTTGTAAACCTACCACTTTACACCATGCCAGCAATATGAGCTGCTGGCAAGAAAAGTGTACTTCATCCAGATGCTGAATGAACAAGGAACAACACACTTCACTTGATCCACGGACAGTCTGTGTGTGAAAACCCTTAGCTACCTACTTCTGTAGGCAGGTATATCTATACTTGGAGAATTCATCTTCTGACACAACCTCCAAGGATTTTCTCTTATCCCTCATGACAGAAGTCACCATCCACTAAGGATGTACTGAGTGAAAATACATGCTCTGTTCCATTTTCTCTATTTGCAATCTTTTTATTTTATGGAATGTCCCTTGTAAATAGTCTGCCAGATAAGGAGAACAGAAGCTCTCCACGAACAACAAATTTAGCATACAAAAATAAAACCCAACTACAAAACAGTTTGCTCCAAATGCTCATAACAATCTTGCTATAAGCTGAAAAATTATTCTGTTGCCTAGTGACATGGCTTTGAGACAGGAATTAATATTTCTAATACTAATACAGTAACAATTTTGCGTTTTGTGAGCACACAAAGGTTATCACTGGTCACTGTCCCAAAATAACCCCCTGTGCACACATGATAACAAATGTTGAGTGTTAAATAATTTTGTTTCCTAGATACTAGGTAACAAAATTCTTTAACAGTGAGGTGATTCAAGGTAGCTTATCATTCAACCCTAGTCACAATAATGCCTAGGAATTTTTACTGCAAAATAACATGTTCATGTGTCCATATCCTACGCTAAAATTTTCTGAATGTATAGAACTGACCATCTACTCTACAAAAGCAATTTCAATAGATTTTCACAGATTTATTCCTCTCTCGTATTCAGCACAACTTGGTGCTTCCCCGGATTACTTACAGAAGTCAAAGTAAAAGAAGCTACACTACAGCAAATCCTGCAGATCTTTTGGAGGCTAAAATGAAAAAAAAAAAAGGAGTATTTTTCACTATTAGCATGCCATGTCAGCAGCATGACTCACAATCCAGAATTCAACGCACTGGTTCTGACCAGCTGGATCTGAACAGGTCCCAGCTCACCCCGTTGATTACCTGTAGAGAGCTGGGTTGGAAAAGGGTTCATTTCTTTGTCCACCATTTTCTGGTATAAAGCTCTCAAGCTGAACGGCTCCACGGTAAAAGGTAATGTTCCAGTCAACATTGCATACATGTTCACCCCACTAAAAGAAAACATAGAGAAAAAACAAAATTATCAGGAACAAATGAAAACTTGGGCTTAGGTTTTAGTGACTGTACTTAATCTTTAATGTCTGCCAGCTATTAAAAAAAAAAAAGAGCTCTTTTTTCTGTTGCAATGATTTGGGCAAGAATTCCCAGAGGTTTGTGCATGGAGGTTCACACAATGTGTAAGACATAAGCTGGGAGCTGGAGAACTGGGCCAGCTCTTAAGCAACCCCCCTGCTAAATGCTGAGCCACAATTAATCGTCTCCTCAGGCTGCATAAACACACTGCTTTTGGAAGCCTTGTCCTGGTGCTGCCATGGGTGTGGAATGACTGCCCGCACCACCAGGGACAATTCCAAGTCCTGCTTTAGCACTCAAAGATAACCTCCACAGCCTCCGGTGCAGCCAAACATCAGGTGTGAACAATACATTACTCAGAGCAAAAAACCTACTGCTTATTTATGCCCGGCAAAGTCAGTGATGAAAAGAGGGTTGGGCACTCTTCTTCTTTTTCCTTTTAGAAGGGCTTTTAATTCAATTTGAGAGGTACTCCTCCCTTTTGAGAACTTGTTTCCCCAGTCTGCTGAACGTATGTGAATAGAAAGAAACTAAACTCGTATGCTATCCTAAACTGTGATCACATCAACCATTTGTTCAGCTATGAGGAAGGGTAAGAGTTAAATGTGATTTTTTTTTCCCTTTTGATTAAAAAACCAGCAGGACATTGCTGGAGAAGTTTATAAAGTTTACAAAAATGACTGTGCTCTGCTTGCCTGCATTCCTCAGAGCTGGTACTCTTTCCCTTGATGTGGTTGGATAGCCCACTGCTGGAGTGAAAAATTCAGTAGCCTTACAATAATTTAGCTGAGAGTCCCCTCAGATGGCGGACTGCATATTAGGCTTCAGTGGGGCAAGTTCTAAAGAGCCTTGAAGCGCAACAGGGGACCCATCAGGTCAAACTGAAAGATGAGTTTGACCCAGGTCCTAGTCCAATGCATAAACTCTGGCCAACCTTTCTTAGTAGTAGCAGTGCTTATACAGTACTTCACATACTCCAAGCATTCCAACTACTTCGACTTATAACTTGTTATTTCATTGAAATTTATATAAATATTGTTACCCCGACTTGGTGAGGTGAAATCTATCAATACTAATGGAAAAGCTAAATCTCAATTAATTGCAGCAAATTCCTTTCCAGGACTGACAGGGATAACTGTCACAATGTCCATGGTCAACAGGAGGGTAGTGGAGTTGCAGCGTCTAAAACAGTACTGCAGAAAAATTCACTGACTCAAAAACATCTCTGTAACCTCCTCTACCTCTGGCAATGAGGACTTCTACCTGTTCTTTTGCCTGAACACCACTAAGCTCACAAAGGCTTACAGGTTTTCTGGCCCTTTAACAACCATGCTTTCAAAGCGATGACATGACTCGGTGTCACATTTCCTGCCAGATGACTGCAGATAGTGCACAGAGCCCATGTGAGTGCCTGAGGATCCTTCAATGAAAACTTAAGAAGCTGCTGGCCCTCTTGTGCCACAGCGATGTCTTCTACTGCGTCTGAACACCACTGATCAACAGTTGTGCTTTACTGCAGTTTCTTCATGCTATATGCTCCAGCAATCTATACGCAGGTACATAAGTGATGCAATTCAGAACAAAATATCAGTGCAATTTAGTTCAGAATCACGCTAATTAAACATATTTTCTTGCTCAGAGTAGCCAAATACATGAATAACATTTCTCATTCGAGGAATGGGTAATGATGACAGTAATGATTGTGAACTAGAGAAGTAACTCACATGGACCAAACGTCTATTTTGGGCCCGTATTTTTTCCTTGCCAGAAGTTCAGGGGCTGCATATGCTGGGCTCCCACACTGGGTGCTGAATGGATCAGAATAACCCAAGATGCCTGCACAGTTGCTCAATCCAAAGTCTGTGAAAGGCAGAATTATGAAAGAGACAGATACAGTAAAACATCACTAGAACACAAGGGGAAAAAAAACACCCACATTTTTTTTCCAAAAGCTAAGCAGTGAACTGCCTAAGAAAAAAATTACCCACATGCAAAAATTTTCTGTAATTTGTTTCTCTGAAGGGCTAAATAACTAGAGATTTCCACAAACAACAAAAAAGTCTTAGAATACACACAAGTACCAATTTCATACACAAAGAAACTACATTTCACTGGGAACTGGATGGCAACAAGCAGACCTGAGCTTGTCCCAGGTACTACGTGATGTGCATGGGGCAGAAAGCTACCTCGGGCTATTGTAGACTCCATACTGCTGCAGTATGTTACATACAGGCCAAGTTTAAGTGGGATTCCTTCAGCATTTTCCTCTAGATTGTGTAAATCAGCCATCAGATGTAAGGCAGGTGGGGTGTGTTGCTTTCTGGGACTAATACAGCGATGCACAAGTTGCAGAGTCAGCATTTCAGCTCCTGGAGCAAGGAAGGGAATGTGTCAACTTGGCTTCCCCTAACCGATTCCTGTATTGAATTACTGTATTTCTGGTCCCTGGGTGTATCTGATGCTCTTTTGCTGGCAATAGTAACAAGGCACTGGCAAAAGCTGGCACCACGAGTGGAACAGAGACCAGAGGCAGTCTCTCTGCACCAAAGAAGGCTGCAGTTTCCCAAGTACTCTCAGCCAACCCAACCCCAGGCTGGCACCGAGAAGGGTGTTCCTGCAATCTCATCTGCTCCAGTGATGGGTATGGCTGCAAGCTGAGTTGGGTTTAGGAATGGACCTTCAAAACTAAACCACTAAGCAAGGGAAGAACGGCAGAGAGAGTTGCACCAGTGGCAGAAGCAGCTGGGGGCAATGTGCAAGGTCACCCCAGGAGTGGGAGAAAGCAATTAAAGCACAGCCTGAGAGACGACATGGGAAGGTGAGGAGAGGTTGCAGGGAGTCTTAAAAGTGAAGTCAAACAACTTGATGTGATAAAGGTGAAAAAGGCAAGACAAGCTTGCAAGGGGAAGGATGACATGGGCAAAGCTGGCAGGCTGGAAGAACAGACTTTGCTGCGGGGTCACATATCAAGGAACAGAGGATCTAGAGAGGCCACAATCAAACATGTTCACATGTATTTATAATTTGTTATTGATGACAGCTGGAACAATAAAAATACTGCTATTAGGAACACTGGCATCTGTTTTGTTTCTTTCTTTTTCTGATCCAGTCTTCTTATAATTTCCCAGAATGCAGGCGTGTTTAAAATGAAAATTGCCTTAAACATAAACAAGGCAGTCAGGAGAAGACGACTGCTGAATCCTCTGCCTATAGATTTCTGTCTTGCATCCGTGTGCCTCATAAAAACAGCAGCTTTCTGGGTGTGCTACCCACCTGCCTGGGTGGGCTAAAAGCCTCACATCTTGCAGGACAAATATAGCAGGCAACAGTTGAGGCCAGAGCTGACTCTCCATCAAGTCATTAACTTGGGTCCATCCCCCTTATCTGCCTACTTATTTGCACAAGACTTGAAGTAATAGCCTCTCCTTTAGCTAAATGTGGCTGAAATCAGACAGGAGTTCCTCAAGGTATTAGAAGTGCCCTGATAGGGTGGTCACATAAGCCTTGGTCCTTTAAAAACCAGATTTTTTTGCTTACAAAAAAATACAATTATAAAGATTGCCACGTGAGCTGGAGTGCCCAGCTGGCTGCACATTTTCCACTCGACTGGCTGCATTTCTGAGAGTGAGAAAAACACCAGAGACAAGAATCACCATATTTAACATCTGAAGAGGCTCAAAGGGGTTTTGCTGGAGAACAATTTCAAAACTGAAGGTAGGATCAAAACAATTTCCTTGCCTCTGATGGAAACCAATTGTCTCTGGACATTACTTAATCATCTCTGCTAGATATGTATTCTCCCTGGGACTTATACAAATACTTCCAAGGATCCATTTACTTAATTAACATATTTATTAGCTATGTCCAGAGATGTGATATGTCAACTGTAAAATACTTCTAAAAACTTCTACAAATAATATCTCCACACAGCATTATTCATGGCCTTTACCCTACCCACCTCTAAGTTACTTGACTGCAATATAAAGTTTTACAAGTTATATAAGGACTATATTCTCAGATGGCATAAATCAACATCCCTTTATCATTAGCAGTGGAGGTAAACTCTGGCGGAGGTTTTCATTAGCTTATTTGCTTAAACTATAAAAATTTATTTCACTTTTTCCAGCTCACTTATTTAATCTAGGCTGGTACACTCTTTCTTGTGCCTGCTGAAAAGCAGAATGCATGCAAATGCATGCATCTTAGGGACAGTGATTTTACTGCAAAACAAATGGGAATATTGTTAGTAAAACTGTGGTAGCACATCATGATCACAGCGTGATATTTATTAAGGATGCACTGCAGATCCTGATAAGAATTTTACTGCCATTCCTGCCTATGTCTTGGGCTTCCTTTCAATAAGCTGAGCTAATTACAGAATTCAGATCAAAGGCCACACTTGGTTTTCCAAAGTAAATATTATGACATGGAAATTCCACCACCCCCACTGTTCATAGTATCGAAGTATCGCATTACGCTACTACTCTAACGCCTCCAGGAAATCAACAGTAGGCTATGGATATATGGCTATCTCTGAAACTGAGACAGTTGGAATAGCAAAAGAGTTATTTACTAACAGAAGCCTTAGCGCCAAGCTTGTAGACCAGTTTGACCAGCAGAGCTCCGCATAGCTCAGCAGAGCTGTATATTGGCAGGATCCTTTAGGAGCCACAGATCCTTAAGCAGGATGTCAAGGACTTCACATGGCCTGTGAAGGGCTCTTCAACAAATCTTTATCAGACACCTACCACCATGGACTGCTAGATGAAGAGAATTGAGTTATTTCCAGCATTTCCAGTCCTGATGTTCTTAAATTTGAGATTTAACAGACAGCTAAGAAAAGTGCATTTAACACAGCAAAGGGAATCTTTCTAATAATATTATCTAAGAACATGTTATGAACCAACTTGTCACATAGCTAAAGGTAGCAAGAAAAAAGCAAGGTGCCATTTAGCAGCTGGGTGAAGAAAGGGAATCAAGGGATTCAGTTCTCAATGAAATGCATGAACAAGTAGGGACTTGCAATGTCGCTCCCTGGTACATATTTAATCTTGATTTTATCTTTTCTTTTTCCTTTATGTTGGGTTTTCTGTTTCACAGTCACTACAAGAGCGATATTTTTATCAGATTCTAGTGTATTTGCTGCTGTATGAGACATAGAGACCAATCTCCCACGCCAAAGCAGTTAATGGGAGCTGGTTTTGTAGTTGAAAGTCTCTTCTCCCAAGCATGAAAAACAGCACATAGTTCCTCAACACACGTTCGTCACTCCTGAAGAACCTTCCTGGACAGGATATGTGATGACACAACCAATCCATCTCATTTCTAGAAAGACAGACTACTTAAAACATTGTACTAAGTGCTGAATGAGTTGAGTGAGGGAACAAGCAAGGATGAGGAAGGAAACTAAATTATCTGGTCTATAAATCATCCACCAGCCAAAGATGAATGATGTAAAATTTTCTTTTTCCTGGGAAAAGCTGGTGGCAATGGAAAGCTGCGTGGCAGTTCAAGCACTACTTCTGCTACCACCTGGAAAATAGGGATCGGTGAGGAAAGGTGGCACAGGGACCTAAAGCCAGTTTTCAAAGCAAGCACAGTAGACAGAGCACTAAGAACAGAAGCACCACTTCTTCAGGGTGAACAGCCAGAGCTCACCAGCACCACTAGTGACATACAGCCTGAGCTGACTGCAGTATTAAATCTGGTTTTACTTACAGCAAAATTATTACTAATAAAGCAACTTTTATTTTTCTATAACATACCCAGTTGGACTGTGGGATTTAATTGCTTTGTTTTCAAATACATACTGCGTACAATCTGCTTTGCTCAAAACATCAGGCTGCAAACCTGAGGACAATTTATTTCAACACTAGCAAGGCTATGGGAGATCAAACTGTCTCTTTTGTCTGTTCTTCCCACACCACCCCCTGCGAGAAGACCTTTCTATGTAACCGAAGAAAATGAAGCTGCAGGAACAGTTCTGAAGCAATTTTTTGGTGTGCGAGTTTTAACTGTACACGTATCATCTGATTAGGTCTGGGTTTGGATGTCAAGTTCACATACAGTTGTGTAATCAAACTCCAAGAAAGTTATAGAAATTCCTAAAATCTATCAGATGTTCATACAGCACTGTTGCAAACCATCTGGTCTCACTTATCTGGCTAAATCAAGATAACGGGTGGTATCCATCATTACTGATGAATGATTCATGGTAAAATATCGGTCTCCTCTTGACCTGTAGCTGAGGTAATGCAGAGTTCTCTTTTGCTATTTTTTTCCCAGAGTCAGTTGATTTGCTACAGAGCAGTGACTAAAAGTCCTGGTAGTATTTCCAAGGGTTGAATTCCTTAAGTAAATTTTGAATATTTCAGATTTCACTAACCATCCTTCTCTTGTTTGTTTGGAGATGCATGTACTTTATACATTACAAGAATGTCCATTTGACCTGAATGTTAAGTGTTTTTTCATCACTGTTCAGATCTTGAAACCTTCTGATGAAACAAAGTCAGTTGAGTTTTTAAGTCTGCAACCACAGACACAGCTGTAGGCAAAAGGGTAAGCGTGGAGATAAATATAAACAGACATTTGGGACTTTTTTATGAAGGGCATACTTTCTTTTCAATGCCCACGTTAACGTTAGTGGGAGTTATGCAAAGGCAATGAGAGACTATATCCGCTGATGATTAATCTAAAATGTCTGCATAACTTCAATGAATCAAGCTCTCCGTACAATTGATACCCAAATACAATGAAGACTCTACCATTGATCTTTTTCATATTTTAACAGCCCTCTAAACCAATTTCATATTGGGTGCTGGAAGCAAATGTAACATATATAAATATAGGATCAATTTTTGCCAGCTGCTAAAAATGTGTGTAACTCCCACTGACTTCAGCAGAAGCATGTGCGTATGGGGGCAGAATCCAACCCTTAGTAAATAAAAAATTATCAAGATAATAAAATAAAATAAAATAAATTACTTCTGTGATGCCAATTCTTTAATTCTTTTTAAAGTTCCCGATTTGCAGATGAAAACTGTTGGTTAAAAGATGAAGGATTATGCCCATACCCAGTTAAAGTTGAATTATTTGGAACACTTTTTTCACAAGATGCTGTCAGGAACAGCTTGATTGCTATCTATATTCTCTCAGCTCCTCTCTGCAGCAACATTAGCAGTTGTCACATGAAGGCTGATGAAGTCTCAAAAACTCTGTATAAAACTACCAATTTTAATTACTGGAATTGACAAACTGGTTTCATACCAATAAGCTTGATATTGTTGTCTTCATCTAGCAACAGATTTTCTATCTTCAAGTCTCTGTAAGAAATAAAATATTTTGAGTGAGCCTCCAAAATAATGAAGCAGCTTCCCATCACTCTCATCTGTGTATTTACAAGATTCATGTATAATAATGCGTATAATGAAAGCAGCATACACAGTTCTACATTCAAAGCAGAAAGCCCTGTGCATTGTCTCCTCTCCAAAATTACCAGTGCTTTCATACACAGTTTCACAGGTACAAAATGACTTTAAAAACATTTGTCAGTATATCCTGTAATTAATCAGGTTCTTTTTCTCACTTAAAAGTCTGCAAAAACCTTATACACTGGGAACATTTCAAACATATGGTTTTGAAATTGAAGGTCACTTTCTCATTACTTTTCACAGCCAAGGGCTCTTCACTTGCTCTAGCTGAAGAATAAATGTGCTTCTACAGAGATCTGAGGAATCAAATGTCTGCCTTCTGCTACTGTCTATATGGGAGACCAAAACCAACCTTCACTGGGGATGAAGCACTCAAACTCCCTACAGAGGTGGTCAGCATCAGTACTCCTGTACACTAGAGGTGAAAATTGAGGCTGAGGGTTTGAAATGACTTGCCCAATGCCATCCACAAAGCCACTAACAAAACTGAAAGAAGCCACGTTGAGTTTTGTGAGTGCAATGTTATTTTTTTGTCTACTGTGCCACCCTGCCCAACTCCACAGAGCCACAGCACAGATCAGGGCTTGGACCAGTTCTAGGAAAGGGAGGATAAAATGAAAGCGGTCTCATTCTACAAGATGACTAACCCTCTTTCTGACACATATGTCAGCACATCATCCACTTTACACGTGCCCATTCATCATTTAAGAATGTGATTGTTCTTTCCTAAATCCCATTCCACCTACGAAAAATATCCCCAAGATTACACACACAAAACCACCCCAAAAAACCCAAACTGTACAGACTATGCATTAAGTATAACATGAAAAAGTCATTTAGATTTTTACGTGACTTGTCTGTGACTTCTACCATTTGGTTTCTATCATTCTTCATCACAAGAATGTTTCTCCCATCCAGATATAAAATACTTCTAACAGTTAACATGCCAGGATACCAATAGCTCAGGCAGTAATGCTTCTCCCAGCATGCTTTGGAAAAATCTGGGTAATAAAGCCATCAGCTATAATTATGGGGAGTCAAAGATATCCATGGTATTTTGCCTTTGTAAAGCACAGGGAGTAATGAAGGATGCTTCTATTACAGATGAAGATTTAAGCTTAATAAAACAAGACAAGTAAACCAACCAAACCAAAAAAGTACGTCCACAAGAAATGATCTAGGAAAGAAAAATAAATTGTTGTGACCAACTCCAAGCCTTTTTTAAAATGTTCCTCTCCGTTTCATTTTATGCCTATGCTGTGGTTCAAATAAACCTGAGGCAGAAGAGTACTTGCAGAGAGGAACCCACTCACTTCATCAATAGGACCACAAGGACATTGCCCGAACAGATGTTTCCACACCCCAGTGAGCATTTATTGCAGATTTTCCTTGCTTCATATGTGAGAAGAAATAGGGGAAATACTATATAAACCTACTGAAAGAGATTATTTTACAAGTTTCAGGTATTCCAAGGTAACATCTAGGCTTTCTAGGGTGTCCAGCTGAACACCTGTTGAGGAGAGATGCCTTCTGCACCACTCCTCTTTGCAGAGAAGCAACATAACTTAAGTCAATAAAACATCAGCCTGAGAGGTGAGCACCAGCTTCAGGCCATGCACCCCATGAACCTAACTGGCACCCACAGCACCCTCCACATCCGTGGGAGATTTCATATGCTGCGACAGTGTTGCAGAACCACCGCCCTGCATGCTCCAAAAGGAGTTTCCCTTGTAGGGCAACTGCCTTCGCTGAGAAATGTTTTGATACAAGGAGGATCTGCACTGCCACATGGGTCCAGATCAACCCACTTCTGCTTCCCTCTTCTGCCAAAAACCAGCTTATTTCTTCATGTCTCATCTCTTTATTGCTTGCAGGTGGAGGTTTTCACAGACAGTGTGACTGGCCTCTAGGAAGATACCAGGGCTGGGAATTTAACATAGAAGACTGCCAAAAAACGACTATGGAAAGACGGAAAAATCCCACAAAATCCCTCAAAAACTACAACTAAACTGAAATCAACAGAAGCACATGGGGCTTCAGGTTATACACTGCAATGCTCAGTATGACATCTCAAAGCCAGGACAAAGACCATTAGGAAACTGAGTATATTAAATATTAGCCAAGAAGAGTTAAGACTTAAAAATAAAGTCATAAGAACACAAGGTTGAAAGCTATTAGCTGAGGAGACGAGACACACAGGCAATTAGAATAATAAATGAGAGACAGGATGGCTAAAAATAAACACAAGAAAAGGTATTGAAAAGGTATTTAAAAGGATTCAAGGTTAAAAAAATAAAGCTAAAGGTAAATGTTACAGCGCATCTTAAAGCTATCAGAGGAAAAAAATCCACAATTTAAATACAGCCTCACTATAGAGTACAATCAGACTTGGATAATTAAAGATGTTTACCCAAAAGTCTATTCTTAGCAGTTTTGCTGGTAAGTGGTAACTGATTTAACAGTCCATATGCACCATACTTCTGTTAACCATGTCAATATGAAAGCGGTCTTTTTGGTTTGACACCAGGAGCTAGGACAACAGGTTTTTACTCCTTGATACAGCCTAACGAGAAGGTTCCACTTGAACCAGTCCTAGGAAAGTGAAGCAAAAGCCGGATGAAATCAAACCAAAAAGACTCAGATTAAACCAACCTGTGCCTGTGTGTCTGGACAAGATCCACACACATCAGAGAGAAGGGTTATTCAGTGAATACTTTAAGAGACTTGCACAATGCACCAAATTACACTCTTTAAAACAAAAAGCACAGCGGTACAATCCAATTACGTATCTACTCACCCTACAGAGAGATAGGACCATTTCCATAAGGTTCCTCAATGCTTTATTATGTCAGTTCTGTCCAATTAAAACATTTAATTATTTTTTACAAAGAGGTGCTTATCCAACTTGCTGCTTCGTCTGAATGTTTACAATGGAATGGAATGGAATGGAATGGAAAGGAAAGGAAAAAGTAGCACTATTTCACCTGAAAGTGCTAGGGAACCCTGAATTTCATGCACTCTACTATAAATGGTTTAACAAGTAAGAGCAAACAAACTATCTTATATATTTTAGTCAGTGGAATATTTTTCTAATAGATGCAAGACAGAATGTGAGTTACCATCTACGACCCAGCACTTGAACCCTTCTTGAAGTCAATGGGAAGACCAAAAGCATTGAACACATCAGATATACACGCTGGTCCCTGAAGACTCAAGGATTCTCATAATTATGCACATGACTTTCACATTTTGACAGGTTGTTGAAGATCGATGTAGTTGCTTTGCAACTGGAAAGGCTGGACAAGAATTCCCTTACACACCCAACAGCACATTCATGGGAATAAGGGAGGGAGAAGAGACGCAGCTGTTGGAGACCTTGAGTTTCCCTACTAGAGATAAATCTGATCTAAGAATCATAGAATCACCAGGTTGGATAAGACCCACCGGATCATCGAGTCCAACCATTCCTATCAAACACTAAACCATGCCCCTCAGCATCTTGTCCACCTGTCCCTTAAACACCTCCAGGGAAGGTGACTCAACCACCTCCCTGGGCAGCCTTGTTCCTTGTTGTCTTGGCACCTCAGAAAATGAGACTAAAGGATTATTATTTTTTCCTCTTAAGCAAATTTTCGGCATTCATTGTTGAAAAACTTCGAAGCATCAGAGCACAAACTCAGCGACTGAATACCAGAAGAACAAAAACTTTTACCTTTTTCTGAGGACTTAGTTCCATGACACGGAGAGAGTCTAACTACGGTACACGTTAGTCAAATCTATGAATAATGAAGACACTCAAGAGATCAAACTGCACTATCACAATGTGGAGAATCAGCATATATTTATGCCTTGTCAGCATGCAAAGCTAGTAGCATAGTCATCGTTCCCTGTATATGAAAATATACCTGCTTTATGGGATGGTTTACTTGGGATTTTTTTTCTTCTGTCACGGTGCTGATCTTTCTCTGGCTTTGCTCAGAGCTTCACAGATCACTTTGGAAACCCCAACTTCAGCCAGTGATTCCACCAAGCAACATGAGCCTGATACACCAGGCTTCAACTGTCAGCTCAGCATGCTTTTGAAAGAAGCTTATTCGGTGCCATCAGACAGCAAAATCAAAGCTTTTGCATTTCACATGTTCTTTCTTCTCTAGGGTAGGAGGGATGAGAAGGAAGATTTTACCAGTAAGCAGCTGCAAAGCAGCATTGGTTGGCTGCTGTCTCCTGTATCTTACTTTTAATAATAACAGCGTCATGAAAAAGTACTCCTTAACTACCAACTTGCAAGCCCACTTTCTGGCCCCACACAAGAGCTTGAAGTGAGCTGGGAAGGTTGAAGAGGTTTGGGTTCATCATCAAAGGCTTTGTTATCAAAATATTATTTCCTAAGCCTGACTCTTTTATCAGACGTGATGTCACTGAATTCAATGCAGTTGCCTCTGCAGAAGAGGAATTCAGTCCATTGTGCTCACTAAAACAATGTTTAGTTTGTTTACAGCAAAGTACTCCAGGAGAGAATGCCCAAAGGTAATTGAGAAATCTGACATAAAATAGAAAGACAAACCAGCTTTGCACTTCAAAAGGAGACTTCGTTCTGTAGTGCAGGATCTGTCATAAATATTGCATCAGCAGACAGAGTACTTAAAATTAATAGGATGGAAGTTATCAAAGCCAACATGTCACAGTAGCAGGTACCCAGGCAGGAATGCTGTAGCACCCTGAGCAACTGCATCATTTGGCACCACCTTACTCTGCTAAGGAAAGAGATCAGGGAAAAATAGATAAACTCTGCTCAAAACCTCAGGGGCTTTTATGTCTTTCAAACTCCTGCTCTGCTTTTAATTACAAAATGGCAGTGGCAGGTATGAATATGCTGCCATGAAGAAAGAAAAAGGGGAATACAGAAAGCTATCTTTGCTACCAATATATTATTAAATTCTTTTCTTTGACATCCTGACAGTAATTGCATTGAATGGGATTGAATTTTGTTAAAATTACTTTAAAAGGCTTGTTGAGAATTTCCTGTGGGACACAGTGGCAAGCACCAAGACTTTCACTTCATATTCTCTCTGTTGTCCTTACACTCCCAAGGGGCTTATTGTTCATCCTGCTTTTTGACAGCATGAAGGCCTATGTAAACACCCTCTGAAAAGAGAAAGCTTCACCAGATACTGCCATTTGGGTTCATTTTCCACTGTCAGAGGGAAAGATAAATATTCCTACCTGATTCACAGCTGAGCTTGTTATATTTTTAGCAACCAACCCGCTCTTCTGATAGAACGAATGAAACACAAATGATTACAGGAAAATATATTTAGAATATCACCATTTCTTTTTTCAGTGAGTGGCCAAGGAGTTCCGAACACTGGACACTTTCCAGCAAAGATTCAGTTCCTGCACTCAGGAACTTGCAGCCTTCATCCATCACAGGGGATGAAATATTTATAATTTAAGATACATCTAAACAGTCAAACATGAGTTTGGGGGTTTTTAAACCTCTCTAAATAAAATTAGGTTTCTTGCAGTTTTGTTTTTTTTTTTAATTTCAGGCTGTTTGCACATCAGTGCCTCATAACAGAAGCATTTCAATTGAATTCTGAGTCCCAGCTCTTGTCCAAAGATCAAAGTGGTTTTATGTCATGCCAAGACTTGACTGTAAGTCATGAAGCTTAATGAGTAATACTAATCAAATAACGTAATCAAATTTCATGCAACTTATTTCATTGGGCTTTTTTTCATCCTGAGTTATAGAACAGTGCAAGTTGTTCATATTATTCTCTGAATAATGCAAACAAAAACGCTGGTGACTTTTGTAAGAAAATAGTTGGTGAATACTTTTCAATGTCCTGCCGCATTCAATGTGAATGATGAATGCATCTGGAGAGAGACAAACACTAGACTGTTTCTGCCCTAGGATGCTGTGTTTTGTTTCATGAGCAGTGAATGAGAACACCCACAGATCACCACGTAGATGAAAGTGCTGTTATTTTTACCTGCTTTAAAAATAACAACAATAACAACAACAGAACAATCCCATTCTATCCAGGGTGAAAATGAATCAGACTTCTGTGCTATTTTTTCCCCCTTTTCAGTTGGCAATTGAGTAGTCTGTTTTTAGAGTTGCCATGGTCAAAAGCCCGGATGCTGAAGGACAACTCCTGAGGTAACTATTATTTTTTCTCCCTCTCTTGCTCACAGAGAGTCAGCAGAATAAATCTGGATCACGCTGCCAGTGTTTTTCCTGCATATCTATGCTGCTCTGCATACCTTGCTTGCAGAAAAAGTCAAGACATTGAATGACCAAACTAGAGGAAGTTCTTGTAGATTTCCTGCCTTTGATTGTCAAATTTTATCAGTTTAAGTAGAATTGAACCTGCACATTATCAAGACAAAGACTCAGAGGATGAGCTCTACGCCATGATTTGAGAAATGAAGTGGATGAAGCAGACTGCCCTTGGGGTAAGGATTAATCTTATACCTTAGGGTTGGACAGAGAGAGTATTTCCATGTCAATATTTCCAGGGTTGCTTGCTCTCTCCACTCACCAAAGTCCGTCACACTTTAGTCTCTGTGAGCAGTACTTATGTTCAGAGAGACAGTGAAGAGGAAGAAGAGGTGAGGGTCCAAACTGCAATGAGCATGCAGCATCTCTATGGGAACTCATGCTCAGGTTCCCTCTGGACCCCTAAGCTTTGCCTTCTTCCCACTACAGCAGCTTGATGATTCTAGCTTGCACCTAGTGAATGAGCTATTTTGGTACCAAATCTGGGTTTGAATCCTCTCTGAAAAAGAAGGGAATCAAAGCCAAACTGCCAACCCATCATAGGCGGTTCAGCCGCTGTGCAGAGAGTAAATTTTTCAGGGAGAGAAACTGCTGCTGAACTCAATAGTGCTGTTAAAAGCTAAATGTGTTCATCTTGTTCCTGACAGGCTTTCCTCTGCCTGTTTACATTCACTCTTCCTCTCTCTGAACACACTGGATAGCAATTGATCCTTTCAAGCAATAAGTAGACTTCTTCATTTTCCACGCCCCAAACTGTGGGGTTAATAATTTAAAGAGGTCAGCAGTTTAGCTGCTGATAAAGAACCTGGCAGAATAGACCTGGTGGCCACTCAAATATTTATATTACAGTGATACCAGAAATTTAGATCAAGATAAGACCTCAGTACACCCAAGGCTGTATATGTGCATAGCACCTATCCCTAATGGATCACAGGGAACACACAGAGAGACTGAAGACAAAAAAAAAGCAGTTTTCAGATCGCATGGAGTTCTACCAAGCCAGACACACCCAACAGCATTACACAGCGGTAGGCAGCTCAGCACACAGCTGGGCACAGCTGGAGAAGCTGGCTGTCGGCTGCTGTAGGCAGACTGCCAGCTGCCTGCACAGCAGTGGACGAGCATGTACAACAGCTCTCCATCTATTACAGAGTAATTGCAGTCAAGGAAATTAAGACCCAGATCCTCAAAAGTATTCAGGTGTCTAGCTCCTACTATGTGACTATGTAATCTAAGAGGATGGGGCCTACACAACTTGCTCAGCATCATATGTGAAGTATGTGGGAGTCCAGACTTAACACCAGTTGCCTCAAGTTTAGAAAGTGGAGCATCCTTCTCAGACAATACTCTATAAATACACCAAAGAAAAGAAAAGGAGACAAACTGGCTCAAACCAGAGGTCCATGCAGCGCCCCATCCTCCTATCTCCATAGCAGCCAAGAGCACGTAAATGGAGAAAGGTACAGGGATAGGCAAACACATATGATTCCTCCACCTGCACTCTCCCAGCCTCTACCACTTGCTGCTCAGGGACATCAGGCAGAGGTAGCTACTCCTTATTCAGCAACCATCCACAGACTTCTCTCTGATGAACTTATTTCCCATGGAGACAAGGTAAACTTCTAGTTCCATAGCACACTCCGGCAAGGAGATCCACACCCTGCTTATTCACTGGTTGAAACAAGGTTCTGAAGAAAGACAGCAACGTATTGCAACAGCTGTGGATCTCTCCTGAGAAGATTCCATGAGATGAACTGACCAGCTGCATACTTCGCGTTGTAACTCACAGTTTTCAAACTTGAGGAGTCCTGTCAAGGCAATATAACAAACTAAAAGAGCAGAGTAGCAGAAGCAAGGGATTTCCATGGTCCCATTCACGCTTCATCCCAGCTGTGTCACTGTAAGGCTTAGGGCAAATCAGTTCGTCTCCCTATACCACTGTATTTCCACCATTAAAACAACAGGCACAACCACCTCCTCAAAGAAAAGGGAAATGATTCATTAGTTGATGTTGGCACAGAGCTTCTGAGAGGCAAAACAGTGTTACTTGCAGGGAAAGAGCCTTAATTTTGCCAAGCATGGGCTTATCTTTAAGGACACGGAGTCAGCATGGTTTCCATGTGCTCACCTGAAGCTACAAACTTATTTAAGTGATTTCTGCAGATACTTTCTAATGTATTAAATATGAGCATCTAAACAATGTAATTAAGATTTGCTTAAAAAAAGCTGTCAGGAATATGTTTTTATAAGGAAATCTCCTTACTACACAAATAAACACCAAAATATCACCTAGAGTCTCCGAGATAAATGTTACCAGAGAGTGTTTTGAAAGATTACCTGTGAACTACTCCTGCCCGGTGAAGATGTTCAACTGCCAGGATAAGCTGACGGATATATTTGCGCGCTTCATGCTCCTCAAGTCTTTTTTTCTCATAGATCTTGTGCATTAAGTTGCCACCAGGACACAGTTCCATGACAAGGTAGTAGCTGTTTTCAGTTTCCAGTATATCCAGCAGCTGAGCAATATTGGGGTGGCGGATCATTTGCTGGATCTGACCTTCCCGTCGCAGATTCTTGGTGACATAGGTGTCCCTTTTGGCTCTTTTCTTGTCGATTACTTTCACTGCCACCTAATGAGAAAACAGAGTAGAGGGGGTTGTTAGCAGTCACACCACTGAGTTACTGCTTTAACCTAGTATAAACAAACTAAAGAAAACAAACAAACAAACCCCAAAAGGATGCAATTTTCAACTGATACACTATGGTTTCAAGCACAACTGCCCAGGTCAGAGAAATAGAAGTTTTTCTCTGACCCACTGGCAATTTCATTCTTTATTCTTGTGTACAGTAACACACAAAAGCTATTGCAAGGGAACTGTTTACAAAGGAGAGGAGATGATCTTATTAACCATACCAAAACACTTTGTACATGTAATGCTGGGCATTTGTTTCATCCATTTTCCCAGAAAGTCTTCAGGCTGGTGTGTACAAGATTTAAGTGTCATTGTGGCTTTTCCTGGCTGTGGATATAAAACTTGAGATGATATGTTTCCACGACAAGTTTCTTAAACTATAGCCAAGTGTTAGTTTTGCATGATTAAACATAATAAAAACATACTAAGAAAAACAGAATGATTTTGGTACTGCTCTCTTGGCACATTTCTTTTTCCTCTTTTAAAATGTACAGGAAAGATGATCCCCTTATGACATTTAGAACCAAGAAACTCAGCAAACTCCAAGGCAAAACTTTCTTTTGCTAATGCAAGTTCGCAGTAGCACACCTGCTTACAGCTGCTCCAGCCAACTGAAGTCATAGAACAACCAACACAGTCCATAATGAGAGTATTTATTAAAACTAAGGAAACAGTCTACGACACAGCATGTGCTAGCACCTATCCAAGTCTTTTCCTTATTGCTGGTGCAGAATGCCACGTGAGAACAAAAGGATGAGACCAGCTAGTACATAGCTGGTTTTCACTCTTAAAAGTATCTGGTTCCTTTTACTGTTTTATGAATTCACTAACTAGTTGCAATAAAAGTACCTGTCTTTTTCTGCCTCAAATTTTATAGGCACTTGTTTATTTATTAAGATTTCTTATTTAGATTGGGTGCTGCAGACTTCCAGGTCATCGGCACCAGACAAAGATTAAACAGCTTGTGCCAGGCTGAACAACAAAAGGCACCATGAAATCCTCCTCCTGGGCTCCTCATTTCCTCTGAGCTTTGCAACAAAGGAAGTCCTTCACTGAACACACCAGGATCCCACAGTTTGCCCATTACTACCAAAGTGACAGCTGCTTCTTTGTCATGATGAAAGGGAGGAAAACACGACGCTTGGTATTCCTGTGTGACACTGAATTTTACATGATGCAAAAGAGTCTTGTTTGCATGGGTACAGGTCCAAGAAAACAGACAGGAAATGCCACATCTCCTTCCCCGCCACAGATGGAGAGACAAAGATGCTGCATCTGCATCTTTGCTGTCTGCCTTGATCTGGCCTTGGAAGATCTCGCGCATTATCTAATTCCTACAGTGAGAAGGAATATCAAATATGCGGAAACCCCTGGAGTTTCATTTAGCCTAGCCTTAACACCCCGACAACAGCACAAACCCAACAGGCTTCCCTCCATCTCCAGCTCATACAACATCCTTCCTCACAGGCAGCAAATTTATTACTCTCAGCAAACTCACTTTCTATTATGGTCAACTATATTGTGACAAATGCAGGCAACAGGGAAACAGACTTATTCAAAACATATTCTAGCCACCTTTCTAGCTTGAGAAAGTGTCGAGCCTCCCATCAAGAACCTGACAGCTCCCAGCCTGACTAGCCTTACCTTTATGTTTTCTGCAAGTTAAGGAAAGGTAAATTAGCAAACATTTTGGTTTTCCTTTGGAGAACAAAAGCCACAAAAAAATGGTCTGGAAATATGACAACAAAAACGGATCCACACCCTTTGACACAAACACCTTGAATCAAAGTCAGGTTTTATCAGCAGAGGCTGTGAAAAATAAAACTACAGGAACTGGGGCTTAATAGTCTGTCCTATGAGCCAGAAACCAGTATCGTTGAGCATGTTATTAGCTGGAAATGTTTCTGCTGGTAGAAGATCGTTCTGATGAAATAACCTTCATAAAGAGATAAGGCTGAGCCTCACACGTGAGACAGCTGCCTGGGTGAAGCCCAGAGCAGCATCAGGACCGTAAATGCCTGGAAACTGCATTCCTGACTAGTCACATTAAAGAAAGAACATTTAGTTGTAAGACAAAGCAACAAGTAAATCAGACCTTAATTTCACTATTTTTGAAAGCCTCAGGTGATTCACCAAGGAAACTGGTTTAAATTAGTAGGTTCTTATAGCTGATGAGATAGAACTGAGAACACAGAGGTTTGCATGGATTAGACAGTAAACCACAGAAGTTATTCTAGTGAGGACAAACAAATTCATGGGTTACAGAAATATGAGATGCCAGATTGTTTGCTGGCAGCACAACACAATCTCTGCAAAAACTAAAAAAACACAAAATTATCTTTTCCACAGCTGCAGGATACAAAACGTGGAGTATTAACAGTATGGAGCAGTAATCTGTTACCGTGTCAGTAAATCATTCCCAATTCATTGACCAAAACCCAGCACATTAGTACACATGTGCACATCACTATGCGTGTGCACATCTGCTGCCCAGGCTCGGCACAGCTGTGGAGACAGAGCCAACTATGTGCCTACTTGATGACTTTTTTACTATTACAAGGATTTAGCTTTCTGTGCCTTTTCTGTGCCCTAAAGACAAATTTTCTCTTCAATTTGGACAGATTCTTGGTCAGGCAACCTACCTACCCCAGCAGACAAGCAAAGCTGCTCTCACAATCACCCTTGACTCTGAGCTACCTTCCACTCCTCCAGGCTCTTTGCTTCGGGTTTGAGATCAACTGGCACAGCTGACAGAGCTGGCAAAGGTGGAAACAACAGGGGCGTTTTTTGGCAACAGGGAAAAGGGGAAAGAGTGAAACAATTAGGCAAGGCTATGGCAGACTTGCACCTCCATCTCCCACACTAGGCATGAAACTAGCTTTAGTGTGATATTGATTGCTCCCAGGACAGGCATGAGTGGGACCTTGCATCCTCTCCTAAATCTGTGCTGCAGCACAGGGCACAAAATATCTCACATCTCCCCACTCTCCACATCAGGGATCATTCAGGGATCAGGGTTTTTAAAAAAACCTCATTACATTCAAAGAAAATAAATTGTAGTTGACCCAAACACACAAGCAGCCTACCAGCTTTCACAGAATCACAACGTTTGAAAAGACCCACTAGATCATTGAGTCCAACCATACGGATGCTCTCTGTAATAGCTTCTAGCTTTTGTTGCTCTCTGTTCCTCTTGGGTCTTCTTCCTTACTACTCCTTTCATAGAATCATAGAATAGTTTGAGTTGGAAGGGACCTTAAAGATTATCTAGTACCAACCCCCCTGCCGTGGGCAGGGACACCTCCCACCAGCCCAGGCTGACCAAGGTCCCATCCAACCCGGCCCTGAACACCTGCAGGGATGGGGCAGCCACAGCTTCCCTGGGCCACCTGTGCCAGTGCCTCACTGCCCTCATCGTGAGGAAATTCCTGCTTAAGTCTAGCCTTAAAATACCCCTCTCCAGTTTATACGCATTGCCTCTAGTCCTATCACTACAAGCCTTTCATTTATTCTCCTATTCTCTTAACTAATGCCCCTTCTCTTGGACTGCAGTTCTTTTTGCTTGTGCTTCCTTGCAGGACCGCTTTGCTTTCTTAAATTAAATGCACCTCATGGTACAAGGGTTGTGCAAAGCGGTCAGCACTCTCAGGCAGAGCTCCTGTAGGGGCTGTTTACACTTGTTTGGGTTTCTTGGATTTTCCTGATTTACAATTTATTCTGAAGCATACAGAGAAAATCTAGGGATCAAACTCTACACTCAGTTACCTCAGGGCTGGCTTAGCTAAATATCCCCTATTTTGAGCTCACCCAGAGTTAGACCAAGGTAAGCAAAGACCAAATATGCCCCAATGCATTTAATACACACAGCCTGCTGTATGGTGTAGACGTGTGTGCATACACCTGAAAATTTCATTCATGCAGAAGGAAAGAGCATTCAGTAGAGAAAATGCTGTAGATGTTAGATAACCATAAAATAAACACATTCAAACTTTCACACCCTACTCAAGACATACCAGTTATTCAGTTTTGCTTCCCCAAGTTTCAAGTAAAAGCTCTTTGTCTCTGTGTAATACCCATCTCCTAACTTGATCTCTTGCCCAATACTGGCATAGAAATAAAAAAATAAATTATCAAGCAAGTAATTACTCTGAATATGTAGCAACAGTGGCTCTTGACATTCAACACTTTGCTTTTGGCTAAACCTTTGCTGTGTAAACAAATAACTAGCTTAGGTTATTCTGTGTTATGAGATACAAAGATGAGTAATACGCCATATTTTTGGTTCCTGAGCCCTAGAATTACAATGTTGGAATGAATTACTTTCCTGAAGTTTATGGTGTGACACATCATATGAGCAACTGCTGCTTCTCTCCATCGTTGCACTAAAATAGTTCAGGTTGGGCTAAAGCAATGCAGAAGCAGAGGTGAGGGGGAAGCACAAGCACCACTCTTCTCTAGGGCTCCTTGGAGGAGACGGTGACATTGCTTACAGAACCAAGCAGCTAAAACACCGTCAGCAAATATAGGCACGTGTCATCACCCAAACAAAGGCATGTGTTTGACACACACGGGCTGAGGATTTTTGCCAGCTAGTGTTTTAGGAGGGTTTGTGAATCTGCAAGAGAGAGGCGGGGGTGGGGTGGAGCTGACTGGCACCAGACTGCACAAAAACAGTCACAGCAAGGCCTTGAGAAAAAGCAAGAAGAGACAATTTAAAGGATTAAGCATTGCCTGGAGAAATCTAGGAGCCAGGGCACTGGTTGCTAGATCACTGCTGAGTCCAGAGAGAATGCATTTTGCATTCTCTTTGTAAACAGTCATGTCTCAACGGAAGAAATGGCAACAAAGCACAGAAGGTGCCTCACACACATCCTAATCATGCCCCAGCACAGCATCAGTATGTTCGTGCTCGAGGCACATTTCATGTTGGGTAGCTCCACAGATTGCTGTCCTGACAGCACGGTGAGCCCGCGGAGCTGGCAGTGGGTCTACTGGGCCAGGCAGGAGGAACCTCCAGGTGCTCAGTGGGCAGAAGTCAAAGTCATCTTCTCCCCTTTCCTTCTTGCCAGCTATTTGTAACCCTGACAGCGACACATGGAAAAATCACAAGTGAAGAAGTCATGCTTTTGTTAGTGAGGGAAAGATATTTGGTTTAGTATTTGATAGGTATGGTTGGACTTGATGATCCGATGGGTCTTTTCCAACCTGGTGATTCTATGATTCTATGATATTTGCTCACCTACCAGACATGCAAAGGTCTATTTAGACCATTGCCTGACTACTCAGCAGCAGCGTCATTTGATCAAGACTGCAGCTCAGTCTTACTGAGATTTGTGGATTTTTACCTTCAGACCAACCCTCCACAAACACTCCTTGGTGCTGGAACTCTCCTTTGATAACTTAGATTTTTCAGCTTCTGTTTTGCTTCAGTATGAAGCCCACGGCATGGTATGCCTGTAGTCTACTGCTGATGAGAAATCAAATGTTGGATACCAGGATAAATCTGAACACAGAAACATAATAATATTGGGGGGTGGGGGCGCAGATCCAAGCCTGCTGTACAACCTATTTTCAACTGTATACAAAACTGATGGAAGGCAATCAGCCTTCTGGTTTTTTGGCTGGTTGCACCCCACCTCCTCAAGCTGTGAAAAGCTTTACACAAGCCATGGTTTTACCTTAAAATGATTTATCCCTCTACCTATTTTTGCCCGGTGAATCTCAAGCTTCAACCAGTTAACACATCATAATCCCACCTGAATAAAAAACAAGTAACAACCATATGACCGGCAGTGACTTCAGTCACATAGTATATTAGCACTCAGGGAACCCAGCTCTGAGTTCAGCCTCAGGTTTCTTGCTTGCCAGATTCGATGTCTTTGCACAGACTGTTTCTTGGCACAGAGATGCACCTCAGTGGCAGCGAGCCTTCCTGTTTGCCGGGAAATGGGTTTTCTCAATGGCCTGTTTGCTGAGTCAAAGTCAAGAGGTCTTGAACAATATTCATGTCAGATGCTTGCAATAACAACTAGAAGAACAGTTTCATAGTCGGGGCCCCAGCTTGGCAAATAATGTTATAACATGTTTAACTTCACAAAGAACAGAAGATGGCATATGACCTTGCAAAATCAGGGTATGACATTTTAAGGACTTCTGAAGAGTTCCCCCTTACCCAACCACTTGAATTGCTTCCTTCTGCAAATTCTCTTCTAACTTTAAATAAGAGGAAGGCAATTCTTGCAATCCTCTGCCAAAGGGAGCTGAATTGAGAGGAAACTGGTTTGAATAAGAATCCAGCAAGCACTGTGGGATTTGGCCAGGAGACCAACATAGCACAAGAGAAGCAACTTCAGCTATTGGAGGGACACCCCCCCTACTCTGTTTATTCTTCTTATTTTTTTCTTCCTCTGTTTTTTTTCCAGAGTCTACTTCTGGAAGACTTGCTGGAGACGACGCCAAGCCAGGCAGGAGCCCCAACTCTCAGTACCATCCTGGGCCACAGGCAATGCACCCTGACCATTCAGATGAAGTTCAGAGCCACAGTCTATAGGCTGCAGCTGGAGGGACAGTCAGTGGGAAGGCCTGAGACTTGGACTTTTGCACCTAAATTCACAAACCTTTACTGACTAGCTTAAGCTTAGCCAGGAGAATGAGATGAAAAGCTAGACCACATCGATATTTTACAGCCATCAGCAGTCCAGGCCCATCTCCAGCTTTTTTTTATTTTTACTTTTTTTTAAGTGCCCAAGAATGTTCATGCAATGAATAATTTTCTTTTCTTCCTTCCTTTCAGCGATAGCTGTCTGGCATCACTTGTAGCTTGCTTTGTATTTACCACTGTTCTCACCACAAAAATCTGAGCTTAGTTTTCCAAACCAGCTGGTGATTTTGGGTGGCCAATTCAAATCATATTAAACAGATCTAACTTTGAAGCCTGCACAATTGTCAATGCAGTCCTGAAAGCAATCCCTTCAAGGGTGTCTCAATTAGGCCAACCAACCAGCCAGGCATATAACAAGTTGCTTTTCGCAACTGAACCCAAGGACTTGAAAATGCCAGTTTCATTCACTGGGTGGTGTTTATTCTTCCTTTAGTTGTTACCACTTAGCAAATTTTATAGTGCATCAAAGGAGTAGGGTTTTTCAATACAGCAAGTTCCAATATCTTAAGAAATAAAGCATAAAGGAAAAGGATCACCCAAGCAAATACAAACCAGAAATCAATAAACTGTACACCTTCAGTAAGGACTACACTTGTTCCCACCAGAACAGAGAGAAATCACCACTCTTCTGTCAGACATGGATTGTTCAAAACACCATCACAGAGACACAAATTTAACTTTCACCATGGGACTGAACAAAATGAAACTGTAAGAGAGGTAACATGCTTGTTGTTAGGCATTTGCCAAGTTACCTTGCAGCTCATATCACCCAATTCAGAGTCAGTCGGAAAAAAAGACTCCCAGCATGGCATTTTGGGTGCCACTCCCTTCCGCTATATTGTCTCTGACAATTTTTGTTTCTGTACTTTGCAGGACAGCTGAATATGTAGCTTTTCTTTTGTATTGGTTCTGATATTAGTAAAATCAACAATCAAAAAAGGCATAGAGAAGTCGATTCTGTTAAAGTATTCACTTTTCTTCTGAGGCTCTGATGGCGTAAGCCAGTTTGGGGCTTAGCTGAGATAAAACCAACTGCTGTAGAGACGAGTACAGATATATGTCTCAGCAGGCAGAAGGCCACTCTCTCCATCAGCAGACTAGACACAGTCAGGAAAGCTGGAAATCAGCCCCTGAAGAAATATAAACTCTTCCAAATAAGAAAGTAGCTCCAAATATGCTTATTCTTATACTTCAGTGTCAAGGTAGTTTGAAAGGAAAGAATCAAATTGTCAGGGGATAAAAAGAACATCTTACCATTACCTACAACCCAAAGACAACAGTATCTAGTAACACAGAAAAGAATTCAGGAGTACTTTAGATAAGCGAGTGAATGTAAGCCCTCTTGATGCCACAGCCAAGTTAAACGTAATCCCTAAAAGCATAAGCAGGATGTATTTGTTAAAGCAAGAAAGGTATTAATTACACCTGTCCAAGGCACTGGGGACTATTATTAAATTACTGTATCCAGTTCTGGTGCCAGTGATTAAAAAATTATGTCAAATATTTGGAAATGGTTCTGAAAAGAACTTTGGGAACGACCTGAGGTCCAAGAACTCTGTCATGGTAACTGACTGAAGCTAAAAATATTCAAGTAGGAGAATGTTAGGCATTGACTTGATGATTTTCTGCAAGTACCTACATGAGGCAAAGATTTCTGATAGCAGAATGTTCTTTAATCTAATAAAATAAAGTTCCCAAAAAGTAAACTGGGCAAACTCAGGCTATAAACATGATCCAAGATTTTATCTTATCTTACAGACGTGAATGCAGATCTTGAATTTCCCTCCCCTTCATCCTTTAAAAGTATGCAATGGCTCAACATAACAGTGATACAGATGCTTCTGATGAGAATACTGGGGCTTGGATGATTGCTGCGATCCCTTTGGGCTCCAGTGCCTGTACATATGCAAAGAGTCTCTGGTCCCTACAGAGAGCGATGAGGGACGAGGCATGACACAGGAGGATGGGGACTGACCTAGGCAAGCTGCTCTGGGAGCTGTCGGCAGTCACATCAAGGGATGTAAATTTTGCAGGCTCTTTCTGACATTCTTGCTGGAGCTCCCCAACACAGAAGACATGAGGTGTCATGAGGAGTCATGCAAATATTGATGCTGCTGCAGACAGCCCAACTCGCCTACGGCTCTGCTGTCAACTGTATCAGCACAGTTAGATTAGTGTTTCCATGGGGAGATAGAGTTTTCACGTGTCAAGACACTGGTGTTTTTAAGGACATACTATGGAGTTGCTCCGACTATACTAAGAGCAAGGGCAGACCACAAGAAGGTTTCATGACCGTCAACATTGCAAGGCTGTGTGCACGGACTCCTCGGGGCTTCCTCACGCTCTACTTTAGCACTCATGGTAGAGCATTCCCCACACTTCTGCAGCTCTTCCTTCCCCTTCCCAATTATTTCAGTCAGGAAAGAAGGAAATAAAGGGGAGGTAATTGCTAATCTAGCACACAACTAATGCCCTGTCTGTCATGGTCCATTTCCATAGAGTGGATCAGCTTCACTGAAGGAGAGCCGTTCTCAGCCATATTTCTCTTCAACATGTTTTTTACTTCATATTTTATTTAAGAGTAATTTCTTAACACATTTCATTGGCAACTATTGTCATCTGGACATACTTCTGCTCTGCTGTTTCCATAAAGCTGGCTGCCCCTTTCCTACTCATCTGCTTCACTCCCTTTTCAAATAGCTAAAAGAAAGATACATTCTTATCTGCTAGTGTCTCTGCCACCTGAAATGGCAAGACCTTTAGAACAGAGTGACCAGCAGGAGATGGTTTTGAGGAAAGTGAGGTGCCATAACACTGCCCCTGTCCAGCCACTCTGAACAGAAATCCCCATGAATAATTTTCCCTCGGTACTGTGTCCAAAACAGGAGGATTTGTACCACATGCAGGTGCCAGAGGGTTGGAGTCCATCCCCGGAGCCTCAGGAGGAGGAACCTGAGCAGCTACAGTACAGTCCCAGCTACGGGAAGGAATGCAGAGGCTGTCTTGAGCCTGTCATGGAAGGGATCTGTCTCACCTTTGGTAGAAAGAAGTCAATTCCAGAGACCATTCAGTGCTCTCTTGGTCATCTAATTAATGGAGCAGCCCTGAGGGAGAGGAGCGTATTTTTACCTCCCTAGCTTCTAAAGATATCTACACAAGTCAAGAGATATTATGCAGAGACCGATGGAAGTAGTGGCGGCAGAAAGCCAGATGCAGAGATATGAGAGGATGCAGTAAAGAGGTTCCAAAAGAAATCCTTAAAAGCTTGTCAAGGCCAGCCTCTGCACTGGAGAAATCTCCTGCAAGGAGAAAGCATGTCTCTGAATGCCTGGGACGGCTGGGTTTGCCTTGCCAGTGACACGTACAATATTCATCAAGTATCACTTTCCAAATATCAGCTGTTTTTCAGAAAAGGGCTTTTTGACCTGTTTATAGGGTAAGGCTGACATGCTGAAACACTATGTGATGAGCTCAAGGTATGATCAGCTCACGGGACAAGTATTTTTCAGGGCTTGCCACACAACCACCTGGGGACCACTGATGTATAGTTGCTGCAGTAGATGGAAAACCTGTTCAGACTAACAAGGTCCTTACTTCACATGGACAGAAGCTGATGGCTACTCACAACCCCTCACAGAGGAGGTCAGCTGGAAAACAAGAGGTCCTCTCCACCCAGATATGTCCCTAACAAGCTGTCAGGACGAGAAGCAGCCACCAGACCTGAAGCATGGCAAGGCACAGTTGCTGCAAGTGAACAGAATCCCATCCAGCTGTTTCTGATAAACCATAACTTGCCTTCCTAATGCTGAAAACTTCTGTCACAGTTGAGATGGATGGAGATCTCAGGTTACATATGGGGAAACAAAAGCAGAGGAGCAATACCAAAGGACATTCCTCCAACACCGATCCCTACGGGAGAAACCTGGTGGCTCATGCCGCTTCCTATTTTCCTGATCACGAACTTGTAATGTGTTTCACATTAGATAGTCCCTATTTCACATTTTAGTGATCAAATGTATAACCGGATTTACAGAAAATGAAGTGTCCCTGATTTAAAGCACTTTAATGCCAATCTAGCTTTAAAAAACTAAAAAAAAAAAAACCAAAACAAAAAAACAAATCAAAAAAACCCCCAGACAAACCAAGAGCCACTGCTTTTGAGGACCAGGTAATACCCTCCTTTGTAGTGATTTAAAACATAGCAGATAAAACATTTACAACTGTTGGGAGCCAAGAAAAAGCCAAGAAAAATGTGTCTCCAATAAACTTACCTATATAAATGATATGTTCTCTTGCTTAGCTCTGTCGACATTATTCACAGAAAACAAATTTATTCTCTGAAAAAAAACGTTTCCATGACAATCTTCCAAACAGGCAGAGAGCAAAGGAACTTTATTATATATAACTTAGCTTTTTTTAGTTCTCTCTGTTGCAGTGATTTTTCTCAATAGTGCCAGTAGCATTAATCTTGCACTGCAAATGAGAAGAGCCCTACTGGCCCTAGCATTAAAGGCGCTAGACCCAGAGCTCACTAGTGCAATACCAGAGCAAAGCACTGACAGAAAAGGAGATTTTGGTCAGGGCAGCACCAACTTTATGTTAATTTTTTGCAGGTGGTCTCTCTGAGGGACTATGGTGACTCCTCCCAGACTCTTGCCATGAGGATAAGCACCAATCCTAAACACAGATCAAGACAAAAGTTTTGCAGTCATTTAACCGTGTCAGCTCAGAAAGTGGTACCTCCGTTCTACCATGAGCCTTAGAATCATGCTTGTGATAGTGGCAACTCTCTTACTCCAGTAAAGCTTACTGGAAAAAAACTGTTCTCTTCATCAGGATAACCTCCATCAGCCCACCAAAAACACTGGCACCACTAAGTTCATACCCTCAAGTTGATCAGCCACCAGACAACCCATCAGGGAAGCAGAGCACAAGTTTTACAGAGCTGCAGAATAGTGAGGTTTGGGATTTTTGCTCTTCAGGTTATCAGAAAATAACAGCTAAAACTATCTGAAGCTAAAGTAATATAAAGATAGGGTATACCGCAAGCAGGAGAGTACTCAGGATGGTCTAAATCTAGGCATTTTTACTCAGTTCAGATGTATCCCATGCTGCTGGATGAGCACCAACACTGCAATCCACCTAATTCTTCTTCTGGCTGGTATCTACACAGCCATTGGCTTTTGATCATTTTTAGATGCTTCTCCATAACCTTGAAGAGTAGTGTAGTCAGCACATAAACTCTCAGCTCATTTTTATACTGTTGTTCATACAACACAACAGCGTGGGTTTTAGGCAGACTATTACAATTCAGTTGCCAGAAGGTTTGTCATAGCATCTCATGACTGCTTTCCTTCTGGGGTTATATCCTTGTGAAGAGTAAGTGCTGTTCATTAATAACCTTCATTTTCCCAACTGCAGGCAAAGAAAAAGCTCTTGAGGGCAGAGGGGCAAAACTGCCTAATGTGTAACATCCGCTGAAATGCATGGACCTGTGGTAGCGTTCTCCAGCTTGTTGGAGTAAAAGGAGATAGAGCAAACTGCAAGATGTAGAAAGCAAGACGTGTTTTAATTACCAAGACATTTATAGGTAACACCTGCCTGCAAAAAAACCAGGCATACAGCTTTACATGTCATTAAATATGTTAAAAACACAAACTTGCAAGAACAAATACAAGGATCCAGATGTGAGTATCTCATAAGAACTACACCTGGTGTCAATTCAACCTAAACACTCCGTGTCCCTCAATCCTGCATATGCCACTAAAATTATAACAGTCTACATGAAAAGTAGCACATTGCTGACACATACTGTTAGTGACATTCTTTAAAGTGCTGAATGCAAACTTGAAAGCAGATTATCTCAAGAGGATAAGCAACTGCCACATGTGCATCAATTCAGCTCATTGCAGACCGACTTGCAAGCTACAGCTGAAAAATGTTAAAGTAATCTTGCTGGAAGACAGACTGCACTAAATGAACAGGCTCTCTCGCCTATTAAAGCCTATTCCCACTTACTCCAAGTGTGCAACCTAGACAAGGGTTAGAGGGAAGTGCCTGATGAAACTAGCTGTTCTCCAGATGAACAAACTATTTGTGGGTGAAGCAAACTGAACGGGTAGCACATCAGCAGTTTGGCTATATTATTCCTTATGCTCAAATTCTTGCATGCTCCATAACACGTACCGGGGAACATGATGCTGACACAGCATCCTATCTTCTGGTTCTGTTTCCAGCCAATTCCTCGCTGACACCATTGCAACCATGACACCATCCTTCAAATAAGTTTCTGAAGTATCAGATGTTAACAAAAGCGTATGTTTAGTAGCTTCAATACACATCACGCATCTGCAAACCCATAAACCTCTGTGAAAAGAATAGTGTCAAAGCTGTGAGAGAAAACACTTAGAAGCAAGGAAATGTCAAAATTCAGGCTGCAGAAACACTCTCATTTTATTCCCTCATGGCATATCATACAGGTGCAACAGTTGGCAGCTGTTAATAAAAGTGAACAGCAACCTGAAAGAAAGCCACTACGCAGATTTTCATTAAGCACTTTTCAAAACAAGCTTCGAGATAAAATCTAAGAATATGTAGACAAATAGGTAAGAAGGGAACTATCAATTAAATAGAGTGAGGAGACAAACGCAAAGGAAACTGATATATAAGTACCACTGGAGGAAGAACATAAAAAAACCAAATTCAATTTCAAATTTAAATCCTGCACCTTTACCCTCAGAGCCACTGAAAGCAATAAATACATTCCAACATTCACAGTTTTACCTGCAACCTCCCAACATTTTGGGGAGTAAAAAAAAGGAAAAGTTTGAATTGAAAGAACAGTGACCACCTAAGAAACTCAGCCTTTGTTTGCAATGAAGTAACCTCCCAGACCATCTGGTTGACAAGACGGCTTGAAAATGAACCCACACATACTCCAAAACCCCAAAACTCGGAAATCAGATGGTTGCTAGAAGATAGATATTGTGCAAAACAAGTCACTCCGGCCTTTGCTTCAGGTAATGGCTCCTGATGGGTTGAGACGAGAGCTGTCTCATCCATCCTACTGGAGAAGGGGATGGAGGGATCTTGTGAGAGGGGGACGTGCAATGGGAAAGGTGAGATACAGGGCCAGGGGCCAGTACTGCCCCACACAGACTTCTCTATACTCTCACTTACCTCAACACTGCTTAAACTGACAGCCTGTGCTTTGTCACAGGAAGCATTTTTAGAGGCTCAGCTGATGTTCAGCAGTCACATAATCTGAGTGCCGCTCCACCTCACACGGAGTCCTTGGCAGTGGCTCCATCTCAGTTGCTCCACACCTACCAAAATGACTGGGTAGGTGCTCGTTGTGCTTATCAAAAAGTGCTTCAGAAGGTGAAGGCAGGGCACAAAGTTTGCACGGAAACACGCCTGCTATGCCAGTGTATAATTTTGCATAATGCATGCGGCACAGCGTGCCACTCATACGCAACAGCTAGGCAGGCACCCTCTGGAAACACCTCTCCCATCCAGGGAGGGCCTGCTGGGGCAAATAAGGCATTTCCAGCTCTCTGTAGGGAGGCTGCTTTGCCCACCCGCCCACCCTAGCACCTCCAGGGTGCCCAAATACACCTTTTTAATTGTTTTTTTTATTTACCTCTTTAATACTGAAACGCATTCTGAACACAAATTCTCCTGCCGAAAGGCCACTTTTAGTATTAATTGCTTTGCCTTCATTGAAGAAACTGGTAAACTGTATTTTTAGCCACTGCTTCCCACTGTTGCAGAAAGCCACTTGACTAGCTGTGACTAAAAATGTACCTTCTCTGAGCTCAACAATAGCACTAAAGAAAAAGATAAACAGAATTTTTGGTGGATGAGAAATCAAGTTATTCAATTTGCCTCGATGACTCTTTTTGTAGTGCAGATTACACTTAAAAGTACTTATATGTCATCTCAGTTCAAGTTTGTTTGTGAGAATTCTGGCTCAATATAATGTCAATAACATTGCTACTCCACAATGCTATATGCAGTTATCTGGACATTTCATAGGGGTCCACAGCAGATAACACAATCTATTTGGTCTGCTAATAGAACCTTATGCCACTGCACTGATGGCAACAATCTCAGCTGTCTAAAAATGAAAAAATCCATTATCTTGCACTACCTGCTTTTGCCCAATTCCCATGGCGCAGCAACTGACCCTTCTGAGCCCCAAGCAGAGGGTTTGAAACAATCCAAGAATATATTGTGCACAGGCTCCCAAAGTTAGCTGAATACAGCTAACTCAGCGGGGTTTCAGAACCACAATTTAAAGCTAAATTGCCTTGCTCTTCATAGAGGAACTATGTTTCCTTAGGATTTAGCAATAAAGACTGCCTGAGCTGATCTGACAAATCAGCCTTTTACCCCAAAATGTCAGATTATAGGCTGCAATACTTTATTCAAAAGCAATGGAAAGAATAATCTGTTCGACATTCTCCAGCACTCAGCTAAAATACACTTAATTGCATCAGGCTCTCCCAAGCATTTTTCAAGCCCAGAAAATAACAACGTGCCTGACATTATAGCAACATAAACCGCAAGGAGTACTGTAACAGGGCTTGATTTGAAGTCAAATGCTAAAGACATTCATCGGGAAGGTTTAAAAATCTCACCTTAGCTCACCCTCTCATGCTTAGGTGCTTGTAGGAACTGCTGATTCCCCTCCCACACAGCTCACTCAAAACACATCGTCCATCAAACTGCCCTCAAAGCAGCCAGTCAAATAACTAGTGTTTGGCCCACGGCATAGAACATCCCATGCTCTCTTGAAGACCTCTAGCTTCTAGCAATTTCAGGGTGAGGTAATGGCAGATTTTTGGCATTTGCTCCGCATTGCCTTGATTCTGTACAATGCATTGTGTCAGTGCGATGGATCCAAGCCTAGCTGGGGACTCATTAATCCAGAGATTTCATTTCTAAACACACAATTTTCCGAAACAATAATGTGCATTAACCCCTACAGAGTTGCTAAAGTCTGCTGCAAATCAAAACCTCTTTGGGCCCCCCCTTGCTGAAGTTAGATATTTCAGTGACCATAAGGGTCCAGGCTCTGCCAAAACAGCTACCAGACATTAGTAGTAAAACCCCTACTTTACACTATCACAGCAGTTTTATTGAAATTTAGGTATTGCCAGCTTTACAAGACAAAAATCAGATGCCAATTTATTTATTTAGGTTTTTTTTCCTTTCAAAATACATGCAGGCACTAATCCTGGAATAATAAACTCGTAAAACATCAGCTTAGAAAAATGCAGCAATTACACCGATCCAGCGAGCTGTCCATGGGAGATGGCTTTGTTTCCACATTTTGCTTTGCTGAACTCCACTTGTGAGCGTATTAAGCATGCGCTCCTGCAGATTAACTTTTCATCTGCAAGTGAATGAACTGGAAGACTATACACAGCCAATGTTTGGCTCACTCCGTGGAAGGAGGGACAGCATCAGGCCCTTATAGAGCAATCCTGTCTTCTAGCCTCTGGAGGAGCAGGGTGTCATTGTTGAATTTTCCACAGAGACAGGTTTAGGGATGGAAGTGGGTACGGAGAGATGACAAAGGTAACTGTCACATAGAGGACTCATGTAAGAACTCAGACAGTTGTTAGCACCAGCTTAACTTTGGCCACCTGACCCCTGGAGGAGGTCTGTGCTGAGTGTCTTTGTCACCTGGGCTCAGACGCTGGCACTGTCATACATAACTGTCCTAGAATGTAAGCTATATTTATAGCTTAGTCAATGGATCTGGCTCTTCACATATTAGGATGCTCTTGTGGAACAACTCTGCCACGGAAGCAAACCATTTCTTATCTACAATGTCCTTTTACCACAGAACCTCCTCCTGCTGGCCACGCTAACACCATCTCACCATCTCATGCTTTTACTCCTGATCCCACTCCCACTCTTGCCAACCTCCTCTCCAACATAGCCTTGCACTCCGAAAGAATAGAGTTCAGGTAAGCAGATGTTTTTCTTTCCCTCATATCACAGGCAGAGCTCAGTCACCCGTGGTGGGCTCCATGTAGGCAGAGCTGCCGGCAGCTATGAGGTAGAGCCAGTTTGGGCATGTTTCAGCTGCCTTTGGCTGAAGGCCACACACAAGCTCAGCAGAGGAGTATGCCCAGAAGAGCCGAGTGTCCATCAGCACCTCTGTTCGAGGTGAAATTCTCACATGGGGTCACACGTGGGATGGAAGCATTCAGTCCTCCAGGTAGAGGGGGGAACCTTGCTGAGATAGGGCCTCACCTGAAGCAAATCATTAATTACTCCTAGCTCCTATCCATTAACTCAAACAGCATATTCATAAATACCTGGAATTAAATAGGTGGATTTTCTGCAAAGATGGACCTTTGATTAGTCAGTCTGAAACTATGCAACCTATCCTTCACCCTCTGAAGCTGAGAGCAATCAACCCTTTGATCCCACGGTACATGATCAGGTCAGACGGAGCTCAGAGATCATAATTCCTTTGCACAAAGATGGACACAGCAGCTCAGCAGGAAGGAAGTGTGATTCCTCTAGAGTTTCTGCTTGTCGTTTTGCCACAGTGTGTGTTATTCAAGACAGTGAGGGGAAAAAAAAAAAGGCAGCAGGCCTGTGAGTTGAGACAGAGGGGCGTGTGATGGGTCTTTTTATTTTTTCCCCCTCTTAACAGACTGAGATAAATCTAGCAATCCAAAAACGTGGAGGTGGGAAGGACGTGTGTGTGCATGTGTCTTTTATCAACCAGAGGATCATTGGATGCATCTGTTACCAAGGAGAAGCACACGCTTGGTAACAGAAGAGAGCAGATTTTTTTTTTTTGCATTCCTATATGATAATAATCACTAACTGTATCATTTTTCTCATGATGAAATTCAGAGCCCTACATTATATTTCATTGCATGACAAATTTACAGGAATGAAAAACGAAAAATATCCAAGAGTGCAGGAATGCAAGCTACTAAGATGCAACTGTAACAGCAATGCATTTACAGTGCTGCTAGAGCTGGAGGAAATTACACTGTACGTAGCTCCACTGGTCCAAGGAGCTTTCCGTAATGATAAGGTGTCCAGTTTTGGGAAGCCCTGTGCTAAGGATCTGTTAAAAGAGAGGCAGAAGTCAGATACCTCAAACAAAAGCAGCCCAACTCTTCATCGCAGGGCTCTAGCGGGCTTGTCCTTGCTCTGTTTGCCACCCAGCCAAGCCCCTGCTGCTCTTTGTAATGTTACAGCATAGCCTGATTGATGGGTAAAAGCCTCCTCTGGAGGGTTCTGGGTAACAAACAAAAAGCAGAGATCCTCTGTGGACTTCTCTTCCCAGCATCCTCGGGAAAAAAACATCTGGGGTGCATCTCGCATCTTTTGCCGCGCAGTGATACCAAGAACTTCTAATCTCTGAACTGCAACCCCTCATAGAGACACAGGGAGCACCTCCCATCGCCCTGATGAGTACGAAGTACACAACTACACACTACGTGTTGCAACTAGACTGCACACAGGGACTGGTCCTCAGTAATACAAGTCTCAGTGATACAAGAAGCACTTACTATTACAAAAAGTGGAATATTTTTGATTTAAGCGAATGCAGTCAAGTTTCAGTGAAGTAATTTTTTGAAAGTTAGACAGAATGTCCCTCTGATAGCATGTTTTCTTTTACATGGTGTTTTTCCAGACTCTGTTCATTCTTTGGGGATGATAACACCCTGTGCGCAGCGTGATCTGTGCTGAGCAGCTGGGGCTGCTGCATCCCCTCTGTTTGCAGCCTTTCCCATCCCGGTGCAGGGTCGGGCAGGGCTGCAGGCGGTTCCAAAGCAGCGAGGGATCTGACTGATGCGAAGTTCATAACGACATTAAAAATCAGCCCTTGGAAAGTAATGGATTGCGCATAAAACTTCAGAGAGAATTGATCCCTGCGCATGTGAGTGGGAAATCCATCCTGTCCCACCTCTTGTCTGGATGGAGATCGCTCCCTCGTGTTGCCCAGCCTGGATAAAGGATGTTTGCTGTCTAAAACTCCAGACCGAGTCTTAAGAGAGTTTATCTGCCGGCATTTTTGGTATCATCAGCATTGAAACCACATTTCTACGCACACACACACACACACGCGCACACACACACCCCCCAAACCCCACTGGTCCGTGGACCCGAAGCATTTCAAGAGGAAAGCCGAGTCACGGGCGCTCAAAGCTCAGCAGCAGGCGAGGGGCAACCGCGGTTTCGGGGAGGACCCGCACCCCGTCCCCGGTACCTTCTCTCCGGTGAGCACGTGCAGCCCCTCGCGGACCTTGGCGAAGGAGCCCTCGCCCAGCTTCCTGCCGATGAGGTAGTTGCCGACCCTCTTGGTGTGCTGGAAGTCCCGCAGCCGCTCCCGCGGCGCCGCCGCGCTCAGCCAGGCGGCCAGCAGGCTGCTCTCCGCGCCCGCCGCCCGCCGCCCCTCCCCGCCGACCGGCACCGCCGGCTCCCCCGGCAGCCCGTCGCCCGCCGCCGCCGGCATTCGGCACCGCCGCCGGCCCTCGCCCCGCTCCCGGACCTGCCCCTGCTCCGGCACCCGGAGCTGCCCCCGGAGGAGCTGCCGCCCCTGCTACTCCTGCTCGCCGCTTCTGAGCTGCTGCCCCCGACGCCCCTAGAGCTGCCCCTGCTCCTGCTGGTCTTGATGCTTTTGGAGCTGCTGCCCCTGCAGCTGCCCCTGGAGCTGCTGGTCTTGATGCTTTTGGAGCTGCTGCCCCTGCAGCTGCCCCTGGAGCTGCCCCTGAAGCTGCTGCTTTTGATGCTTCTGGAGCTACTGCCCCTGCTCCTGCTGGTCTTGGTGCTTTTGGAGCTGCTGCCCCTGGAGCTGCCCCTGGAGCTGCTGCTCTTGATGCTTCTGGAGGTACTGCCCCTGCTCCTGCTAGCTGCCCGTGATGCTCTTGGAGCTGCCCCTGACGCCCCTAGAGCTGCCCCTGACGCCTCTAGAGCTGCCCCTGGTCCTGCTAGCTGCCCCTGGAGCTACTGCTCTTGATGCTTCTGGAGGTACTGCCCCTGCTCCTGCTAGCTGCCCGTGATGCCCTTGGAGCTGCTCCTGCCCTGAAGTTCCTGCCCCTAGAGCTGCTGCTGCCCCTGGAGCTGCTGCTCGTGATGCTCCTGGAGCTGCCCCTGATGCTCCCGGAGCTGCCCCTGATGCTCCTGCCCCTGCCCCTGCCGCTAGCTCCCCCTGCTGCCCCTGGAGCTGCTGCTGCCCCTGAAGCTCCTGCCCCTGGAGCTGCTGCTGCCCCTGGAGCTGCTGCTGCCCCTGGAGCTGCTGCTGCCCCTGCTGCCCCTGGAGCTGCTGCTGCCCCTGCTGCCCCTGGAGCTGCTGCTGCCCCTGGAGCTGCTGCTGCTGCCCCTGCTGCCCCTGCTGTTGAGAGCTGCTCTTGGAGCCGCTCCTGCTCCTCCCGCTGCCTCTAACGCTGCGGCTGCTCTTGCCCCTGGGGCTGCTTCTGCCCCTCCTGCTCCTCCCGCTGCTCCTCCAGCCGCGGGCTCTGCTGCTGCCCGGGCTCAGCCGGTGCCGGCGGGGCGGGGCGGTCCCCGGGCGGTCCCCGGGGGCTGTCGGGGCCCGGGCTGGGGCGCGGAGTCCCGTCCCCGCCGCCCCTCTGCTCGGCTCGGGCGCCTCCCCGCGCCGGGAGGAGGGGAGGGAACGGGCTCGCTGGGTTTGAATGGGCGGTAATTCAATCCGCTCGCACGCGGCGGGAGCAGACGCGATCCGAACCCGGGCGGCCCCTCCTTTTCCTCCCCTCCTCCCGGCATCCCAGCCCGGGGGGAGCCGAGCATCCCTCCCCGGGAGCTGCGTGAGGCGGCTCCGTCGTGTCTCCGCCCGGGGCCGCCTTTTGTGCCCCTTTCCCCCCCGCCCGTGTCAGGGAAACGTGCTGCTGCCACGCGATGGTGACCGCCCCCCGCCCCCCGCATCCCCCTCTTCTCCGTCTCCCGCCTCCCTGCTTCCCTCTCCCGGCTTCCCTTCTCCCGTTCTGCAGCGAGGGGTCCCCTGGCCGAGCGCAGCGCCCCAAAATCTTCGTATTTCTCCCAGCCGCAGGCAGCGCCCGGGGGACAGACCTTTCCCTTCCCGATCCCCCGCACCCCGTGCAGAGGGAGAGGAAACCGGGTCTCTTGCTCACCCAGCAGTTAATTCATAGAATCATAGAATAACTGAATTGGAAGAGACCCACTGGATCATCGAGTCCAACCATTCCTAGCAAACACTAAACCATGACCCTCAGTACCTCGTCCACCCGTGCCTTAAACACCTCCAGGGAAGGTGAATCAACCACCTCACTGGGCAGCCTGTGCCAGTGCCCAGTGACCCTTTCTGTGAAAAAATCATCACAATTCATCACGACACGGAGGATTCTTAACTTAAACCGCTATTTTTTTTTCATGGTATTAGCAAGAAAGCAGTCAAGGACTCCCATTTATCCTTTATCTACGCCTGCAAGTTTTGCAGCACGTAGTCGCATTAGTTCCTAACAGTTGGGAAGGAAGGAATCACGCGCGTGCTGGCAGATCCAAGCCATGTCAGCAAAACCTCCCAGAAAGATGCGGTTGTACCTGATGGAAACTGGCTTAGAGCTTTGCTGCAATCACGCTCCCCCCCATGTGAAGCTGTTTTTCCCACTAGAGGGCTGGCTCGCACGGCTTTCCCCGCACACGCTGCCACCTCTTTGTAAGCTCTACTTCTACTACTTAAAAATGTCAAACCGATTTTACGCCACCCTGCTGTTCACTAAGCCTTCGCTTCTGTCTCAACTCCACCTCTGTCGCTTTGCTGAGAGAACTAGAGTTCTCTGGTCTTTTTCCACTGGGATGGTCTAACCGTGTCCCTGATGGGAATATGGGCTGGTGCAAGTGCTGATGAGCCACGTGCCCCTTCCATACCACCTTTCCTTGACATCACTGCTCAGTAGAACTTCCTAATTTAAGCCGGAGCTGAGTAACACCGTGCTTTTACCAACTGTAATGGATTTGGAGCCTCCCCTGCGTCAGTCAAGGCTTCCCAAGCAGCTGATAATCAGATTAAAAGATACCCAGGTCTGGCTGTAGGCAAAAGGTGGGAGGCTGGTGGCAAGAAGCTGTGGGCTGCCTGCATCACAAGAGGTGTTGCTGCTGGCTCCCAGTGGCCCCACAGCTGGGGCTGGGGCTGGCCAGGGTGCAGCTGGGGTGGGAGCCCTCTCCACGGGCCCTCTTGGCTGGAGTCACACTGGTCTCCTCCCGTATTTAGGAGCAGTCCCTACCCAGGCACCTCCTCTTTCCTTACAGGGGTAAGAAAGCATCTAGTCTGCTAGGAAGATGGAGGGACCAGGCGCCCCTGCTGCGGGGAGGCGGTGGCTGGTGGCTGTGTGGGCTGAAGGGCCTTACTGCAAGGTAGACTACTGGGAAAGAGAACCAGGAAAGCAGACTCACGCTATGAATTTTGGGAGCTTGGCTGGCTACCTCCCATCACCCGACTTTAACTCCCTGAAACTTCTACTGACCCCTCCAAAATGTATTCCCTGTGGCTAAATATGGAGCAGTTCCATTGTTGAGAACCCTGGAACTGGCTCTGCATCACTAAACTCAATGAAATATTTGTTTTCAGATGAAATTTCAAACAAACAGAAATCCAGTGCTGTCCCAGTAGGCAGAAATGGGAGAAGAGAAAGCTCCAACTCCAATAAATAATGTTTTAGCTTTAAAATATACAGTCCTCCCATGCTCTGGATACAGATTCACAGAATCACTAGGTTGGAAAAGACCCACTGGATCATTGAGCCCAACCATTCCTATCAAACACTAAACCATGACCCTCAGCACCTCATCCACCTGTCCTTTAAACACCTCCAGGGAAGGTGAATCAACCACCTCCCTGGGCAGCCTCTGCCAGTGCCCAGTGACACTTTCTGTGAAAATTTTTTTCCTGATGTCAAACCTGAACCTCCCCTGGTGGAGCTTGAGGCCATTCCCTCTTGTCTTGTCAGGCCATTCCTTCTTGTCCTGTCAGTGCATTTAGAAATATTACAGTACACAATCACCTGAAACAGAAGTTTGCACGTTCTCTGACCTACCAGTATCCTGGGAGCAGTTCAGTCCCCTGTGGGAGGGTATGGGGACAGTGGACCATGACACAGTGCCTGGATTTACGGCTTCTGTGCTGAAGCTGTGCTCCTGGTAGCTGGGGTGCACTTTGACATGATGAGTCCTCAACAGGAACACTGGTCTTGCCCCTGCTGTACCCCCCAGAGTAAAGCTATGGGAGCATGTTTGTGCTGCTCTGCTACAAACAGGGTTAGCGACTTGATCCAGGCTTTGTAAAAGTACCATGAAGTTTAAGACAACTTGACTGACCTGACTGCCCAAGAAACAGAAGTGGAAGTGCGCAGTGAGCTGGTACCAGTACCCCTGCACCACACTGTGCTGTACAGATGTTGTGCTCGGATAAATTATCTCTGTTACAAGACCTTTTTGACCCTCCTGAATCAACTGCAACTGAAAATCTGCCTCCGCACAGATCTGAATGGTTCAGGAGTGGACTTTATTGATGCTTGCTGAATCAAAGCTGGAAAAGGGAAGGTGCCAGGAGCATCCCTGTGTGTTTGCAGGGATGGTGAACCAGCCCTTGCACAGGTCAGGACAGTGGCAAGGTGAGACCATCCAGTGGTAAGCCTAGGGTTCTCCAGTTAGCATGGTATATATGAGAGTTTTAACCATGTTGTTGTGTGGGGTGAGGGAGGAACGAAAAATTTGTACTGCAGAGAGTCACTTTGGAAGAATAAGAAGTATATGTTGTTTTCCAGTTATGGAGAGGCTATATTCTGTATTATTGAAAGATATGACTGCGCTAAGAGGGTTTGCAACAGTATTTGCTATACAGCTGTTTTTGTAATGGACAGATACAGGTTTCAGACAGACAATGCAAGAATTCCCAAGTGTCTCCTATGCAGAGAACTGGAACAAAGAAGTAGGAAACGTGTCTGCTCAAGAAAATGCTAGAAGATATGACTGGATGAAGCTTCTGGCTCATCCTAATATGCCTGATGGAGCGCAGAGGAAAGGTGTAGCCCTGTTTCAGCAGTGACAGTGTCTTCTTGGGCAGGAAGAGCTATAAGGTAAAGAGCATGTTAGTTAGCAGTGGGAGATTAGCTCGTAGTTTAAATGGCAACATGTGTGATGCAGCAAGAGATGCTTAGCATGCACAGGCCCACATCTTCCTCTCTCTGGCTATAGAGATTATCTCAGCCACCCCATACTCCACACCAGCCTTGGCATCTGTAAGTACGGGTGCCCAAAAAGGGATGAACACCAGCATCAGTAAATCCTTGCTGGCACCGGAGAGGTGAGCTGAAACCTTCTGCTCCCCTGCTGGTGCCACCCCGGGGGTGGGGGAACCTCAACCACTGCAAAATAAACCAGACCTTTCCCTTGTGCAAAGGGATTTACTTTCAGACAGACGGGCAGAGGTATGTGCTTTTGTTTAAGCTTACAGCTCCTGCTTGGCTAACAGAGACATGGTTTGGGCCACTGTGATGATTCAACAGATGTTAATGGTATTTTTCAGTCAAGCACCTGAAAATCAGTCTCTATTGAAAAAAAACCTGGCAAGAAATGGACATTACAGCAAACATCAGAAGAGCTCTGAAAGAACTCAGTGAATATATTTTTTTAATTGACTCAACTTGAGGACTTAATGAGTTGACAGTATCCTTTTAAACAGGCAAGACTGCTGCCTTCTTACGATTTCTATCCTGTCCAGCTGTGCCCATCGGGGTGCAGTCTGGATGGAAGGGGGATCAAAGGCTGCATTCATTTCTGTCCATGCTTTAATTTAAATTTAACTCCAGTGTGCTTTATTTTGATCAGCAGTCTTTCTAGGTAATGACATTTTCTGATTAACTGTTGAAATTACTGATGAATTGAAGGCGGTAGTCTGTCTTCAGGTTGCAAAAGCTGTAATAACAAGCTACTAAAAATAATTTAAACGCATGAAAGTGAAGAAATTCAGAGTTACCCTGATGGCATTGTCCTTTGCCATCCTCAGCATTTAAAAATATTGTAGTAAAGTGTATTATCGGCTTGCAGACTGGGAATATCAAGGCCATGAGGAAGACTGAGACCCTGAGCCCAGTCCCCAGTGTCAAGGTCTACCTGGGCGAAATCCTTCAAGAAGTCAAACACCGCAGCTAAGTCCCCAGGCTACAGTACCGTGTCCAAGGAGGGTGTGGGTGCTGGGGACAGAACTGAGAAACGCTGGTCCAGCAGCAGAACATGGCATTGCAAAGGAAAGGTTTTTGAGCCTGATAGCCCAACAGCAAAACGCTTCACCTTATCATGCTGCTGCCTCTTCTGGTGCAGCTGGTGGTGGCAGCTTCCCGAGCACTTCTCCTGGAAGCAGGGCCTGTTGGCTGGGATTCTCAATTTCTCCTTATGCCACACCTGTGTATAGGATTCACACTAATGGCTCTCACTCATCCTTCTGAAAATATCCAAGGTCCTTGAGTGAGGGAACAATGAAAACTCATTTCTTTTCAAAGAGATGAGAAAAGAAGAAGCAGGTAAGCTTGAAGTATGCCTCACAAGAGTAGCGAGTAAATTCTGTTCTGGTAAAATTAAAAGTGGATTATTTATCATTCACCTGCCACATCACCAGGCCTTTTGAAGTCAGTGGTTAACTACTGACTTCAGTCAGGTTGTAGGAGAAACCCTGGTTTAGTACTGAGAAAAATCATCCTACTATTGCTTACAGTTTCTGTTTTATTTCGTTCTGATTTAAAATAACTGAGGCTTTTTGCAGTTTGTTTTTGGTGACAGCCATCTTATTTTGTAATAGTTGAGTTTCAGGAATATTATTTGAAACCAGTTGGCTTTATTGTCTTTTTAGAAGTTAGGATGTATTTGTTGTTAAGGGATTTATCAGCCATGGGTTTTTACACTGTTTAATTCCTTGCCCAAGTACTGACTGACAAGAACGTAAGTCTACTGGCACTTCCACAATAACAGATGATGTACCCTTTCTCCACTGTGCTGCAACATGGATAGCATTGAAGACGACAGCCCTTTCAGTATGACAGTGACATCCAGCATCAACTGGTAATGTTATGACTTATGTGCCTATGTACGTGTACGGGAGCTACCATCCAGCTGACAGTAACTGCAGTATTTCTAAATCCATATAGTCTTGTAATGGATGTAATAGAGAATGGATGTACTTCACCTTTCAATGGCTGCAGGAAGGGGACTTTGATAGTTAAGTGTTCATAAGCTTAAAACTTTTATTTGAGAAATATTGAACAAATTTTGTCCTCATAAGTATCCAGAGCATGTATATATATACATATATATGCGTATATGCCAAAGTACCTAAGTAAACATTGAAACTATTTGCTGACTTACAGCAATATGTTGGCAATGGGGTTAACTGTCGCTTTCTCTCCAAGCACCCAAAGCTCTGCTATTCCTGTGCTCCCACCAAAATCTCCAGTTTCTTCTCTGCCCTGCAGCTTCTGTAATATAGTTCTCTGCAGCCAACATATAAATTGAGAGCGTGTGGTGACTTAGAAGTATCATAAACCAAATTGAATTTAATATGAAAGTAAATAGCAGGGGGCTGCTCTGTTGATGTTGTTATTCTTTTTCACATTTCGTTAATGAAGTTTAATTTTTGAATTTAAATTAAACTGCTGTGAAACCCTCCTTGCAGTGCATGATGTCATAAAATGTAGGACCTTGAATTTAAATTTTATTTACAGGGGAGAGAATACAAGAGTATTGTATAATTATGCCTATATGAAATACTTTGTATTTTCAGAAGCCTTTATATATTAGTGGTGGATGAAATGTAAAGAAAAAGCAAATCAGACTTTTATGAATCTCTGGAATTAGTATCATGCAGAAAGGGTGTGAGGTATTATGAATNGCATCACGCCTCACCATTGGCTCCCAGGCCAAGTGTCAGCCCCACCTATTTCAGTCAGGTGTTCACGAAATTGTTACATCGGGCGCTGCTGGGGGTATCTCCAGCCTGCCAAGGACAGAGTGTCCTTGTCTGTGCAGCTAGTTCAGCGTGTATTGATTGCGCTGAGGAGCCCCAACCTCCCGCAATCAATTGCTCTGAGGGCTCCACCCTCCCACAGTCAGGTTGTAGGAGAAACCCTAGTTTAGTACTGAGAAAAGTCATCCTACTATTGCTTACAGTTTCTGTTTTATTTTGTTCTGCTTTAAAATAACTGAGGCTTTTTGCAGTTTGTTTTTGGTGACAGCCATCTTATTTTGTAATAGTTGAGTTTCAGGAATATTATTTGAAACCAGTTGGCTTTATTGTCTTTTTAGAAGTTAGGATGTATTTGTTGTTAAGGGATTTATCAGCCATGGGTTTTTACACTGTTTAATTCCTTGCCCAAGTACTGACTGACAAGAACGTAAGTCTACTGGCACTTCCACAATAACAGATGATGTACCCTTTCTCCACTGTGCTGCAACATGGATAGCATTGAAGACGACAGCCCTTTCAGTATGACAGTGACATCCAGCATCAACTGGTAATGTTATGACTTATGTGCCTATGTACGTGTACGGGAGCTACCATCCAGCTGACAGTAACTGCAGTATTTCTAAATCCATATAGTCTTGTAATGGATGTAATAGAGAATGGATGTACTTCACCTTTCAATGGCTGCAGGAAGGGGACTTTGATAGTTAAGTGTTCATAAGCTTAAAACTTTTATTTGAGAAATATTGAACAAATTTTGTCCTCATAAGTATCCAGAGCATGTATATATATACATATATATGCGTATATGCCAAAGTACCTAAGTAAACATTGAAACTATTTGCTGACTTACAGCAATATGTTGGCAATGGGGTTAACTGTCGCTTTCTCTCCAAGCACCCAAAGCTCTGCTATTCCTGTGCTCCCACCAAAATCTCCAGTTTCTTCTCTGCCCTGCAGCTTCTGTAATATAGTTCTCTGCAGCCAACATATAAATTGAGAGCGTGTGGTGACTTAGAAGTATCATAAACCAAATTGAATTTAATATGAAAGTAAATAGCAGGGGGCTGCTCTGTTGATGTTGTTATTCTTTTTCACATTTCGTTAATGAAGTTTAATTTTTGAATTTAAATTAAACTGCTGTGAAACCCTCCTTGCAGTGCATGATGTCATAAAATGTAGGACCTTGAATTTAAATTTTATTTACAGGGGAGAGAACACAAGAGTATTGTATAATTATGCCTATATGAAATACTTTGTATTTTCAGAAGCCTTTATATATTAGTGGTGGATGAAATGTAAAGAAAAAGCAAATCAGACTTTTATGAATCTCTGGAATTAGTATCATGCAGAAAGGGTGTGAGGTATTATGAATACTGACAAAATACCTGCAGCGGACTTCTTGGGTCATGCCATGGTGTCACACTGGCACACTGCTATCGTGTTCTAAGTGTGATTTAAATACATAATAAGAATGAAGACAAGTGTGTCTTTGAAATAAAGCTTTACATTCGAGTAGGGACTGATGCTAGTCCAAATAATCCTGCCAATGTCATGCCAGACAACATTCAAGCAAGTAACCTGTCACAATGGAAATTCAGAATCAAGACGCCCTCAAGCTACAGCTTGAACCTCCTTACTCTTCTCCCTTTTCTTGGTAATAAGTCAGGAAATATCCCAGAACCACAGAGTATAACACAAGACTGGGCTATAGGTGGGCAATTACTTAGGAGTAGGATCTGAGGTTGTCAGCAGCTCCAAACATCTTTGCTTTGGCTCAGGCTTCCTCCATTCTTAGTAGATGCAGACAAACAACTCCTGTCCATACTGTCAGTAATGAGGCTCCTATAGGCTCATAATATATAAGATATATAGCCTATTGATTTGTGGAACACTTCAGTTACAAAAAAATGTAAGAAGAATGATACATTTTTCCCATTGCATAGTATGGCAGGCAAAACCAATAAAAAAGTCCAGCCAGCCATCATTCTTGACTGTTGCACACAAATCCCATCATAAGACTGCTACAAATATGAGTCTTATTAATATGTCTAATGTTAAGTAGAATTTGGGAACCCTTATGCATTTAATCCAATTAAAAATCTTGAAATGAATGCAGAACTGTAATAAGCTGTGAAATTTCATCTTGGTGTTTTGCAACTGGAAATATTAATTTTCCAAGAGTCTTCCTTTGTATATGGATAGACTTGCTGCATGATTATCGCAAATCTCATTTGCAGATCATGGTTAACTCACTGCAGTCATGTTTCTGGATGCAACTTTCCTAAGTACTGAAACCAGATCAGAAATTCAGAGTTGGGAAACCCTCTTACGAACTGCACAATTTTTTACAGTTGAATACTTTCAGGACTGGGTATAGCCCTGAAACATTTCTGAAGTGATAGTAGCTTAATAATAAATGAATTACAATTCAAATTCTGAATTTTGTTTGTGTAGTTTTACCTAGATGGGACTCAGGCTCTGAAATCTCGACCCATTCACAGCATAAAAACCTATATGAGTCTATTCTTAACTTGCAAAAAGAAAGGGGCACACCTTGTTCTGTAAATGTGAAAATAAGTGCGGGATGAATTCCCAGTTTCTTTATTTATAGGTTTCATGTTTTAAAAAGACAGCTAATGCAAGTAAAGAGGCAAAGATGTGGTTTTTCATCCTTGCTTCTAGAGCTTGGCAAACACGGGAAGACTGAAGCAGGTGTAGAGGATGAGCAGTGGAAGCAGAAACAACATAAGGAAGGATGTGATGCTGCCGCACAGGAAACAGGCAGCTGTGCTGAGCATCAGTGAATGGAGGGGTGACTTGGAGGAACACATCTGATTTCAAGTGGAAACAGATGATTATGCAGATTCAGAGCTTTTGGATTGGAACATAGTACAATGTTGTTGTCATCTAAGACACTTTCTAACAGGTTTTTGACATCATCTGATTCCCACCATACTTTATATCTATGGCAGAAGCCTCCATTATTTAATGAGTACCTGTTTTCTATTGTCTGTTTAGTCCATAGGTATTTCAATCAACAAATATCTCAGCTTGATCCAAGGCTTGCAGGTTTTTTCTTCTGCCTGGTTAAAAGACTAGCTGGACTAAACTGGGGGGAAAAAAACCCCAAAAACAACAACAAAAAAACCCAAACAGAGGAAAGAAATGTTTCTTTTCTACCTTGAAATTCTTTCAGTGTTAATAAGGACTTTCTGTCACATGCACTTCTTGTGTTTAATGTTTCAGTGTTCGTTTAATCCTGACTATATAATATGTGCCACTCTATTGTCATGGAGGTACTTGTGATAAGCTTTCTTTGCAGGATCAAGAATCACAGAATCATAGAACAATCAGGTTGGAAGAGACCCACCAGATCATTGAGTCAAACCATTCCTATGGGTGGCTTTTGGGGAGGGATCCCTCTCTCATTCAAGCATGAAGATCCCTCATAGCAATGTTACAAAAATCTGAGGCCTTTATTTATTTCAGTACATTTATTTATGGTAAAATGCCTGCAAGGTATCATGATTTTGTTCTATTTCCCTGTAAAAGTCTGGACATGTATACATTGTTGAAAAAAACATACATCCCAAGCTGGCCACTGTTCATCTGCACACATTCCCACAGGACATGTTAACTGTGAGCCTCCCTGCCAGATCCTCAGGCAAAAATTTGAGAAAACAGATTGTGCCCTGAAGGTCAATGGACGTCGGCTCTGCTAGGCCACTGGGAGAAGTAAATTCCTGAGCTGAGGATGTTTCACGAAGAAAGCAGAGCTTACACTCTCCAGATGTTAAAATTCAGGGTGTGTCAGCAAAAACACTCTGGCTGGTCTCAGCTGTCAAGATAGTGCTTAAAAGAGGAGAAGAGGAAATTCCTCAAGCCGCCACAGTCCAAGCTATGCTGTCTCTATGGTCCAAACTGGCGTTCATTAGAATTGGTGCAGGAACCAATGCCTAGAAACAAACAGAGCATGCAGGGACTGTGTATTTTGTAAGGAATCTCTCTCTTGATAGTGTGAGTAATACACCATATTCTTGTGTAATTATTTCAATAATTCCTTGAAAGTTTCCTGTAGTATGAATTAATTTTTTATTTGGTCAACTCTATTGTTTTCATTTTCCTTCCAAAAGCTTGGGGATGCACTGTACAAAGCCTTCCTTCCAAAGTTCATTTGTATCCCACCTGTGCTTCCAGTCCACAATCATATCTCTTGATGTTTCATGGTTCCTTTTTTGCAGAGCTAAACATCACCCTCAAATTCCCGCTCCTGGCTTGGGAGTCTGTGACTGCCACGCCGTGGCAGCAAAGCAGCAGCTCCTCCAGAATCATAGAATCATAGAATAACCAGGTTGGAAGAGACCCACCGGATCATTGAGTCTGCCTCCAACCCCCTCAAGGGGAACTTGGTCAAAACCAGCCTATGTGAAGGATGCTCACTGCATGCTCAATGAGATTTTTTCCCTGTTTCTCCCCTGGTTATTTTTTCTTGCTTGCTTATTCTTCAGTCTCAGAGGCATTAGCAATGAGCCCAATTCCCCTGTAAGGTTCATTCAGACAAAGTACACAGAAGAGCTCTAGATCTACCAGTTAGACCAATTTGACCCTCAAAAATTATTTAAAAAACCCAAAAAAACAAGTTGGTGAAATAATATTTTCCAAAAGATTTTGTTGCCCTTTCTCTCACTGGTGTCTGTAGTACAGAGATGGGTTTCTTGCTCCCACTTTGCTGCTGCAGCCTCTCTGGTCCCTGTGATGCAAGGGGAGGATTTGCTTCAAATGCTGAGGCAGAGAGGATTGGAATTGGCCAGTGTTAACAGCAGGAAAGTTGCCCAGACTGTGCAAGCGTCTGGCAGACTACCAAATTGAGCAGAAAAGAGCAGTTTCCTCAACAGCGGCGTGCCTGGCAGCTGTAGCTCCAGCAGTTCAGCAGGACATGATGCTCAGCAGCTGGCACTGTGCAGCACTCCCCTGCCACAACTCTTGGGTCTGGGTAAAGTACCTAGAAGCCCAAGATCTGGTGCCCCCACTACATGTGTCTTTTCCAAACTCTCAAAGGTGGGCAAGTGATTCCACCATAAGACAGAGGATGTCCAAACCATCTTCATAATCCTGGGCAGCCTTGCTGCAGTCCGGAACTCCTGAACCTCATTTGTACTGAGATGACTGTTTTGGAGAGGAGATTTTTTTTTGCTTTGGTTTTGTCTCCATATGAAGAGCCTGAAGCTGCAGACAAAAACTAGCCTCCCAGCACCATCAGCAGGGTTGGGTTTTGCACTCCCATCTGATTCCTCAGCCAGCTCACCTGCAAAGACAGAGCTAAGAGGGCCCTCATTCAATAATGCTAATCCAAGAATCTAAAAATCATTACTCATGTCTTCAAAAACCATGAAGCTGGCTTGAAAATAAGACTTAGCTCATTTTGTCTTTCTCTTCTGGTTTCTGGCTTTTTAAGGTTAGTGTTCTATAGGTTGTTTAGTCTAGCCCTAAGCATGTGTGATTTCTCAAACATTTGTTTACACAGGTAATCCATGCTCAAATGAACATTCCCGTTTAATAAAATCAGACTGGTCCAAGTGAGGAAGTTTTAAAAATTAGGCCCTAAACATGGATGGAATGACCAAATCCATTTTGGGTGTAGAAAGTGCTATTTACAAATTCTTTGCAAAGAGGGTCCAGACCACACATCCAATGGAAAACTGGAAACCAAATAAAGCTTTAACATTTTTTTAGGGGTAGACTTTCTAGAGAAATTGAGAAAAAAAACATACGGATTAACAGAACAGTTCTGGGTTTCTGTATTTACATGATTACAGTGTCACTCAAAGACATGGATAAATATGTCAGGATATTAGGTTGATTATTACAAAACAAAGCAGGTTATTCATTTTTTTTTTACCTGTTTCTATAGTAAACAAATACTTTCTCCACTGAATCAGCACTGATCTATCCACCTGGCTGATGAACACGAAATATTGTGAAAGATTTGGTAGGGAAGGGGAACTACTCATGAAAAGTTTGGCTTGGGCATCGTTTTCAGAACCTCATACTCCCTGACTGCTCTTAACTTAAATGGCCAAAAGAGGCAAAGTGACTGAGGCACCAAGTGGGCATTTCTGTCTGTCAAAAATAACATCTTAGCCCATGGCCCATAAATACATACACAATGGAAAAACAAGAAGGAATAAAGTAAAAAGCTGTGAATTTTAGAGTATTCTGCAGACCTGTAACTCCATCTAGAAAATTGTATCCGGCTCTGCTTTCCACAATTCAAGGAGTAAGTCGGTAAACTGAAGAAAATTCAGAAAAGAGCTATGAGAGGGAAGAAAGACCTGGATAATTCACTTTAAATTGGAAGAACTCAGTCCTTTTAAGCCTAGCAAAGGGAGGGGTTGATTCCTTATAGTTGGTATGTCTCCGTATGAGCACATGTTCACAGACAATGCTATAATGGGATCCAGTGCTTGAGAACTTATTCTAGACAAATTCAAGCTATAAAATAAGACACATTTTTAACACTGTGGGTCATTAACCACCACAGCAACCCAGCGAGGCATTATGGCAGTCTCTTTCTTTGGAATTGTTTAAATCAAAATCAGATGTTTTTCCAAAAGACATTGTATTTCAAACAGGAAGAAGCCCGATATTGTATGTCAAACAGGAAGGCAGGCTATAGCATCGCAGTAGCCCATCTGGCATTACAAATCATAAGCTAGAATTATTCTTTTATAATTAATCCAGTTCTGCAGGGAGAATAGAGAGAAAGTTTTCACATCAAAACTGGAAGTTAGGTTGTTGGAACAGGGAGAGTGGAAAGGCGAAGCAAAGCATAATTTATAGGGAGACATCCTCTTTTATTCTATAAACTGATACTGTCTGATCAGCTGTCAGTAGCTTGTCTGGAGGTTTTTTTGAGCTAGATCCATTTATCTAATAAAATATTTTATCTCCTGACAAACCCAGCTTCACTTAATGTGGAAGATGAGTGAAGGACTAGTCACAAGCTTGTCATTAAGGAAAACAAAGGGAGAGGACAAACTGGAGGTGATTCTGCCCCTCTGTTCCTCTCTTTTGAGACCTCATCTGGAGTACTGTGTCCAGTTCTGGAATCCTCAACATAAGAAGGATATGGAGCTGTTGGAACGAGTCCAGAGGAGGGCTGCAAAGATGATCAGAGGGCTGGAGCACCTCCCATACGAGGACAGGCTGAGAGAGTTGGGCTTGTTCAGCCTGAGGAAGAGAAGGCTCCGAGAAGATCTTATAGTGACCTCCCAGTACCTGAGAGGGGCTACAAGAAAGCTTGGTTTACTCATTACAAAGGTGCTGAGCTCCTGAGTGCATGTGGAATTTGGTACAAAATATTAGAAAAGTGACAATGGGTTAATTGCTTCATCAACCTTTTAATTATGGGTATCTATCTCATTTATGAAAGTAAGATCTAACCTCTGATGACCTTGTGCCCTTCTTCTCTTTAATGGTATAATTTTCATATGGCATCAGAAGGGGCAAATTGTCTGCTCACTCTCTTGGTCAAGTAATTGAAGTTTCAAAAATCCTTAGATGCAGTGACTTCTGCAAAACAAGCCACCAGACCATGCAAAGTCCTAGCTGAGCAAAGAGGTAAATGCTCTACAAAGAGAAAACTGTGGATGGCTCCGTATAACATAAGACACATCCTGTTTTTCCAAGGCAGACCGTTCCCCCATGCACATTGTATTGTGAGAGATTTTTAACCCTTCAGGATGGAGGCTATCATGGCTTAAAATTGCTGCTCTGACGTGAGCCATCAGTCACAAACTTGATTCTGCAGGAATGTTTCATTGCAGGACCCAGGGCACTGGCAGCTGCTTACTGGCTCCTGGAGGACCCAAAGATGGAGCAGTGAGTGTGGTACGTGTCCAGTCATACTTCTCATCATCAGTTTGCTTCTGATGCCAATAATCCTGGCAAGCTCCTCAAATAAATAACGAAGTATTTTACTGTTTCAGACAGTCAAAGTGGGTATGAAAAACCAGTCAACTGACTGACAGTAAAGATTATGTAGAAAGAAGATTATAATGAAGTACCTTGTAATTAAGTGTACTGCAGCATTCTGAATCACTTAGTTATAAGTGATCCTTTAGTCTGTCCCCTAAAATACAATAATATAGGATAAAAAATAAAACAGATAAAAAACCATATCCTTATCTTGAAACAAAAAGTAGTTTTAGGAGGAGCAAAGTCATACACAAATACATTTATTGGAGCTGGAATTGGAGGGGGGAAAGATTTAGAGTAGACATTAGGAAGAAATTCCTCATGATGAGGGTGGTGAGGCACTGGCACAGGTTGCCCAGGGAAGCTGTGGCTGCCCCATCCCTGGAGGTGTTCAAGGCCAGGTTGGATGGGGCCTTGGGCAGCCTAATGCAGTGGGAGATGTCCCTGCCCATGGCAAGGAGGGGTGGAAATGGAGGATCTTTAAGATCTCTTCCAACCCCACACATTCTTGATTCTATGATTTAAAGCATAATTTCAAAAGTAGTCAATTCTTACAAAAGTTCATTTTTAGAAGTAACTCTAGTGAAATAATAGGATGATTTTTATATATAAGACAGTGCGTATATGTGTGTATGTGTGCATGTAAGCTTGAGGGGTTTGAAGGTTTGGTCTCTCAATAGCCAAGGTTTTAGACAGTTAGTTAATCACCAATGACATATGTAGATGTCATCCTGTGACCAAATTAAACCCTTATTTCCCCAAAATGCAAAAATGTGTACAAAAAGCACTATTTTATGAGCTTCATTTTCTTTGTATTCTAAACAAAATGTTAACAAACTTTAAGGTCATTCAAAGCATAATATACACATCTTCACAGTCCATGCTAAATGTTATCTCATTTCCAGTTGGCTGATATCCAAAAAGTGGAATATCAAAAATATAGGAGAGTTCCAAGAATCTTTCCAACACATCAGAAATAACTGTTTCTGAAGTATGTCCCAGTCATTACATTTGAGTAAAATATCTAAATAAAAACTTATCTGGAATGACATGTGTTCAACACTAATGTTTCCAACTATGCCTGTATGCTTACAAGATATTTTTCCTAAAATCCACTATGAACTTACTTGTTTACAACATATCTCATATTTGTGGATATAGATTAATTACAAGAAAACAGAACAAAGGTAATGAATATATTGGAAACTGTCTTCACAATGTAGGTTTCTCATCAGAAAAATTCCCAGGCGTGTAAGCATTAGGCAAATTAAATGCATGCATACGTAGGTGCAGGACAAGTATCATGTTAATGAAGGCAATGTGGGTGCAGCTAACTTATCACTACAGATCTTGCAAACAGATTAAAATTAAAATACAGTGTTATCCATTTATTCTGTTTTAACTTTAGGATAATATGTTTCACATATTGTGCTCTATTTACATGGTAAGTCAACAGGAAACAGTGCACCGATCTCAAATAAATAGTTCCTTTCAGTTAATACAATAAGAATGCTCTTTACCAAAACCCCTTAGTTTTATTCCAGAGTACAAATGGCAGCTCCAGAAGTACAAACAATATTGAGAATGGCCTGAAAAATGATGGCACAAGCCAGAGACCCCTTGGAAATGCCAGCCAAAATGCTTTGCTCAAGGAGATGCTGGAGAGGCAAGGTAGATGGCCCATGGGGTACCCAGGGGTGCCTGTCACTACAGTGCCAATCACTGCTTTCCAACAATGCTGTTCTGATTTGGGGCAAAAAACAAAACAAAACAAAACAAAACAAAACAAAACAAAACAGGAAAATCAAACAAAAAGTCCCTCTGCTATGAAAGAGACTTGTCAAAGGCAGGTACACCCATCAGGCACAAAATCGCCATTGACAATAGGAATCAACTGCCTTTGACTGTGCTGCCACCAACAGGATGGCCAGAGGGTTTATCCTTTCATAGAATCTCAGAATCACCAGGTTGGAAAAGACCCACCAGATCGAGTCCAACCATTCCTAGAAAGGTTTCCTTACACACCATAAACCCACAGCTAGATTTCACAACTGTTTGACTTGTCCATCTACTGTCCCAAAGATTTTTTTCTGATGTGGCCTTCTAACAGAATCACTAGGTTGAAAAAGACCCACAGGATCATCGAGTCCAACCATTCCTATCAATCACTAAACCATGCCCCTCAGCACCTCATCCACCCGTGCCTTAAACACCTCCAGGGAAGGCGAATCACCCACCTCCCTGGGCAGCCTGTTCCAATGCCCAATGATGCATTCTCTGAAAATTTTTTTTCTAATGTCCAGCCTGAACCTCCCCTGGCAGAGCTTGAGGCCATTCCCTCTCGTTGCATATAAAGGCTCATCACACAAATCTTTGTCCATGCTGTTATTTTCTGTCCTCAAGCATTTTCATGTTTTCAGTGAGGACAACCTTGTGGCAATTATGTCCTGTTTTCATGTGGCTGCCCCATCCCTGGAGATGTCCAAGGCCAGGTTGGATGGGGCCTTGGGCAACCTGATCTAGTGGGAAGTGTCCCTGCCCATGGCAGGGAGGCTGGAACTGGGTGATCTTTAAGGTCCCTTCCAACCCAAACTATTCTATGACTCTGTCAATATTCACTTCTTACACATTACTCAATACCAAACACCATACAGTAACTCACTACAAGCAATATCAGAGGCAGGAGACGGGCAAGGAGAGGGCTGGTTACAAATAGTCACATCACCAACTACAGCTGGCACTAATTTCCTTCATGTTAATATCACCCGAAGAAAAGGTCATGCAAGTTGCTGTTGGTGGTTGGTCGCATAGCAACAGCAGAGCAAGTGCAGAAGCCCAAATATTGCCAGAGCAGAGAGAGCCACAGCAGCATTTCAGACAGCAAGATAATAGAAATAGGTAATGAGTCTGCAGAAGAGCAGCATAACAGTGAAACATTGCTCTCGTAATCAGGAAATTAAAAATGAAAATCCTGAAAAACTCTAATGACTTTCACTTCCATGAGATGTGGGGAGGTTTGGCTCTGAATACCACATGCAATCATAACCACAGGATAAGCCGGGTTGCACCCAGCCAGGAGTCACAAGCAGTGTTCCTCGGGGCTCAGTATTGGAGCTGATTCTATTTAGTATCTTTATCAATGATCTGGATGAAGGAATCGCCCTCAGTAAGTTTGCAGACAACACCAAGTTAGGTGGGAACATTGATCTGCTTGAGGGAAGGAAGGCTCTACAGAGGAATCTGGGCAGGCTGGATCAGTGGGACCAGGTAAATTGTATGAGATTCAACAACACCAAGTCCTAGGTCCTGCACTTGGGCCACAACCACCCCATGCAACCCTACAGGTTTGGGAAAGAGCTGCTAAAAAGCTGCCCAGTGGAAAAGGACCTGGGAGTATTGGTCTACAGCCAGCTGAACATGAACCCACAGTGTGCCCAGGTGGCCAAGAAGGCAAATGGCATCTTGGCTTGTATCAGAAAGAGCATGGCCAGCAGGACCAGGGCAGGGATGGTGCCCCTGTGCTCAGCACTGGTGAGGCCACACCTCAAATCCCATGTTCAGTTTTGGGGCCCATCAGTACGAGACGGATATTGAGGGGCTGGAGCACATCCAGAGAAGGGAATGGAGTTGGGGAAAGGGCTGGAGAACAAGAGTTACAGGGAGCAGCTGAGGGAACTGAGATTGTCTAGCCTGGAGAAAAGGAGGCTGGGGCGAGAGCTCATCACTTCTCACAACTGCCTGAAAGGAGGGTGTAGTGAGCTGGGTGTTGGTTTCTTCTCACAAATAACAAGTGACAGGATGAGAGGAAACAGCCTCAAGTTGCACCACGGGAGGTTTTAGACTGGATATTCTGAAAAATTTATTAACTGGAAGGGTTGTCAACCATTGGAATAGGCTGCCCAGAGAAGTGGTTGAGTCACCACTCCTGGAGGCATTTAAAAGACATGTAGAAGTGGCACTTAAGGGCATGGTTTAGCAGTGGATTTGGCTGTGTTAGCTTTATGGTTGAAGTTGATGGTCCTAAAGGTCTTTTCCAACATAAGTATTTCTATCATTCTAGGAGGGCAGTGGAGGGACTCTGCAGCTGCTCTTCCATGCTGTGTACAGAGCTGTAGGTGATATTAGCAGATGGGTGGCACTGGGACATCTAATGAGAGTCTCTTCCCTGGATGCCCCATCTTGCCTCCCTGCATGAAGACACTAGCAACAGACATTAGACATTATGTGACTAGTTAGATCCTGTGGCCTTCTGTGGGAAACAGTCTTCTGAGTGCTTTCACAGCTTTGGGAAACATTTTTGCTTTTCTAAGTCTCTGCTTCTTTTTGAGGAGAGATTTGACACTGCCCTCAAAAGTAAAGTTTGCCATCCCTGTGAACATCAAGCATAGCTTAAGGGCATCCTCCAGAGTTTCTGACACCCTGCAGGCATGACCATGCTTGAGAGCTTAATGTGCTACCACTTAGACCCAGATGGCTCCCTGTAGTACCTCCACAAAGTAACCAAGGATCACTCTACGTTCATAGTAGGATTTCAAGAGCACTCTTCAATTATTTTAGGAGCTTCAGTGACCAACAGACCACCTTCCTAACTAGAACCTTCTGGCCATTTCAGCAAAGTACATAGGTTAAATTTCCCCCTCAGCCACGGTGACAGGACACCTAGGTGTGTTATGTGACACACTGGAAGGCATTTATGCTGACATCAAAGAGTTTACCTATTTTCTGCAGAAAAACAAGGGGCTTCCATCTGCACACCTGATTGACGAGCACCCTGCATGAGCGACTGCCAACTTCACATGTGCACAATGAGATTTTTTTGTGTGTTTAAGTTAAAACAACCTACACATTTTGTAGGAAGCTATATAATTAACTGAAAAATTCACCTTAGTGGTACACTGCTATTTTGATAGTCTTAATTTCAGTTAATGGGTTCAGAAGCTGCTTTCCTCCACCCAGTGAAATGTAAACATAACTCACAAAATACTAAGCAAAGTCAAATGCAAACTGATATACATTGATGCTTCATGCCTTCTGCTTGCTTTGTAAATGCTAACCTACATGGGACGTCAAAGAACACTGATTTCTTCTGAGAGTCATCATCACTCACATCTTACAGAAGGGATGCTGTGGCCAAGCAGCTGTGCAGCAACACAAGGTCTCGCAGCTCCCATAGTACCTTTATGTCCAGATCTCAGTTACATGCAATTCAGGCTCTTACAACACCTCTCTCTTCAAAGTACTCAATGTTTTTAGAGCAGCACATGAAACAACGTACCCATTGTACAACTTGTTTTCTCTCTTTATGTAGGGGAAGATTCACACATGCAGAGTAACATTTATTTCGGCTGGGTCTGTTTTGCCAATTACTTATATTTGAAATGACTGTATCTCTTTGCCAAAAAAGAAAACCAGTGAATTTTGCAAATGAAGCATTTAACAGTTGAGCTAATAGTTCACAGTCAAAGAAAGCACAGTATTACATATGCATTTAGTAGCAGATACACTCACACTGCCAAAAGCTGCTTGAAGCCTATGACCCATGCAGTCAGACAGCGCAAAACAGCAGCAGCAGGTTTACATCTCACTGCCAAGCACCTACAGCCATCCAGTCAAAGAACTACCGAGACTTGGTTTCCACACAAGAAAAATAAATGAAAGCATGCAGTCTGGATAACAACTGTGCCTCATTCCAGCCAAGACCCTGTTCTGCACCACTGGTGAGCCAGGAAACCAGCACTTAGACCACAGCCTCCCCGTGACTGGTTTGGACGCAGCTAGCCAGCCCACCCCTAGAGCTCCTTGCAATCCTTCCTCCTTTCACAGCTCATAGTCTTTAATCTCCTGCCAGTGGTCAAGTATTTGATGTTGAAATACAATTGACACCAGAGGTATTTTCCAACTGCCTTCCTTGTCCCCAACTGCTGATTGCAGTTTTCAGGCTTCACAGGGCCCAGGAGCCCTTTGGATTGCTTAAGGGCTTAGCACTTGAATGCAGATCTTCAAAGATTGGACTGGAGTTTTATTTTACTTAATTTGGTCTTGAATCACAAAAAACCCTCACACCAGCAGAGCCAGGGGACAAACCCTCTTCTTTGCCAGAACCCTTCTGCATGCAATGCAGAAAGTAATGTGGTTGTTAGTGGCTGTCCTGCAGTATGTATATGTGTGTATGGTTATTTTCTTACCAAGAGATGTCTGATGAAAACACAAATGAAATGTTTTCAAGTTGTTCTCACTGTTAGTTTTCTGAATGAAATAGGATTCACAGCCTGAGGAACTTTGGATGCAGGCTGGCTTTCTCCACTATAATGCTTACTGCTTCTATAGAAATCAAAAGGTCTGGAAGTAAATCCCGACAACAAATCAATGAGAAACAAAATAGTAGTGGGAAGCAGGCTGTGGGCAAGGCAGGTGAAAGGGAAAGGAGGTCATGAAGGGTCAGTAACTGTGGGTGTTGCTGTGATGAACTGGGATTCATCCATCCCCTGGAAGATCCTGATAAAAGGTTTATTTGGAGAGCAGAGCTATAGAGGCTGGATCCTGACTCTGTGAGAGCACCACAGGCATGAGTCCAGGGACTTTAGGCAGTACTACCCCATGCACAGCGGGCCGGACAAACCACTTTAGTTTCTGCTCCAATTTCGATGGGCCCCATCTTCTGCACAAAAATATGCTGACAGCCTTGGGAAACTGCCTGGAGGAATTGCAGCCACTCTATATTCTCCCCCTGCAATCTCTTATGTTCAAGTTCAGTGCTCCATTCCTTTAAACGTGGCTATGCAGAACAGCTATGTTGCTTTTAGGAAGAATAGTTAAGAGCAATATCCCTGATCTTGACAAAGTTCTACAGGGATAAAAGAGTTCACGTTCAGATGGCTTATCACAAATTGGTATGGAAAGTTATACTGAGAACAGTGCAATTCAGTCTCCACAAAGGATAAAAATACACCGTTTTGGGGAAGAAGGGCAAGCAGAAGTACAAAAAACCTAGGCAATAAATCTGTTCCAGGGGAAAACTTCAGACAAGGGCTTAAATGTGCAAAACAAAATCTCAGCTGGAATTAAAAAAAAGAGCCAGAAACTGTTCTTATATTTTTATCCTCATCAAAAAAAAAAGCTGCAACATACAAAGATTTTTGTTTGATGGTTGCCTTCCAAATTCAGGGGCAAATCAGATCCTTATAACTGAATAAGAAAATAAAAAGTTTCTATGTGGAATAACAAGTTCCAGGACTTTGTTCTCAAATCTGTGCCCCTCATGTGCTACAAGATCAAAGTGATCTTTTATCCTGCGAGTTATTATTTGCCCAAGATATGCACTGCCATTCAAAACACAATTTCAGTGAAGGATAAATTATATTAGCTTCATTTACCCCTTCTTAGTGTGTACATAAGTGCCACCTTCTGGTCACAACAGGGACTATAAAGATAAGTGGTACAATTCTTAAGCCTGTGTAAAGAAGTAAAACCTGCGAAGAATTCTCTGCTCTGGAGTCAGTAGAGGACAAAGAACAAGTGCATACATTTCATCTAGGGGGTAAAAGTTTCTTGCTAAGCTTCAGAGAGAGCTTCCACATTTGTGAACATCTTTCTGATGTAGGTAGAGTGTGGAAGGACAGACACACAGCTCTGCTTTTATGTGCATTTTAATCAGGTAATGTCATCTGCCTCAGCTGAAGCAGCTGCAATCAGTTGCCCACAAAGTCCTCCTTGTTCTGTGTTCCCAAGATAAACGTGATGAAACCTGAGAAGCTAACTAGATGCTGCAAACAAGGGTTGCGCCAGCGGTACTTCTCGATGATACCAAGGAAAAGTGTTCAAATCCCTTTTAGGGCATTTTAGTAGCATTTCAGAGAACCTGACATCTGTCGCCCCTGTACTGTTGGACCACAGCAGCACCACAGAACCCTACTGAAAACGTGCACCTCAAACAAGTGCATCTCAGCAATCTGTCCCTGCATCTCCCATGACAACTGACACACCTACCTATTGCCACATCTTATAAACTCAAACAAGAATTGTTGTCTCTTGCACAGGATTGATTTCTCCTCCCTCAAGTATCATCTCATTTGAAATTTTTACCAGTATATTGCAAAAAAATAATGTTTAAGAGTTAATTAGTTACATAGTCCCACTTAGTTTAAGTACTTCAATCAAATTTTACTACCAGTACCTGGAATTTTACTGTGTAACATAACACTTAGCTGCCTTAAAAACCCATCTTCTGAAGTAGCAGCTACAGAACTACATGAACATCTTGATGTTAAACTAAAAATATCTAACTTTCTCATCAGTACAAGGAAGAAACACAAAAAAAGTCAGCTTTCAAAAGCTAGAAAGCAAATAATTACAAGATACATGTCTGCTGTTCTTGGTGATTTTTAAGTCTCACTTGTTACAGGAGAGGAAAGGATCGAATGTGTTTGGGTTTTTTTGATTGCATGACATAGACAATATGAAGTAAGGCACATTAACACAGGTTCAATAGAACGGGTTACTACACACACAGATTATACCACCCAATGCAAAAAGATTACATACAAATAAATAACACTTTAAAAATCACAACCCCATTTGCCCTAAGTAATATGGGGAAGGAAGGAGAGAGAATAAAAGGAACCGTAGGGAGCTATTGATTGTTTCTGTGCAAGATGTTTGGCAGAAACTCTTTTGAGACCTAAAGTAAACTTGATGGGTTTTGTGATAATCATGAAGGACAAAGTCCCCAATGCTTCCAACCTATTGATGCCAGTAGGAGGTCAAATGCAGAGTAAAGGAACTGAGGCCTGAAATAACGTTATCACTGAAAGCCACTTAAACCTGTGGAATTTTTAGATCAGTGAATTTTCAACGCACAGAACTTAAATAAGCACATCAGGGTTTGATCCTATTTAGAACTGATTCTAAAATATAGACAACAGCATGAGAAGAGGTGAACATTCCCAGGTCTTACTTACAAGAGGCACAGCAAGCTGAAAGCTGGTTTCATATATGCAGTTTTTTCTGCTTTCCTTGACTGTGTACCCTGATTTTTCCTCTCCTAAATAAACAAGCAAATCCAAAAACCAAGGAACATAATTCCTATCCAATTGGACACAATAGGTTTTTCTGCTTCTTCTCTCCTCACTCATAGTTGAGGGGTGGGAAAACCCCTCTGAAGTCAAATCATAAACTCAAAAATTAAATATAATACTTTGTTTTAAAATAACTAACAAGAAAGGGGATAAAGAATTAGGACCACAAAGTTACCAGGAAGAGACAGAGGTTGTACAAGTAGTGAACAGTTTCTCATTTCTAACATTCCTATTGCTATTGGCTTACCCACACGCCTGGATATTAACTCAGCCTCACAATGGTGGCTGCCTTAAAATTGTAAGTATTTTTTTCCAAAAGATTTGCTAAAATATGCCATTTGTGATTCCTAATTAATAACAAAACACTTGCTTCCTATTATGCTGTTTTTTTAAAGCACTGAATAATTAATTTCTATGTGATGACATGAACACGTTTATTACGGTTCTTGTAAATCCCATATTCTACTAGACAATCAACCCTCATATATAGCATGTATTTCTATAAGTTTCCTTGCTCTGTGTCTTAAATTCCCTATGTCCAGATCACCTCTTGAGCTCCAGTTAAACACTGAACTTTTCAAAAGAAACAGTCAGCTTTTATTTAATGGCTGTTGGCTCTCAGCAGTCTCTGATGGACAGCAGGAAGAGCAGTACCACAGTATTACCAGAGAAGGAAGTAATTGCGGACATACTTTGATCTTCACTCTTGCACCTACAATAAAACCTCGTCTAGTCTTGTAATCTTGCCAGCCTCCACATCAGACCAGAGGAGCCTGGCAATATAACTCAGAGGAGCAAAGTGGGAAGTCTATTCTCATGTGTCTACTGCCAAAAGCGAGTCTAGATTGCACAGAAAACCTAACTAGCAGTTTGTATTCTACCAGGTTAATATTCTACCTTTCAAATGCAAAACCTCCGTTCACTTAATATGGAATTGTACAGAGACGTTGCAAAGTGAGCTCCTTATTATTACCCTGTAGTACAACTGGGAATCTCTGTAAATAGTGGGGTACTATTCCAGATCTGCTGGAGGCAGGGCAGTAGCGGGCAAGTCGCATTTCTGTGGTTATCCAAGATATTTTGTTAACAGCAGAAGCTTCTTCCCATCCACAATTTATTTAAATAAAAGGTTACACTAAGCATCAAATATACACAAGCTACACCCTCAGCAGTTAGATACCCACGAACAGCAGCTTTAGGCATCATCTCATCAGTAGTTGGAAAAAAACCCCAGCAAGTATTCTTCTAACACTAGAACCAAGTCAATAACACTACTTAGTTAACACTAAACCCAAGTAAAATCAGGTCAGAGCATAAAAATCTAAATGCTCACACAAACAAAATCCACACATTCCCACTCAATAAGTAGTTCGACAGTAACCCCCTGATCAGAAAGTAGTATTTTATACCAGGCTCCAATTTTGGTATTCCTTGAGAGTACAAGAGGAAGTTCCACAGCTAGAATGTCTTTGGTGCAAACATCAGACCCAGCTGCTGGCATCAGAGCGCTGCCTGCAGAATCACCTTGTTTTACTTTGGTCACTTATATCACTCCAACAGTGCAAAAGAAGACAGTCAATGTCTAAGGTGATCCGCTGTTAAGTTTTACAAGGTTTTCTAGGTTACAATCCGGGACCTTAAACTATATCTGAATACTTACAGTGGAACTTAAAATCAAACTGAAAGCTATTTCTGCCCAAAGCTTCTCCACACTGATTCACTCCACAAAGCAGGCAGGCAAAACATTCCCTCTCCTCTTCCCTCAAAGACCTACTGATTTCAGGGAGCTGATTTTAGCATGATCTGTATTTGATGCCACCTTTTAGAGAACTATAATAAACCCCTCACCATGACATGAAGTAGGTCTACCCAGAGTGCCAATTTCATTACAAATATTTATAAATCACAGTAAACATACACAATGTTATTTTAATAAAGAATATAAAACATATTGAACACTGATAGAAAATCAGCTTTGCTTTCTATAGAACACAGGATTCCAGGAAATTCTAGGGGAAAAAAAAGTTGCCTCAAAAGTTAAATTACACCAGTAAATTAGAGTGTGATAAAATGCAAGTGATAACTAATCCTTATCGAATGAGTCAGAGAAACACTGATAGACAGACACAAGATAATCAAAGAATAGGGAATATGACATTTTAATGGATGATCACTGTCAATAATGATACTAATAATGATGTAGGAGACTGAGCGAAATTTAGGATTCTTAACACCTTCAAAGAGCAAGACTTAATGCTATTGCAAGAAAAAAATGACAGACATATCATTATGTAAAACTCTTTAAATTATTATGATAACCGAAATTCAGTTGAACTTGTATTTCATCATGTATAAAATGACAAGGACTGTAGCGAAGTCAAAAACATTTCAGATTTCAACCAGCCTGAATAAGACTTGCACATGTATTTCATCAGCTGGTACAAACCAAAAAAGAATCATTACATCAAGTAACCATAATTTGTTCTCAATGGCAACTTCCATAGACTGGTATGCCCATTTATTGCCCATCTGTTAGAAACAAAAAGCAAGCGAGCTGAACAAACAGCCCATGTGCCAACAAAAGTCAAATTTGTTAAGACAAATGTAATAAATGACAGGGGACAGGACAAGAGGAAATGGCCTCAAGCTCTGCCAGGGGAGGTTCAGACTGGATGTTAGGAAGGAATTTTTCACAGAAAGGGTCATTAGGCATTGGAACAGGCTGCCCAGGGAGGTGGGTGATTCGCCTTCCCTGGAGGTGTTTAAGGCATGGGTAGACGAGGTCCTTAGGGACATGGTTTAGTGTTTGATAGGAATGGTTGGACTCGATGATCCGATGGGTCTCTTCCAACCTGGTGATTCTATGATTCTATGAATATGGAGCAATATTTAAAAATATATATTACATGAACAATTAGAATGATACTAAAAGCTCTATGAGCCTCACTGCACTGTATGGTCTCTGAAGCAAGGACCATCCTTTATACTGCCTAAACATACAACACGATGCTCGGCATTGTACACCATATTGTGTGTGATGAGAGCTCAAGTACCTGCAACCATAAAATTGACCAAAGCATGATGCAAAGAACATGCTTTTCATTAAGTAATTATATGATCGTCTTTTCTCTCTCAAGGTACTTGTAATACAATATAAGCAACAGCAAATTTTACTTCAGAATTACTGAGCATGTTATCTTGATTAAACAAAGCCACAGCCTAGTAAAACCCAGACTCAAGTCTAAAGCTGCAGTAATCAACCTGCTTCACCCTTTCCCATACCCAAAATGCTAACATTCAGCCCCTGAGGAATCAGAAATTAATTCTCAATGAACGAAAGTTGCCAGGAATAATCCTGCTGACCCTAACAATTTGTCTATACTGCAGGTAGAACCAGAACCATATTACAGCACAGAAACAACCAGAACAGGCTTCAGTGTGGTAATGAACAAGCATGAAGCCTAGCACATCAAGGTAAGCACTAACACAGCTATCACATCAACTGCCACCACAGTGTAGCTACCTGTGCTTATACTAAACAATCCTGAAACACTTGTGGTACACCTGCATTATTTTTTCCACCCTGCAGATTATACAAAATCCAGTTAAGCACAAAGTCTGATGACAAACACACTACAAAAGCGGATATTAAATGAATAAAGATTATTTGTAATAAACATCATCTAATCCATAAATAGCAATGAGGAAAACTGTAAGCATTTTGCACTCAGAGGTCAACTCTAGAACCCATAGTCAACCCCTTTGAAATGGAAATATATAATATAAAAAACTTAAAAAGTTTTAAGAGGCAAAGGAACTCCCACATTTAATGTGAATCTCCAGAACCACTAGCAGCATTTCGTGTTCTAGGAAGAGGTTTTTTTTCTGTACTCTGTATAAGATACTAGCAGTGTGTATGATGAAGTGTATACTGAAAGGAACATAATGTCAGGTACTCAACATTATAGAAAGAGCTGCCACCATTTAACATCTAGATTTCAAACCTGAAAATTAATCACCACTGCAGAAAGTTCAGTCTCACTCATTCTCTCTCCCCTAAGCCAAGAGCCCTCAAAGAAATAATGCTTACTTTTCAAAAAGCTTTCTAGCTGATGCAAGAACTGGACAAAAGATTTTTTTCAACTTTTTACCACATACTCCTACTTTTGCTGTTCGTATTTTTCAGGTGGCAGAACAAGCTACCTTTTGTGAAATTTTGGATAGTGACATGACTAAGAATGTAAGACATACATAAAAAGTAATTTATCATACTGAAAGTGGGAAAAAAAATCACAAAAAGCAAAGACATTGGCACAATATGGGCAATATTATCCTTTTCCCCCACCCGCAGCTCGGCAGCCTTCTTTTAAAAAAAAAGAATCCTGAAAGATAGAATTTTATTTTCCTTTTCTGATAGAAGACCAGTCTATAGAAATTTCTATAGACATCAGAAAAAGCTTTCCATTTGCCACAATAACATATCTTAAAACTTATATCAGCCATATAACTGCACACACATTCTTGCTTATGCATTTCATAATTTGCATAGAACAAGAGTTCTTCTTACTCTGTCAACTTTCTTTGACTTTCAGAATATTTTTTTTTAATAGAGCTAATTGCTGGGCAGCAATATATTGATGACAAGGAGAAAAGACTCCTGAGAGCAATCTGCATTTGATTAACAACTCAAACACCAGGCACAGTTTAATAGCAGAACGTAAAGCCAAATACACTTTCTATGAGATTTTTGTAACAGTCCGACTCTCCCTTTTCCAATTTACTCCCTTACTGATGTGCTGGACTAGAATTAAAAAATGAAATTGTGATTTAAACAATGAATTTTTGAACATAAAATATCATACAACACACTGCAAACCTCAAATTGCTGACTTGACACCAACACCAACAGATCACACTTGACAGTGTACTTGACAAGTGTACTCTTAAATAGATGTCTATAGCCAGCTGAGATGTCCACGAGACCACACTTTGCAGCACACATGCAGTTTTCTCATGAGCGTTAGTTCACACTGCTGGCATAAATGTAGTTGTCTATTTTTTTCCTAACCAGTATAAGCATTAGCCTTTCTGCATAGCAATACCCCATGCTATCACTTCTAGACAGAAGTGTCTGAAAAACATGTAGTTAGCTTTCAGAGAATGAAGTTACTTAGGTCAGACTGAGTTAGTCAGAAACTGATCCCATTTTAACTCAAACCACACCACCAGGTTATCAAACCCGCTCCAGTGCTGGCCCTTTGCCCTGGTCACAGCAGGGTTTCACATGTGCTCAGCATCACCTGCGAGGCACAATCATGAGGGGCTAGGAGAACATTGTTTTTTAAATGTGGCCATGGAAGTTAGTACCTCTTTCGCCCTAGCCTCCTGGCCCAGCCATGCACCCTATCCCCCAACCACTCGCAGGGCAAGAGCCCTCCCAGCACCACCACAGAAGCTGCAGCCTCCTCCAAGTGAACAAGCCACAGGGCCTCTGTGCTCACACAGTGGCTGAAGAGGCTACTAGCCCCAACGTGCTGCCAGTCAGCCCTGGGGTACACTGGGGTGGCTGGCTTCCTTCCTTCCTCCTTTCCCACCCTCCCTCCCCTTCCTTTCTTCCCACCCCCTACCCTCCTTCCCTACCTTTCCCTAACCTCCCTCCTCCCATTTCCTTCCTCCGTCTCTCTCCTCCCACCCCCCC